>CM019697.1:41912946-42241505 GCA_009760885.1 Achatina immaculata | reverse complement strand
CTTCTTGTTCCACAACAAGCAGGATTTAGGCAGTATTACAGTACGGATCAAGTGACCTATCTCTCTCAAGAGATTGAGGATGCATTCCAAGAGAAAAACCTTGTACTAGCAGCGTGGATAGACCTGAAGACAGCCTTTGATAAAGTATGGAAAAAAGGTCTGTTGTGGAAACTAAGAAACTGCAATGTGAATGGAAGACTGTACAACTGGATAAAGTCCTATTTACACAATAGAAGAGCTAGAGTAGTAATGGATGGACACAAAAGCCAGAAAGTACTTCTGCGACATGGTGTACCATAAGGAGGAGTCCTTTCGCCTACACTATTCCTTGTATTCATTAATGACCTGGTCAAGGAACTTCCCTATGGAATCAAAGCTGCACTGTATGCAGATGATCTGGTCATGTGGTGTACAGATGAATATGCAACAGTTGCTACACAGAGACTCCAAAGAGCAGCAGACATCTTGACATCATGGACAAACAAATGGTGTGTAAGTATCAACACAGAGAAATCAAGTACCACTCTGTTCATCCTCTCATCTAAACAGAAAACAGGTAAGATCTTTGTAAATGAAATACCCTTAAGGATGGACAACCAACCCACTTACTTAGGAGTGACTCTTGACTCAAAACTGACGTGGAAGCAACACATCAACAGTGCAGAAGCAAAAGCCAGAAGAAAACTAGCCATATTAAGAAATTGAGTGGAACCATATGGGGAGCTAGTGAAAGAATCCTCAAGAATGTATATCAGCAAAGTATTCTACCACATTTAGAATATGGCTCATCTTGGTGCACAGCATCAAACACTACGCTGCATAATCTAGACAAGGTTCAAAATCAGTCACTACGGATTATCACAGATGCCACGAGGTCCACACCAATAGTAGAAATGCAGAAAATAGTTGGTGTTCAACCGCTAAAGGAACGTAGAGACACAAAGGTCATGACCATGGGAGAAAAATTCCTTAGCTCTGTAAGCCATCCCCTGAAGGAGAGATTCAATAACTTGGCATTAGGACGGCTTAAAAGAAGCAGCTTCATTCATCAGGCCAAGCGTATGCGTAAGCTGATACCTGACCTTCCAACTGTAGTCGCTCCATTATCATCTGTACCAGAGCATACACCATGGAAAGAAGCAGATTATACACAAATAACTATTCAGACTGAAGTGAAAGGTGTGCAGAATGGTGAGATGCAGAGCAGTCTTGTAAGATCAACAGCCACACTTAGTGTTCTAGATGACAATATCCATGTGACACCTGGATACGTGTGTTATACAGATGGATCTGCACATAATGCCATAAAGAATGGAGGGGCAGGAGCATATATTGAATATCCAAACAACACCATTGACAAGATTTCCATACCCACTGGTAAATACTGCAACAACTTTGATGCAGAAGTTAGGGCAATTATTGCTGCAGTTGAAAAACTATCAGACTCCAGAATTGATACTGTCCTGTAGTAATTCTCACAGATGCAAGATCAGTACTGGAAGCTCTTCAGAGCAACAAACTACCAGACCTTAAGGATGCCTTGTCAAAAATTGGCTTACAACATGGAGTCACTTTGCAATGGATTCCCTCCCACTGTGGGATACCAGGCAATGAGAAAGCTGACCATCTGGCTAAAGAGGGCACTGAAATGGAGCAACCAGACATACCAATCACCTATAATCAGAAGAAAAGCATGATAAAAACTACAGGAAGCCACAAACACCACCACATGATGACTATCACATGCTAAACAGAAAGGAATAAGTCACCATCTTCCGTCTCCGAACAGGACACAGCCGACTCCGAAGTCATATGTATACAAAGTTTAAGGTTGGTACTACTAATCTATGTACATGTGCCCAGGTGCCCCAAACTGTGAAACATATCCTCCAGAACTGCATCAACTACGAGACACTGAGAAATAATTACTGGCCCAGTGAAACCACTAAAGAAGATAAGCTCTACGGTTCCATACATGAGTTACAAAAAACAGTGAAATTTATCCAAGAGACAGGACTGCAGATATAGACAGACAATGCGAACGAAGAAGAAGAAGAAGAAGAAAGAAATGTAGTCGGTGGAGATACACAACAACAAGGATAGCAGCAAATAACAAGAAATACAATACGGATTGTTTAAAAAAACAAAACAGTTACATATAAGCGAATGGCATTCCTGCATTCTATGCGCTTGTTCAAATGTAACTGAATAACACGCCTGCATGCCTATATTCTACGTGTTTGTTAAGATATAAAAGAATGACCCATCTATTTGCCTATATTATATGTGTTTGTTTTGATATAAGTGAATGACACTTCTATTTTCCTACATTCTATGTGTTTGTTTTGATATAAGTGAATGACACTTCTATTTGCCTATATTATATGGTTTGTTTTGATATAAGTGAATGACACTTATTTTCCTACATTCTATGTGTTTGTTTTGATATAAGTGAATGACACTTCTATTTGCCTATATTATATGTGTTTGTTTTGATATAAGTGAATGACACTTCTATTTTCCTACATTCTATGTGTTTGTTTTGATATAAGTGAATGACACTTCTATTTGCCTATATTATATGTGTTTGTTTTGATATAAGTGAATGACACTTCTATTTGCCTACATTCTATGTGTTTGTTTAGATATAAATGAGTGACACTTCTACTTGCCTACATTCTTTGTGTTTGTTTAAATATAAGTGAATGACACTTCTTTTTGCCTACATTCTTTGTGTTTGTTTAGATATAAGTGAATGACACTTCTGTTTGCCTACATTATACGCATTACGTCAGATACGAGTGAATGATACTCCCGTGTGGCTACATTATTTGTGTTTGTTCAGGTGTAAGTGAATGACATTATCACGAAACGGTTTTGTTGAGGTGCCTGTCAGTGCTTCAGTCCTGGACCTGTTTATCCGTGTCTTGGACTTGTTTGTCCGTGTCCTGGACCTGTTTGCCCGTGTCCTTCCAGCGATGGCCAAGAGACTGGAGTCTCCTGTTGAAGTAGCGCTAATCCTGCCAATAATCTTGTCTGCATCCACACTGCTCATGTCGACTTCATGTCTTAGTTGTGACATCTGATCCACTTATGGAACCCCAGCTCTCACATATCCACATCAAGACACCCGCATCCATCTCTCTCTCTCTCTCTCTCCCTTCCTTTTTCTCTCCCTCTCTCTCTTTCCATCCCTTCCTCTTTCTCTCCCTCTTTCTTCCTCTCTTTCCTCTCTCTCCCTCCCTCCCTCTCCTCTCCCTCTCTCTCCTCTCTCTCCCTCTCTCTCTCCCTCATTCTCTCTTCTTCCCTTCCTCCCTCCCTCCTTCTTTCTCTCACTCCTCTCTCTCCCTCTTTATGTCTTTCCTGCTCTCTCCCTCCCTCTTTCTCTCCCTCTCTCTCTCATTCCTTCCCTCCCTCTCTCTTCCTCCCTCTCTCTCTCCTCTCTCTTCCTCCCTCTCTCTTCCTCCCTCTCTCTCTCTCTCCCTCTCTTACTCTTCAGAGCATATTTACCGCGTGTGCATTATTTCTATTATGTTTAACTTGGGAAGCAATATCACTGTGATGTGTAGATGTGGCAATAATTACATCATACGTAATTAATATGTCTTATGTAATACTGAAGGAGTGGATCAGAGACCAGAGATCAGAGACCAGAGATCAGAGATCAGAGACCAGAGACCAGAAATCAGAAACCAGAGACCACAGATCAGAGACCAGAGATCAGAGACCAGAGATCAGAGACCAGAGATCAGAGACCAGAGATCAGAGACCAGAGATCAGAGACCAGAGACCAGAGATCGGAGATCAGAGACCAGAGATCAGAGACCAGAGACCAGAAATCAGAAACCAGAGATCAGAGACCAGAGACCAGAAATCAGAAACCAGAGATCAGAGATCAGAGACCAGAGATCAGAGACCAGAGACTACAGACCAGAGACCAGAGATTGAGTGTAAAACTTCTGTCAGTTTAATTTTTCTCAAGCTCTTTGTCTATTTATTACTTCATGTAGTGCATTGAATGTTTGAAAGACTGAGTGAAAGTTGTATGAAAGTTGTATGAAAGTTGTATGAAAGTCAGACAGGCCTGCACGCCTAATTCTTTACCCTTTGTTGTCTCTGTCTCTTTCTCTGTCTCTTTCTCTCTCTCTCTCTCTCGGCTTCAATGTTAGTTATGTTTGTTATATGAACAGCATATTTGTAGAATGTCTAGAATAGAGTGAAAGATGTATGATAAAGGGCAGAATGTCAGACGGGCCTGCGTGCCCAATTCTTAACCCTTTTGAAATAAAGATCAATCAATCAATCAATCAATCAATCTCCCTCTCTCTCTCTCTCTCTCTCTTTGTGTCTCTGACTCTTCTCTCTCTCTCCCTCTCCTTCTCTCTCTTTGTGTCTCTGATTCTTCCCTCCCTCTGTCTCTCTCCTTCTGTCTCTGTCACTCTCTTTGTCTCTCTCCCTGTCTCTGTTTCTTTGTCTCTCTCCCTGTCTCTGTTTCTGTGTCTCTCTCTATCTGTCTCCCTCTGCCTTGCTGTCTCCCTCTGTCTCTCTCTATGTGTCTCTCTCTGTCTCTCTGTCTCTCTGTCTATCTCTGTGTCTGTGTCTCTTTTTTATCTCTGTTTCTGTGTCTCTCTCTCTGTCTGTGTTTCTGTATCTCTCCCTGTCTCTGTCTCTGTGTCTCTCTCTATCTCTTTTTCGATGTCTCTATCTCTGTTTCTACGTTTCTTTCTATCTATGTCTCCCTCTGTCTCTCTGTTACCCTCTGTCCCTGTGTCTTTCTCCCTGTGTCTTTTTCCCTGTCTCTGTCTCTGTGTCTCCCTCTGTCTCTCTCTGTCTTTCACTGTCTCTGTTTCTGTGTGGCCCTCTATCTCTGCCTATCTATGTCTCTCTCCGTTTGTCTCTCCCTGTCTCTATCTCTGTGTCTCTCTCTATCTCTGTTTCTTTTCTCTCTCTATCTCTGCGTCTTTCTGTCTCCCTGTGCCTCTCTCTGTCTCCCTCTGCCTCTCTCTGTCTCTCTCTGTCTCCCTCTGCCTCTCTGTCTCTCTCTGTCACTATGTCTCTCTCTATCTCTTTCTCTCTCTCTATGCCTCTGCTCTGTCACCCTCTGTTGTCTCTGTTTCTCTCTCTCTCTCTCTCTCTCTCTGGCGCTTTGAAAGTGTAATTCTATTGGCTGTATTATCTCTTTTTGTATGACCATGGTATTATGTCAGAAAACGTCTAAAGGAAATATTTTTTTCAAAATTCCTGTCCACATGATATAGGATATTTTCCATATAAACATGTCTCTTTATCATTACTAATATTTTCTTTTCCTATATAATTACTATTTATATACAAACGTGTGTTGCTTTATTACTTTGCTCTTCCTTTATCACTTTGTATCTGTTTCTATATGGACCTCGTTCATGCCAGCGCCCATAGTTCCGCCATTGTGCTTGTGTATTGGACTTAAGTCAGACATAAGTAACGTAGGGTTCATGCATTGCGATGTCGCATGTAAGATGGTGGTACGCGGCTTGTATGTTGCTGGAAAAGTGGTGACCTTTGGTTGTAAAAAGACTAGAAAGCATTTTCTTAGACATACAAGTAAATGAATGACATTCCTGTTTCTTACACATTTTCACTACGTCTTGTCTTGTCTTATCTTGTCTTGTCTTATCTTGACTTTCTTGTCTCGGCTGTTTTGTCTGACCTTGTCTTATCTTGTCTAATCTTGTCTTGTCTTATCTTGTCTTATCTTATTTTGTCTTGTTTTATCCTGTCTTATCCTATTTTGTCTTGTCTTATCTTATCTTGTCTTATCTTGCCCTGTCTTATCTTGTCTTGCTTTATCTTGTCTTATTTGTCTTATCTTGTCTTGTCTTATCTTGTCTTGCCTTGTCTTGTCTATTCTTATCTTGTCTTGTCTAATCGTGCTTTATCTTGTCTTATCTTGTCTTCTACCTCATATGCCTTTCATCGTTGAAGGAACAAATAGACGTCTTGATAGGACTCGACGATTTGCCTCATATAATGGGATATTTCAGGTTTATGTCATGTCCTTCCCCCCCCCCTACTCCACCATGTATATATAACTAATATATTTCCATATAGATTACTTTCTGACTTCTCCCTCATTTTGTCTGGGCTGCTCATGTCCTTGCTTTTTTTTTTATAAACACATCTTGGGAGCAAAGACGCTTTCAGTTTTGGCAGACAGCAACCCACAGCTGACATTCTGGAGTCAGGGGTTGGCAAACCATAGCTGACCAAGACCCTGTCCCGCCTCTCCGTTGATGCCTCCATCAACAGGTTTAGGCCTGGCTAATGATGCAGGGATAATCATAGTTCCCATGGTGGTGGAGTCTACTAAAGAAGTATTGCACACCACATGCGGTACACAGGGACTGAAAAAATAGCCGCCGTGGCACGCTGTCCAAGCCGGCACGATGCTGCGCCCAACCGTCTTCACCTCACCAAAGAACATCAACCTCGCAGTTCCATGGTGACAGAAGAAGAAGAAGGAAAACCCTTTTTTTCTCATATATACTTCAATGATGATCTGTGTGCTGCCTCGTGGGGGGGGGGGATGGAGGGGCGTCTCTTCTGCTGTTGTATTGTCCTGGAACTCCGACAGCCTGTTCTCATCTATCGTAGCTGTGAAGATGCTGACAGACAAGCATCGTATCCATCTGGCAGTGGACTACAGTGGCTAACTTAATGATCTGAAATGAATCCACAAAGTAACCTTCTTAACAGGCCCCATCACCACTATGAGGGCCACGGTCCTGCTACAGATAATATATCTAACAACGGAGTCTTTTAATGAGATTTTGAAAGATAATGCACACAAAAAAAAACCAAATATTTTGGAGCCCCCTTACCCTACGCATTAGACGTTCTGTTTTTATCCACTACGGGCCCTCCTTAAGTGAGATATGCCCTCCGTGGTCCCGAATGATGGTCCAGCTGCACCTCTCTCTCACCAGGGGAGAGGTGGAACAGGGTCTTGGCCTTCTCTGATAGCCTGCTCTGACACAGACATTGGTTTATTTACTCTCTTCGTAACTCTCCACATAGTTTCTTTACCCTTTACATACATTTACGTACATCATTTCTTCTTTCCTCCAACATTCTAGACTATTTCTTCTTTCCTCCAACATTCTAGACTATTTCTTCTTTCCTCCAACATTCTAGACTATTTCTTCTTTCCTCCAACATTCTAGACTATTTCTTCTTTCCTCCAACATTCGCGATTTCAAAACTGAGCAAACTCCCCTTTTTTATTTCTGTTTACTGGGCGAATAGTACACAAGCAAGGGAAGTAACTCGCATGCTGTACCAGTTGGATTAGATACCGCTAGATTTATTCCACAATGTCCAGGTCGCGGTGTTAATCACACGCCACACTGGAGGGCCCAGCCCTCTGGAGTTAAAACTGCCTGACAGGTTCCTCATCGGTTTGTCATTCATCACACCCCCCCCCTCCCCCTCCTTGCCCCACATCCCCCCCCAGCTGTCGAGGTGTGTCCTGTTGCACTGTTTCCCCTGTTGTGACAGCCTTACGAGAGAAGAACGGATCTGGGGGGGGGGGGGGGTCGGGGGCCTCCTGTAGCTTCTATACTCTGCTTCTCCAAACGCGCGTAGATAAGAGCAGTTATATATTACATGTACTGGCACGCGGTGATATCTGAGTATAACAAACATTTTGTTATGATTTGTTCATTCATCATCATCATCATCATCATCATCAGGTGCCGTGCCGACTGGCGTTGGCTATTATGCTTCTCCAGAGTACCCGATCCTTCATGCAGGCCATCAGCTCAGTTGGTGATCTCCTCTCACACCATCCCGTCAGACTGTCCAGTATCATTTCTCTTGGTCTTCCCCTGGCTCTTCTTCCCTCTATTTTTCCTGTTGTTATAATATTTTCAATGCCCCCTCTTCTTATTGCATGTCCTATGAAAGTACATTGTCTCTCTCTTATTTTTTGGCAAGATTTGTTTTCGTCGCATACAATAAATGTATTGCTTTAGAAGATTATCAGTTCTTGTTTTTATTTATTTATTACTTATTTTATTACTTGTAAAGGAGATTTATTTCTTAATGTGGTATAGATATTTTTTCCCTCTAAAATTCAGCACGCCCTTTTGTACAGAATCGAGACTAAGATAGCGGTTTCTTGGCTGGCTCCACTATCCTTGCCCGTTTGACTAGGCTGTAGTATGATACCTGGATAAGGTCATGATCAGCTTTGGTCTCGTTCTCCTGCAGACGTAGCTGTAGGAGAGATAGTGATGTATGTTCTGCCTACAACTTGGATGAGATCAAGGTTTCCCAATCTGTGGCACGTAGTCCCCTGGCTCTGCGTTACCAAACTAGTATTAAGTGTCGTCAGTTGAACTGTTGTGTCTTGTCTGCTATCTCCCTAGAACTGCCAGCTGGTGTTCGTTGCAGCCGATGCTGTGAAGATGTTGAGGCAGAGCACCTTGTCAGCTTGGGGGTGGGTTATGACGGCTAACTTTTCAGTCCCTGATTTCAGCTAAATAGCAGGGGGGGGGGGGGAGTGCGAACTACAAATACTTCTTTAGCAGATTCAACTGCCGTGGGGATTATGGCGATCCCTGCCCTGTTAGCCAAACTATGCCTGCTGAATGGAGACGTGTGACAGGGTCTTAGTCAGCTATGATTCGCCATCACTGACGCCAGCATGTCAGCTATGATTCGCCATCACTGACGCCAGCATGTCAGCTATGATTCGTCACCACTGACGCCAGCATGTCAGCTATGATTCGTCACCATTGACGCCAGCATGTCAGCAATGATTCGTCACCACTGACGCCAGCATGTCAGCTATGATTCGTCACCACTGACGCCAGTATGTCAGCTATGATTCGTCACCATTGACGCCAGCATGTCAGCAATGATTCGTCATCACTGACGCCAGCATGTCAGCTATGATTCGTCACCACTGACGCCAGCATGTCAGCTATGATTCGTCATCACTGACGCCAGTATGTCATTCATCACACCCCCCCCCTCCCCCCTCCTTGCCCCACATCCCCCCCCAGCTGTCGAGGTGTGTCCTGTTGCACTGTTTCCCCTGTTGTGACAGCCTTACGAGAGAAGAACGGATCTTCGGGGGGGGGGGGGGGGTCGGGGGCCTCCTGTAGCTTCTATACTCTGCTTCTTCAAACACGCGTAGATAAGAGCAGTTATATATTACATGTACTGGCACGCGGTGATATCTGAGTATAACAAACATTTTGTTATGATTTGTTCATTCATCATCATCATCATCATCATCACCATCAGGTGCCGTGCCGACTGGCGTTGGCTATTATGCTTCTCCAGAGTACCCGATCCTTCATGCAGGCCATCAGTTCAGTTGGTGATCTCCTCTCACACCATCCCGTCAGACTGTCCAGTATCATTTCTCTTGGTCTTCCCCCGGCTCTTCTTCCCTCTATTTTTCCTGTTGTTATAATATTTTCAATGCCCCCTCTTCTCATCGCATGTCCTATGAAAGTACATTGTCTTTCTCTTATTTTTTTGGCAAGATTTGTTTTCGTCGCATACAATAAATGTATTGCTTTAGAAGGTTATCAGTTCTTGTTTTTATTTATTTGTTACTTGTTTTATTACTTGTAAAGGAGATTTATTTCTTAATGTGGTATAGATATTTATTCCCTCTAAAATTCAGCACGCCCTTTTGTACAGAATCGAGACTAAGATAGCGGTTTTTTGGCTGGCTCCACTATCCTTGCCCGTTTGACTAGGCTGTAGTGTGATACCTGGATAAGGTCATGATCAGCTTTGGTCTCGTTCTCCTGCAGACGTAGCTGTAGGAGAGATAGTGATGTGTGTTCTGCCTACAACTTGGATGAGATCAAGGTTTCCCAATCTGTGGCACGTAGTCCCCTGGCTCTGCGTTACCAAACTAGTATTAAGTGTCGTCAGTTGAACTGTTGTGTCTTGTCTGCTATCTCCCTAGAACTGCCAGCTGGTGTTCGTTGCAGCCGATGCTGTGAAGATGTTGAGGCAGAGCACCTTGTCAGCTTGGGGGTGGGTTATGACGGCTAACTTTTCAGTCCCTGATTTCAGCTAAATAGCAGAGGAGGGGGGAGTGCGAACTACAAATACTTCTTTAGCAGATTCAACTGCCGTGGGGATTATGGCGATCCCTGCCCTGTTAGCCAAACTATGCCTGCTGAATGGAGAGGTGTGACAGGGTCTTAGTCAGCTATGATTCGCCATCACTGACGCCAGCATGTCAGCTATGATTCGCCATCACTGACGCCAGCATGTCAGCTATGATTCGTCACCACTGACGCCAGCATGTCAGCTATGATTCGTCACCATTGACGCCAGCATGTCAGCAATGATTCGTCACCACTGACGCCAGCATGTCAGCTATGATTCGTCACCACTGACGCCAGTATGTCAGCTATGATTCGTCACCATTGACGCCAGCATGTCAGCAATGATTCGTCATCACTGACGCCAGCATGTCAGCTATGATTCGTCACCACTGACGCCAGCATGTCAGCTATGATTCGTCATCACTGACGCCAGTATGTCAGCTATGGGGCTCTGACTGCCAAAACGGTCAGCGTCTTCGTGCTCCCTTCCCCCTCCCCCCTCCCCCCGGGCCTGTCATTTGAATAAATACAATTAAGGGCTATAACTGTAGGATACTGCACATCAGCTGATTGTAACTTAATACGTTGCTTGAGAGAAATGGTTCATGGACGAGGTGACAGTAAATGTCAGAGTGTTGACAAAGTGACACCAGGTGGCGGAGTGTTAACGAGGTGACACTAAGTGGCGGAGTGTTGAGGAGGTGACAGTAAATGTCAGAGTGTTGACGATGTGACACCAGGTGGCGGAGTGTTAATAAGGTGACAGTAAATGTCAGAGTGTTAACGAGGTGACAGTAAATGTCAGAGTGTTGATGAGGTGACACCAGATAGCGGAGTGTTAGCGAGGTGACAGTAAATGTCGGAGTGTTAACGAGGTGACAGTAAATGTCGGAGTGTTGATGAGGTGACAGTAAATGTCAGAGTGTTAAGGAGTTGACAGTAAAAGTCAGAGTGTTAACGAGGTGACAGTAAATGTCAGAGTATTGAAAGGTGACACCAGGTGGTGGAGTGTTAACGAGATGACAGTAAATGTCAGAGTGTTGACGAGGTGACACCAGGTGACGGAGTGTTAACGAGATGACAGTAAATGTCGGAGTGTTGACCAGGTGACACCAGGTGGCGGAGTGTTGAGGAGGTGACACTAAGTGTCAGAGTGTTGAGGAGGTGACACTAAGTGTCGGAGTGTTGAGGAGGTGCCAATAAGTGTCGGAGTGTTAACGAGATGACACTAAGTGTCGGAGTGTTGAGGAGGTGACACTAAGTGTCGGAGTGTTGAGGAGGTGACACTAAGTGTCGGAGTGTTGAGGAGGTGACACTAAGTGTCGGAGTGTTGAGGAGGTGACACTAAGTGTCGGAGTGTTGAGGAGGTGACACTAAGTATCGGAGTGTTGAGGAGGTGACACTAAGTGTCGGAGTGTTGAAGAGGTGACACTAAGTGTCGGAGTGTTGGTTATGAGACTTCTTTCCAAGTATAAAATAATCTGCAGAACTGTTTTAATGAGTTCACACACCCTATCGACTGCGTCAGTGTATCAATGCTTCCAGTGATGTAATTTAGACATGTAACGTCCAATGAAAGCAGCTTTTACTGTCATCTCAATGGTGTACCCAATTTGTAATTTTCTAGAACCTCTTGTGTGTGTTGACCATAGCACTCTTTACACCAGTGTTTCCCAGTCTTGTTACATACAAGGACCACTTTCCCAACCACATATGAGTTACAGACCACCATCCTTTATGTACCATTGTAATGTCGTTGCTTTTATTCAACGGAAGGGGGTGTAAAACTATTTTGATAACGCAGCCGCGGGCCACATAAATACGCTTCGGGGGTCCTAAGACCATTTGTTGTCTGCGGGTGATAAATTGGTAACCACTGCTTTTAACTGTCGACTAGTCGAGGATAATACAGGCACTAAAATCATATTCGTCAGTTCTGTTCGTGACATTTATCTACCTGTTGCCCTGGCGACTGGCGTTGACGACCATGCTTTCCTGCAATTCTCTGATCCGAGCGATGAGTATTATCTTTCTCTCTCTCTCTCCTTCTCTCTCTCTCTCTCTGTATGCGACTTTCATGAACTACAAACACTCCTGGACAGCAGATGTACTGATTTTAAACAGTTACACATTCCATTCTTAACAGTCAGTGAAGTTCACAGTTATCTCTTAACTTTAAAAAACAACAATACAGCTGGGCTTGATGATATTAGTAATAAGATCTTACGTTATGCTGCACCTGTCATTTCACATACACTAACATATATTTACAACCAGTGCATTGCAAAATATTATTTCCCTGAGGCTTTTAAAACTGCTAAGGTGTATTCTCGCTTTAAATCTGGCTCATCCAACAATCTTACCAACTATAGACCAATATCCATATTTTCGTCATTATCAAAACCACTCGAAAAACATATACACAAAATAACTCTACGACACATGCAAGAGAACAATTTACTCATAGTCAGTCAGGCTTTAGACCCAATCATTCCTGCCACACAGCTCTTACCAAAATGACAGAAAACTGGTTAGTAAACATAAATGACGACAGACTATGTGGTGCCATCTTTGTCGACTTTAAAAAGGCATTTGATATGATTGACCACATTCTTGTAAGAAAAACAAAGACTTATAAATTGCACCCTAACCTAATAAAATTAATTGCATCGTTTCTTTCAGACAGACAACAGGTAGTATTCTTCAACAATTCCCTATCAAATTCTGCTGCAGTTGACACTGGTGTTCCGCAAGGTTCTATTCTAGGCCCGTTGCTCTTTGATATCTATATCAATGATCTTCCACTTCATCTTAAACACTCTTCTTGTGACCTTTTTGCCGATGATTGCACAATCTACACCAGTGACTACGACTGTGTTAATCTAGAATCAACTCTCCAGGTCGAGTTATACAATTTAATTAGATGGAGCAAAATAATGGCATGATTATAAACACCGATAAAACAAAATCAGTGCTCATAACAACAAGACAGAAACTACAAAACGCAACACAAGCAACACTTCGGCTCTGTACAGAAACATCACAGATAGAAAACGTTAGCGAGCACAAAACACTAGGTCTTATTATTGACCAACATCTGACCTGGAACTCTCATGTGCAATTTCTAACACAACTTATCGCACAAAAAGTATACCAAGTAGCTAAAATTAAGAACTTCATCGATCAAGACACTAGGAAGACATACTACATATATCAAATACAAACACATTTAGACTATTGCTCAACAGTTTGGGATGGTTGCTCAGTGTCAAATACACAGAGGCTTTGCTCACTCCAAAAGCGAGCAGTAAAGCTTATTAGTGACAAAGATCAAGCACAAACAACTAACCATCACAAACGTATCAAAATACTACCTCTTAAGAACATGTTCCTCTTCAACAAAGCCAAGTTAGTACATCAAATATCTTTCACGGCGTGCCCCGCCTTATCTATGGAACCTGTTTAAATTTAGCCCAAAGTGCAGCCAACGCTTGAACAACATATGTCTTCCAAAACCTAGACTTGATCTTTACAAGAAAAGCTTTAGTTATTCTGCTGCTCATCTTTGGAATACCCTCCCATCCTATATAAAAAATGTAAATTATACTCCTTCCTACAACTACAAGCTTTCCCAATATCTATTTGATGTCGACTACATGCCTCCATGAATTATAAAACTTAAAAGTTATCTTAAACTGCTCTTACAGACACCGAATACAAGTAATTGTTTTCTGAATAGTTCCGAAAATTTTGTTTAGTAGATAGTCATTTATAATGTATGTAGTTACTTCTGTAATAACATCTTATTGGCAGAAATGCAGATGAAACCACTGACAACAATTATTGAGGAAAGACGCTTGCGATGGTTGGGACATGTGCTCCGAATGACGGACAACTCACTACCAAAAATAGCACTAAGATGGACACCACAGGGGAACAGAAGTAAGGGTAGACCAAAAGAGACATGGAGAAGAACAACAGAAAGGATGTTGAGCAATAGAAGGCTCACCTGGGCAAGAGCAGAAAAAAAGGCGAAGGACAGGCATTTGTGGAAAACCCTTGCGGAAGCCCCATGTGCCCTGGGAACTTAAGGTTCAGAGAGAGAGAGAGAGTTACTTCTGTACTGAGTGAATGTTTAGGAGCGAAACGTAAATCTTATGTTTTATTTTATGTCTCTCAGCTTCAATGTTAGTTATGTTTGTTACATGAACAGCATATTTGTAGAATGTCTGGAATAGAGTGAAAGATGTATGATAAAGGACAGAATGTTAGACGGGCCTGCGTGCCCAATTCTTAATCCTTTTGAAATAAAGATCAATCACTCAATCAATCAATCTCTCTCTCTCTCTCTCTCTCTCTCTGACTATCTCGATCTCTTTTGCCCTCTATAATTCCATTGTCACAATGTTTTCTAGCTTGCCTCACCGTAGACCTTGTTCTAAGAATCTGGATCGTCTTTTTCTGACTTGTGTTACTGTTTTCCTCATCTCTCCAGCCTCTCTCAAAACCTCGTCATTTGATTTTTTTTTGTTGCTGTCCGTGGTATTCGTTGTATTATTCTAATGAACGACATTTCAGTGGCCTCCAGATGGCGTTGTACTTCATTAGTGATTGACCATGCTTCACATCCGTAAAATAAAGCAGGCCCGATGTAGCACTGGAATGTCTGTGATATGGTAAGGCAATTTTTACCTTTTCTTTTCTACTTTTAGGCCGTAACAATGCATGAAAAGACCTACCCCGGTGAAAGCATTTTCTAGATCTGCTGTAGACTCAATGATCTTCCGACTCACCTGATTCTACCTCACCTGAACCTTTTGTCGCTGGCGACAATGTTTGAGTTACTGGTGGCCCTCAATGTTGCCTTTGATCTGTTGGAGCTAAACTGTTGTCTTTCTGTTGACACTCGGAGCTGGACAAAGACCTTGAAAAGAGAATAATTAGAACTCGCTTTCGATCAGCGTTGCTATAGGTCAATAACCTTTTGTTCGGGCCGATTATGATGGCCGGCCGCACCTTCCCCGGCGACAGCGGGGAGAAAATGAAATTACTGCCAATGTTTACGAGAAGTAAATGTTTATCTGCGTTGCTTTGTCTACTGCGTCAAGTTCTTATACAGAGGCTGTTTCTATGGCATCTGTCCAATTATACAGCCTGAGCTGAGATTTCCGTTCTGCGATGTTTCTTTAAATCAGTGTTTCTTAACTTCCTTCCACTACAAGAACTATAATTTAATTTCTCTAAAACCGCAGAGACACACGTTTACATAAATGAAAGGGAGCGTTCATAAGAGTGACATATCGAAGGAGTGACATATCAGAGAAGTGGCATATCTAAGGAGTGACATAATAGAGAAATGGCATTACGAATGAGTGACATGACAAGGGAGTGACTTATCGAAGGAGTGACATGATAAAAGAGTGATATATCGAAGGAGTGATATAACAAAGAGTGACACGTCGACGGAGTGACATAACAAAATAGCGACTAACAGATGAGCGGCATGTCGATGGAGTATATCATAAAGGAGTGACATGATAAAAGAGTGATATATCGAAGGAGTGATATAACAAAAGAGTGGCGTAACGGATGAGTGGCATGTCGATGGAGTACATCATAAAGGAGTGACATATCAAACAAGTGACATAAGAAAGGAATGATAAATCAGAGGTAATTTCGTTGGAGTGACACGAATATTATCGTAACGAAGGAATAACGAATATCGGAGTAATCTACAGATTAAATGATTATAATTGGTTTAATCTGCTTCATTCTATGGAAAATACTACCGATTGGTGGTAGGGTTAAAGTTCAGAATTACTGTTGTTATCAGTGATAAAAATGTTTAATTTTAAAAAAAAACCGCACGCATCAAAAGGTAGAACAACTTATTTGATTTTTCACGTTCAAGTAATTTTCAATAAACGTCTCTGTCACTCCTTTGTTATGTCACTCTATCGTTATGCCACGTTTCCGTTGTGAACCTCCTTTGATACACGGCCAGACTAAATGTGTGCGAGTTGATATTCACGAGAAGCACTGACAATCTCACCTGACCAGATCACGTGAGAAACGATATCGTCGTGCAAAGATACGAACCACAGCTTACACCATCTACGCTAACGGGCAAAAGAGCAAGCGCTTTAGCCACTTCATTAAACGTGACGCAGCTCATTTCAGTCGCCTCTCTTATACAGCAAGAGATACAGTGTCAGACCAAGAGGGCGCCTTACGAGAAGATGGTTAGATGATGATGTCTGTGGAGTCCTGCCGAGACGTAGAATGTCTCTGACAAGTCCTGCGCTTAATCCTGGAGCGTGAACCACACTCCCAGGACCCTCATCGGCCCAGGTCTGAAGTTTCCACTGCGAGAGCCGATGCGTCCATCATGGAGCCACAGCTGGCAAATATTCTCCTTCACGAGTCACTAGCGTTCACTGCACTCTTGGGTTTAAACAAATCAGAGGTGAGTTCCTCTCGGACATGGTGCAGCTCTTGAAAATTTATTGCAACAAACAGCCAGAGAATCTCTTATAACTTACAACAACGTCCTAGGTAAAGTATAATTGCCACAGACAGACAGAGAATCTCTTATAACTTACAACAACGTCCTAGGTAAAGTATAATTGCCACAGACAACCAGAGAATCTCTTATAACTTACAACAACGTCCTAGGTAAAGTATAATTGCCACAGACAGACAGAGAATCTCTTATAACTTACAACAACGTCTTAGGTAAAGTATAATTGCCACAGACAGACAGAGAATCTCTTATAACTTACAACAACGTCCTAGGTAAAGTATAATTGCCACAGACAGCCAGAGAATCTCTTATAACTTACAACAACGTCTTAGGTAAAGTATAATTGCCACAGACAGCCAGAGAATCTCTTACAACTTACAATAACGTCTTAGGTAAAGTATAATTGCCACAGACAGCCAGAGAATCTCTTACAACTTACAATAACGCTGAGGATGAAATATGACTGCACCACGCAAGAAGAGCATTTCCTACAACCCACTGGAACTCCCCATGTTTAGCCTGACATGCAACAAGCAGGGAAGGCATCTCTTATAACCCACTGAAGGTCTTGGTAGGCCATTTCTTACTACCTGGGTGGAGCCTGCCTGTAATAAACAAGGAGACCATCTCTTAGAATGTCCCCACCCATTCACCCCCGAAAAGAACATCCGAGCAGAGCAGTTCTTTCAACTCTGGGTGGAGTCTACAAGGAAACATCCTGCCTAGCAACCTGACCTCAAATGTCCTCTTTAATGAAAACATAAAGCAACTCCAGTTATGATTAGGAACATGAGATACTCTTCAGCTTTTGTTAACGTGTTCCTCAACGTACTGTAGATAGGTTTCTTTTCCACACTTTAATTACCAGTCATCTGGTTATATCTTGAATGTCTCCACTGTAATTTCATTAGAAATATTCCATTCTTTCCTTGGCGTTTGTGCTATAAATAGCTTACTTCATTACAGTTCTACCATTATTCTGTAAATCTATACCGCGAGATGATTCATTATTCACGCTGACAGCATAAAAATATTCACATTCATCCATCCACACAAAGAATTCACATTATTTATCTTAAAAGACTTTGTTTCGTTGGATTTCTCTCTAGAAGTTTTTCTCCGATTATCTCCCCTATAATAATGTGCTTACTTCCCCTTGCGTAGACAACCCGTTCCTCAATTGTGTTGATCTTTCGCTCCTTCTTCCTCGGCCGGTATCCCAGCCCGATCTTGCCTACCATAATATTGATACAAAGATTCCTTTTAATACCTGTCTCTTAACTGGTAATATTAGTCTTTTTTTATAAATACAGTCTCACATTATATGGACCCTCGGTGTTCTGCTGGTCTTGAACGGAAGAAACCTACAGGTTCAGTCTCAAAACGTAGCTAGTCCCGTACCCAGAAGATCGTCTTGCGTACACCCAGAGAATACATTCTAAATCCTCTGTACCCTTGTTCGCGATCAATAGCAATTCTGGTAAATGACGCTTTCATTTAGGAGCTGTCTATGCAATGAAAGCTATCACAGGAAACCATGGGCAAAGTATGAGATTTGTAGCGTTTAGTATAGAGTATATAGGAAAAGTTGCTTCCCTTTAGATGTTGCTAAATATTTTTTTAAGGCGAGGATGGTTCTCAAGCTTTTCAAGGCAGGCTCCCATCATCGAAAATTACTTTTAAAATCACGCCTTACTAAATGTAGGGTTTTTTTTTCTTTTTTTATTCGATTATGCCCCTCTTCAAAAAGTAAAACAACTAAAGAAGCTGTGGATAGGAACAGACAGAACTACAAAAATAAGATTTTTAAGGGCATGCATCTTTCCCATCGCAACATATGCCTGTAAGACCTGGACACTTAACAAAACAGCTGAGAATCTCATAAATGCCTTTTAATGTAAATGCTACAGACAGCCAGAGAATCTCTTATAACTTACAACAACGTCTTAGGTAAAGTATAATTGCCACAGACAGACAGAGAATCTCTTACAACTTACAATAACGCTGAGGATGAAATATGACTGCACCACGCAAAAAGAGCATTTCCTACAACCCACAGGAACTCCCCATGTTTAGCCTGACATGCAACAAGCAGGGAAGGCATCTCTTATAACCCACTGAAGGTCTTGGTAGGCCATTTCTTACTACCTGGGTGGAGCCTGCCTGTAATAAACAAGGAGACCATTCACCCCCGAGAGAACGTCCGAGCAGAGCAGTTCTTTCAACTCTGGGTGGAGTCTACAAGGAAACATCCTGCCTAGCAACCTGACCTCAAATGTCCTCTTTAATGAAAACATAAAGCAACTCCAGTTATGATTAGGAACATGAGATACTCTTCAGCTTTTGTTAACGTGTTCCTCAACGTACTGTAGATAGGTTTCTTTTCCACACTTTAATTACCAGTCATCTGGTTATATCTTGAATGTCTCCACTGTAATTTCATTAGAAATATTCCATTCTTTCCTTGGCGTTTGTGCTATAAATAGCTTACTTCATTACAGTTCTACCATTATTCTGTAAATCTATACCGCGAGATGATTCATTATTCACGCTGACAGCATAAAAATATTCACATTCATCCATCCACACAAAGAATTCACATTATTTATCTTAAAAGACTTTGTTTCGTTGGATTTCTCTCTAGAAGTTTTTCTCCGATTATCTCCCCTATAATAATGTGCTTACTTCCCCTTGCGTAGACAACCCGTTCCTCAATTGTGTTGATCTTTCGCTCCTTCTTCCTCGGCCGGTATCCCAGCCCGATCTTGCCTACCATAATATTGACGCAAAGATTCCGTTTAATACCTGTCTCTTAACTGGTAATATTAGTCTTTTTTTATAAATACAGTCTCACATTATATGGACCCTCGGTGTTCTGCTGGTCTTGAACGGAAGAAACCTACAGGTTCAGTCTCAAAACGTAGCTAGTCCCGTACCCAGAAGATCGTCTTGCGTACACCCAGAGAATACATTCTAAATCCTCTGTACCCTTGTTCGCGATCAATAGCAATTCTGGTAAATGACGCTTTCATTTAGGAGCTGTCTATGCAATGAAAGCTATCACAGGAAACCATGGGCAAAGTATGAGATTTGTAGCGTTTAGTATAGAGTATATAGGAAAAGTTGCTTCCCTTTAGATGTTGCTAAATATTTTTTTAAGGCGAGGATGGTTCTCAAGCTTTTCAAGGCAGGCTCCCATCATCGAAAATTACTTTTAAAATCACGCCTTACTAAATGTAGGGTTTTTTTTTCTTTTTTTATTCGATTATGCCCCTCTTCAAAAAGTAAAACAACTAAAGAAGCTGTGGATAGGAACAGACAGAACTACAAAAATAAGATTTTTAAGGGCATGCATCTTTCCCATCCTAGGTAAAGTATAATTGCCACAGACAGACAGAGAATCTCTTATAACTTACAACAACGTCCTAGGTAAAGTATAATTGCCACAGACAGACAGAGAATCTCTTATAACTTACAACAACGTCTTAGGTAAAGTATAATTGCCACAGACAGACAGAGAATCTCTTATAACTTACAACAACGTCTTAGGTAAAGTATAATTGCCACAGACAGCCAGAGAATCTCTTATAACTTACAACAACGTCTTAGGTAAAGCATAATTGCCACAGACAGCCAGAGAATCTCTTATAACTTACAACAACGTCTTAGGTAAAGTATAATTGCCACAGACAGACAGAGAATCTCTTACAACTTACAATAACGCTGAGGATGAAATATGACTGCACCACGCAAAAAGAGCATTTCCTACAACCCACAGGAACTCCCCATGTTTAGCCTGACATGCAACAAGCAGGGAAGGCATCTCTTATAACCCACTGAAGGTCTTGGTAGGCCATTTCTTACTACCTGGGTGGAGCCTGCCTGTAATAAACAAGGAGACCATTCACCCCCGAGAGAACGTCCGAGCAGAGCAGTTCTTTCAACTCTGGGTGGAGTCTACAAGGAAACATCCTGCCTAGCAACCTGACCTCAAATGTCCTCTTTAATGAAAACATAAAGCAACTCCAGTTATGATTAGGAACATGAGATACTCTTCAGCTTTTGTTAACGTGTTCCTCAACGTACTGTAGATAGGTTTCTTTTCCACACTTTAATTACCAGTCATCTGGTATATCTTGAATGTCTCCACTGTAATTTCATTAGAAATATTCCATTCTTTCCTTGGCGTTTGTGCTATAAATAGCTTACTTCATTACAGTTCTACCATTATTCTGTAAATCTATACCGCGAGATGATTCATTATTCACGCTGACAGCATAAAAATATTCACATTCATCCATCCACACAAAGAATTCACATTATTTATCTTAAAAGACTTTGTTTCGTTGGATTTCTCTCTAGAAGTTTTTCTCCGATTATCTCCCCTATAATAATGTGCTTACTTCCCCTTGCGTAGACAACCCGTTCCTCAATTGTGTTGATCTTTCGCTCCTTCTTCCTCGGCCGGTATCCCAGCCCGATCTTGCCTACCATAATATTGACGCAAAGATTCCGTTTAATACCTGTCTCTTAACTGGTAATATTAGTCTTTTTTTATAAGTACAGTCACATTATATGGACCCTCGGTGTTCTGCTGGTCTTGAACGGAAGAAACCCACAGGTTCAGTCTCAAAACGTAGCTAGTCCCGTACCCAGAAGATCGTCTTGCGTACACCCAGAGAATACATTCTAAATCCTCTGTACCCTTGTTCGCGATCAATAGCAATTCTGGTAAATGACGCTTTCATTTAGGAGCTGTCTATGCAATGAAAGCTATCACAGGAAACCATGGGCAAAGTATGAGATTTGTAGCGTTTAGTATAGAGTATATAGGAAAAGTTGCTTCCCTTTAGATGTTGCTAAATATTTTTTTAAGGCGAAGATGGTTCTCAAGCTTTTCAAGGCAGGCTCCCATCATCGAAAATTACTTTTAAAATCACGCCTTACTAAATGTAGGGTTTTTTTTCTTTTTTTTATTCGATTATGCCCCTCTTCAAAAAGTAAAACAACTAAAGAAGCTGTGGAGAGGAACAGACAGAACTACAAAAATAAGATTTTTAAGGGCATGCATCTTTCCCATCGCAACATATGCCTGTAAGACCTGGACACTTAACAAAACAGCTGAGAATCTCATAAATGCCTTTTAATGTAAATGCTACAGAAGAGTTCTTCACACAAAAAAGAACAAATATATCCATACTACAAGAACTTATTATTGAAGAAGACTTACCAGTAAAGAGGATTAAAGAGGGAAAACTTCAATATTTTGGACACATTAAACGTCACGATAATCTAGAGAAAACCGTCTTGGAAGGATACATAATGAGAAAAAGAAAGAGAGGAAGACCAAGGCGAAGATGGCTGCAAGACATAGTTGATGATCTGCTAATGGATGCAACAACAGCAGGCCATCTTGCTCACAACCGAGAGGCCTACAGGAGTGCTGTTAGGGAGGCAAGGGACATGCAAATGAATGAATGAATGATGGTAGAGATGCGAAACTCTACATACAATAAAGCAGAGATGCGAATTTTTTTTTTTTTTTGACGGTGAGAACCAAAAGAGAACAAGGAAAGAAAAGATGTCCTCGCCTGCCACTAAGAATTTCCCTGTGAGAAATTTTTAGCGAGCCCACGATTATAAGTTTTATAAGTAATTTATAAGTTTCCCTGCCAATCTTTGGATGCATTCTGTCCCCTGCCGTGGTAGTGCTTATATGAGGGAGAATCAGAAGATAAAAGCAGTTTAAAAATTAGGCGGCAACCACATCGGAAAGAAGCTGGCGCTGTACAACAATATGGATAGTTCAAACACGCACAGCGCAGCGCTCTGTCCTTAGTTTAGTTAAAGTCACCGTCAAATAAATATGGACGCTTCACTACAGAATTCAAGCACTGTCGAACAACGCGTCACAGTGAGATTTCTTTGGACAGAGAGAGTGAAACTTGCTTCAAATTTATCTCAAGCTGTTGGCTCTGTGTGGTTGTTGGTTCTGTGTGGTTGTTGGCTCTGTGTGGTTGTTGGTTCTGTGTGGTTGTTGGCTCTTTGTGGTTGTTGGTTTTGTGTGGTTGTTGGCTCTGTGTGGTTGTTGGCTCTGTGTGGTTGTTGGCTCTGTGTGGTTGTTGGTTCCGTGTGGTTGTTGGCTCCTTGTGGTTGTTGGCTCTGTGTGGTTGTTGGCTCTGTGTGGTTGTTGGCTCTGTGTGGGTGTTGGTTCTGTGTGGTTGTTGGCTCCTTGTGGTTGTTGGCTCCTTGTGGTTGTTGGATCTGTGTGGTTGTTGGCTCTGTATGGAAGAGAAAACAGTATGACTCATCCTGCTGCTGGCGAGATTCTTCAGCTGCCGTGCGTGGAGCAGTGCTCCTCCCGGCCAGTGAAGAAAGGTGCAAAAGGGGTTGCCGCGCGGCACCACTGCGGAAAAGGTGGTAGAAAGCATAAAGCGAAGTAAACAGTCAAATCACGGCACCTCTGGTCTGGAGGTCAGCCATGTCCTAAGTGCAGTCATATCGGGTGAAATGCATGAACATGCTTCCCCCAGAGGGCGAGAGTCTTCGAAAGCCGCGCGTGGAGTGAATCTCCTCCCGGTCAAGGAAGAAAATGCGGAAAAGAAATAAAGGTTGCTGTGCGGCGCCAATGTCAAAAGGTGAAGGAAAGGATAAAGTGAAATTTGATTGGTATGTCCAGTAGTATCGCTACGAGAGCTACACATACCACGGCGCCTCTGCTCTAGAGGCCGGCCACGTCTGAAATACACCTACACTGGTGAAATATACCTAAACCGGCTCACACCAGGGGTGTAACTTGATGGCCAGGCATGTCACGCCACCTCCGCTCTAGAGGCCGGTCACGCCTGATATACACACATACTGGTGAAATATGCCTAAACCGGCTCATACCAGGGGTGAAACTTGAAGGCTACGCATGTCGCGGTACCTCTGCTCTAGAGGTCGGTCACGTCCCAAACACGCCCATACTGGGATAATATGCCTAAACCGGCTCAACCCAGGGGTGGAAGTCACTAGTGGCGAGGATTCGTCCTCCTGGACAAAAGGTCCTTCCTAGTCACAACTAGAAAGGGTAGCGGCCACGACCACGAAATGCTGAAATCGGAGACACTGGACCAGGGCAGTCTAGATAGGCAGCAACCTCTCACCCGGCGGGTATGTATGCGTATAGTAATCACGCTGAGGTTTTCCGGTGAAAAAGTCCAACGCTGGAATGGATGGGCAACCACCTCTCACACGGCGGTGATACATGGGTATCTCAAAACACGTCGAGGTTTTCCGGTGATAAGGTCCAACTCTGACCTGGGTGGGCTACTACCTCTCACCCAGCGGAGATGCACTGATATCCTAAACACGTCGAGGTCTTCCGGTGAGAAAGTCCAACTCTAGACTAAACTGGTGCAACGAAAACCACGGTGCCACGCAATCCCGCTTCTGTGACCCACCAAGAATACAAGCTCAAGCCCTAGATATTCTGAACCTCTTGTGGTCCTCTCGAAAGGACCACACGGGGGACCACGGGACTTAACGAGGACCATAGTAGGATCACAGGGCGGTCTTGGTTGTAGAAGCGAACGAATAAGAAGAAGTATGACTCATCTTAAAGAGAAACTGAAACATGCGAAAAGCAGTCCTCTAGCACCATGGCAGCTGCAGTTTCAGCTTCCATCTCATCCTCCTTACAACCCTGATTCAGATCCACGTGATTAAAGAGTCCACGTCTTAGAGAGTCTTGGTCGCAGGCTCACCTTTGATGATGAAATTAAGAAAATGATGCAGACCTGGATTCCGGAGCAGATGAAAATCTTGCTCTTCCAAGGAATGAAGAAGGTGGTGGTGCAAGAAAGTACATCGGCCTGCAAGAGGACTATGTAGGGAAATGGTACAACCGTTATGTTGTATTTGCTCACAGGCCGCTAATTTAAAGGTTATGTTGTCTGTAATTTTTTTAAAAATCCTCGCTCGTTTATAAAACCCAGTTTACGTAGGTGTCTCCATGTTGCAGTGCTAGATTTGCGTGTCCTAATTTCTGTCTTAAATTTTCTAGAAGAGAATGTGTTTTTTTTTCCCTCAAACTTTACACAGACAGTGCTAGCTTTAGAGCAATTTTTTCCTCAAACTTTACACAGACAGTGCTTGCTTTAGAGCACTCCTTTCCTCAAACTTTACACAGACAGTGCTTGCTTTAGAGCAATTCTTTTCCTCAAACTTTGCACAGACAGTGCTTGTTTTAGAGCAATTCTTTTCCTCAAATTTTACACAGACAGTGGTCGCTTTAGAGCAGTCCTTTTCCTCGAACTTTACGTAGACAGTGCTCGCTTTAGAGCGATTCTTTTCCTCGTTTCTCTGGTTACTTGCTTTGCTTTTTTGATCTTTCTGATAATCTAAAAACTGCGTATGCCCAGCAGGACACTGACCCCAAGAACATCATCTGACAGGACTAGAATTCCACAAGCTTTAAATCTGACAGGAAAACAAATGTGAAGTCTGGAATAATGGCAACATGACAAAAAAATTGACCGAAAGATATATTTTCCCCCCTAGATAACTGGAATTAGCTACCAGCAAGACAGAATAATAAACTTGGCATGTTATAAATTAGAATGAAAATAAAAATATGTTAATAATTTCATAATCTGGAAATGTCAAGTATTGCGCTTTGATAAAAATAGTTTAGACGCCGAAACTTGACATGTAACCGGAATAAACGGCAGATAAAGTGAAACAGCACATTTCAGACAACGACCTTTTCGACGGGACTCGTGGAAATGAAGGAGAAGAAAACTGTACCCAAGGTACGTGTATGACATACAAAAGAGCAGATTAAAAAGTCAAATCCGATTTGATCGTCGCATACTGTGATCGACCACCGCCCGCCTGGCCCCTCTCTTTCGCCCGTTCTGCCGGCTAGGTCCATCAATACCGTAGAACTGTTCCAAGGGCTAGGAGAACGTAGATTGGAACCTGCCACTCCACGGTAAGATTACAGTGAGATTAACTGTAATTTCTTCCTCTATTTTTTTAAATTGAGCACTTCTGATAAAGGGGGGGGGGGGGGCAAGACCCCGCGTCAGAGACGTACGGGATAAGGAAAACTCTAGTTTCCTGGAGGTGGACGATGGGCGGAAAGTCAATAAAAAAAAGCGATCAGGGGAGAAAACCGCTTACATGAAACAGTACTATACTGGCTGTATGTTTGTTTGTACGTGTACGGTTTTACCCTTTCTACAACAAATGATAATGATAATTCCTGTTTACAGAACAAGTGGTCATTTGTGTATTTAAAATAACATACAGTATTCACGTACACGATCCCGTTGGGGTTGGTTTCACCTGGTTTTGAATGTTGGTGTAATGAGGGCATTGCTATATTCTTTGCACTTTTGATTCTTGTCTACCATTAAGAAACGTTCATTCGGGAATGTCGAAATAAGATCTTGTATGTATCAAATAATGGTATCAGTCAGTCAGTCAGTCATTTGCTTGTCCCTTACAGAACTTTGCCTTTTTAACAGCTCTCCTGTAGGCCCTCTCGGTTGTAAGCAAGATGCCCTGCTACTGATGGGGTCATTTGCGGATCATTAACGATAATGACGTATATGTTATAATATCATTCAATAAATAAACAGCATATGAGATGTCAGGCAATGAAAGAATATCAGGTAAGGGCTTACATGATAGAATATCAGGTAATGATTTACATGATAGAATATCAGGTAATGACTTTACATGAAAAATATCAGGTAATGACTTACATGATAGAATATCAGGTTATGACTTACATGATAGAATATCAGGCTATGACTTTACATGATAGAATATCAGGTAATGAGTTACATGAAAGAATATCAAGTAATGACTTACACAAAAGATTATCAGACAATGACTTACATGAAAGAATATCAGACAACGACTTACATGAATATCAGGTAAAGGATCATATGAAAGAATATCAGGTAATGATTTACATGAAAGAATAACAGGTAACGACTAACTACAGATGTTCTGTCACCGACTAGGAATAACCTATCTGATGTGGCTAATGCATTGTCGTAGGTGCACGCTTGAAATATAAAGTCAGTTTTTCATGGCAGAAAATGAAACTTGCTTCTGATATTTAGTGCCAGAAGAGGCTGACATCGGGACTGGGTGACTACTAGTAGAGGTTGAGATCGGGACTGGGTGACTGCTAGTAGAGGCTGACATCGGGACTGGGTGACTACTAGTAGAGGTTGAGATCAGGACTTGGTGACTACTAGTAGAGGCTGAGATCGGGACTGGGTGACTACTAGTAGAGGCTGAGATCGGGACTGGGTGATTACTAGTAGAGGCTGAGATCGGGATTGGGTGACTACTAGTAGAGGCTGAGATCGGGACTGGGTGATTACTAGTAGAGGCTGAGATCGGGACTGGGTGACTACTAGTAGAGGTTGAGATCGGGACTGGGTGACTACTAGTAGAGGTTGAGATCAGGACTGGGTGATTACTAGTAGAGGCTGAGATCAGGACTTGGTGACTACTAGTAGAGGCTGAGATCAGGACTGGGTGACTACTAGTAGAGGTTGAGATCGGGACTGGGTGACTACTAGTAGAGGTTGAGATCAGGACTTGGTGACTACTAGTAGAGGTTGAGATCAGAACTTGGTGACTACTAGTAGAGGCTGAGATCAGGACTGGGTGATTACTAGTAGAGGTTGAGATCGGGACTGGGTGACTACTAGTAGAGGTTGAGATCAGGACTGGGTGACTACTAGTAGAGGTTGAGATCAGGACTTGGTGACTACTAGTAGAGGCTGAGATCAGGACTGGGTGATTACTAGTAGAGGTTGAGATCGGGACTGGGTGACTACTAGTAGAGGTTGAGATCGGGACTGGGTGATTACTAGTAGAGGTTGAGATCGGGACTGGGTGACTACTAGTAGAGGTTGAGATCGGGACTGGGTGACTGCTAGTAGAGGTTGAGATCGGGACTGGGTGACTACTAGTAGAGGCTGAGATCGGGACTGGGTGATTACTAGTAGAGGTTGAGATCGGGACTGGGTGATTACTAGTAGAGGTTGAGATCTGGACTGGGTGACTACTAGTAGATGCTGAGATCGGGACTGGGTGACTACTAGTAGAGGCTGAGATCAGGACTTGGTGACTACTAGTAGAGGCTGAGATCGGGACTGGGTGACTACTAATAGAGGCTGAGATCGGGACTGGGTGACTACTAGTAGAGGCTGAGATCGGGACTGGGTGACTACTAATAGAGGCTGAGATCGGGACTGGGTGACTACTAGTAGAGGCTGAGATCGGGACTGGGTGACTGCTAGTAGAGGCTGAGATCGGGACTGGGTGACTACTAGTAGAGGTTGACATCGGGACTAGGTGACTACTAGTAGAGGTTGACATCGGGACTGGGTGACTACTAGTAGAGTTTGACAATGACACTGGGTGACTACTACTAAAAGTTAACATCGACACCGGGTGACTACTACTAAAAGTTAACATCGACACCGGGTGACTACTACTAAAAGTTGACATCGACACCGGGTGACTACTACTAAAAGTTAACATCGACACCGGGTGACTACTACTAAAAGTTGACATCGACACCGGGTGACTACTACTAAAAGTTAACATCGACACCGGGTGACTACTACTAAAAGTTGACATCGACACCGGGTGACTACTACTAAAAGTTGACATCGACATAGTTGGCATTGTCTATGTTTTCTTTTCCTTTAGCAAACTTCACTGACAGCACCTTGAATAAAATAGCCGCATAAGGACAGTCTCCTTAGTTTAGCATTTGTCGGGGCAAGGTTTGATACTGCCACTGCTAGACCTTGAAGGGAAAAAAAAGCAAAACAAGTGCCTTCTCCAAGTTGTCTTCTGACTGATGATGCCTCGACGAAGACAGTAAAACCAGGAACTGAATAGATTCTTGATTCTGGCACAGATTTAAATCAGCGCACCTGATATGGCTGACATGAAGTACTTCTATTGAGAACTATTCAATGAAAGGTCCAATTTATCTCCGTCACTTCTGTGGTTAAACCAGGAAATTCTTTCAGTCGGATCGCTCACGGTTTTGAGAAAGACATCCTTGTGTTGGATTGTATTGTCATGAGGCCTTCCACCATACACTTCACGTCGGCTCATCAAGAACATAGGAGCCGCTTTTTCGTCTATTCTTTAAAAATGGCTATAATCAAGTAGGAATACTCACAAATGCAAATAAAAGTGATTTTATGATTGCATCCTTTGAGAAGGGTATCGTTAGCCTTTGCTTCGTTTCTTCAACAAAAGCTTTCATCGTCGCGGCTGGCTAAGGTTCATTGTCGAAAGTTCGATTGTCAGTGTTCTCTGGCAGGTCATGGTCACACATAGCACTTCTGAGAATGAATCCCGGCGTTTTCCAGTCAAAGAGAAAAATACCTGCCATAAAGGGTCTGTAGCTGTAGAGGTGTGCGTGGTTGGAGTGGTTGGTTCTGGGTGGTTGTCTTGGTCGAGTAGGTCTGAGACACCGGAGGCCGGGGACAGATGGCGGAGTACAAGGGCAGATGGTGTGAAGTGGACGGATCCGTTACAGCAGTCGGTGTGAATTCTTTTACATTTCGTGACCATTTCCATGCAGGGCAGTATTGTGTCAGCTGAAGAGAGAGAGAGAGAAGAAAGGAGAGAGACGAGAGAAAGAGAGAGACGAGAGGGAAGAGAAAGAAAGAGAGAGAGAGAGAAGAGAGGAGAGATAGGTGAGAGAGAAGAGAAGAGATGAGAGAGAAGAGAGGAGAGGAGAGAAGAGAACGAGAGAGAGGAGGAAGAGAGAGAAGAGAAAGAAAGAGATAAGAGAAGAGATGAAAGAGAGAGAAGAGAGGAAAAGAGAGAGAGAAGAGCACGAGAGATTGATTGATTGATTGATTGATCTTTATTTCAAAAGGGTTAAGAATTGGGCACGCAGGCCCGTCTGACATTCTGCCCTTTATCATACATCTTTCACTCTGTTCCAGACATTCTACAAATATGCTGTTCATGTAACAAACATAACTAACATTGAAGCTGAGAGACATAAATTAAAATATAACATTTACGTTTCGCACTTAAACATTCACTAAGTACAGAAGTAGCTCTCTCTCTCTGAACCTTAAGTGTCCAGGGCACATGGGGCTTCCGCAAGGGTTTTCCACAAATGCCTGTCTTTCGCCTTTTTTTCTGCTCTTGCCCAGGTGAGCCCTCTACTGCTCAACATCCTTTCTGTTGTTCTTCTCCATGTCTCTTTTGGTCTACCCTTACTTCTGCTCCCCTGTGGTGTCCATCTTAGTGCTATTTTTGGTAGTGAGTTGTCAGTCATTCGGAGCACATGTCCCAACCATCGCCAGCGTCTTTCCTCAATAATTGTTGTCAGTGGTTTCATCTGCATTTCTGCCAATAAGATGTTATTTCTTATTTTGTTTGGCCAAAATATTTTTTTAATTCTACGTAAACATTTAGTCTGGAAAGAATTCAACTTGTTTTCTATGGTTTTGGTGATTTTCCAGCATTCACTTCCATAGAGTAGTACACTTAGAACATTACTCTTAAATATCCTGATTTTCATATTTATGCTTAGTTTATTTGATTTCCATATATTCTGTAGCATTGCAAAAGCCTGGTTTGCTCTAGTAAGTCTGCTGTTGATGTCCTCTGTGCTGTCTCCATTTTCTACTACTCTGCTGCCAAGGTATACAAATTCGTTGACCTCCTCCACTACCTTGTTATCTACTCTGAGTACATTTCTGTTGTTCACATTTTGCTTCATTAACTTTGTCTTTCCTACGTTGATCTTTAGTCCTATGTTGTTTGCATTCTGGGTTAACTTGTTTATTTTATCTTGCATATCTTTGTGACTGCTTGATAATAGACAAATGTCGTCCGCAAAGTCAAGGTCCTCCAGCACTGTGTCAAGGGTCCATTGTAATCCTCTGCGTTTGTCTGATGTTGCCTCCTTCATTAACCAGTCTACTGCCAAGATAAATAATGTTGGTGATAGTACACATCCCTGTTTCACTCCTGTTTGTACCCTAAAGCTGCTGGAGGTATGTTCTCCACAGATAACTTTGCACTGAAAACCCTCGTATAGGGCTTTGATTACATTAACTATTTTATGGGGGAGGCCATGCCATCTTAGGATTTTCCACAGTGCATCTCTGTTGACACTGTCAAAGGCTTTCTCAAAATCTATGAATAATGCATATGTTGTGCTATGCCACTCATTTGCCTGTTCTAATATTTGTCTAAGTACAAATATATGGTCTATGCATGATCTTCCTTTCCTAAATCCTGCCTGCTCTTTCTGAAGTTTTTCCTCAAGTGTTGGTACAATTCTGTTGATGATTATTCTGCAAAATACTTTACTAGTGAGTGGCAGTAGGGTAATGCCTCTCCAGTTCCCGCAATCTCTGAGGTCACCCTTCTTTGGTAGTTTTACTATAAGACCAGTTTTCCACTCCTCTGGGGCTTTTTCTAAATCCCAAATTTGTTGTAATATCCGGCAAAGTTGTTTTGGTGTTTCTGTTTCTTCTGCTTTCAACATCTCAGCAGTCACTTCATCTTCACCTGGTGCCCTGTCTGATTTTAGCATCTTTATCGCCTCTTTTACTTCATTTATTGTTATTGGTCCTGTATTGATGTTTAGTTCCGCTTTTGCTTCAGGTATATCTATTGCTTGTGCTGCTTGTGTTCTGTTTAGTAGGGTGTTAAAGTGTTCCCTCCATCTTTCAATTTTTTCTCTTTCTCCACTGACCAGTTGTCCATTTTGTGTTCTTACTGCACTTTCACATCTTGTATTGAAGTTACCTGTCATCTGCTTTGTGATTTTATATATGGTTTTCGTGTCATTTGTATATGCTGCTTTCTCTGCTGTTTCTGCTAAGTTGTCATAATATTGACGTTTATCTTGACGGCATGATTCCTTCACTTCTTTGTCTTTTTGTGCATAATTACTTAAAACTCGTTCTTTAAGCCGTTGTGATTTGGTGTTCAGTAATTTTTTCTTGATTTCTTTTCTTTGCTCTATCTTTTCCCATGTGGTCTCACTTATCCATTCCTCTTTTCTCCTTTTCCGATATCCCAGCACCTCTTTTGCTGTTTCCTGTAGTGTTTTATTGAACTCTAATGTGGATATTTCTGCTTCGTCTTGTAGGACACTGAAGCGGTTCTTAAGTATTATTGAGAATTCATTTCTTGTTTGCTGGTCTATCAGTTTTCTTGTATCAAAATGTATCTTTCTGTGTTCTCCGATTCTGGCTTTCCTTAATTTTAATTTTATTTTTGCTACCAGAAGGTTGTGATCACTTCCTATATCTGCTCCTTTCCTTGCTCGCACATCTTGTAGTGACCGTTTCCACTTGTTGTTTATTAGTATGTGATCGATTTGGTTTTCTGTTGTTTTATCTGGTGACCTCCAAGTCACCTTATGGATGTTTTTGTGTTGGAAAATTGTCCCTCCGATGGTCATCATGTTTTCTTCACAGAAACTGCACAGTCTTTCTCCATTTTCATTTATTTCTCCAATTCCTTCTCTTCCCATGATTCTTCTTCTATCTTCATTTCCTTCACCTACTTTTGCATTGAAGTCGCCCAAGATGAGTAGCATATCATGCTTGGGTATTGTTTCTACTGTGGCTTGGAGGCTGTTGTAAAAATCTTCTTTTAATTCCTCTTCAGCTGCTTCTGTTGGTGCATAACAAACTATAATAGACAGCTTCGTGAATCTTGAGTTGAACCGTGCATATAATAATCTCTCATTTATTGGGGTCCATTTCAGCAATGCTCTTGATGCTTCTTTTGTTATAATCAATGCTACTCCTCCTTCATGAAGATCTTCTTTACCTGACCATATTATTGTATCTTCTGTGTGCTGTGTTGTTAATTTCCTTCTGCCCTGTCCTGTCCATCTTGCTTCTTGTATTCCTAGTATGTCTAGTTTGTATCTGTGCATTTCCTTGATGGTTTGTGCTAGTTTTCCAGTCTGGTTTAGTGTTCTTACATTCCAGCTGCCTATTTGCATTTTTTGTTTAGGTTCCAGGAGGTCTGCAGTCGGGCTGGGGACTTCCAGTGGCTGGCTTTCATCCACAACCTTCATGGGCTCAGTTTCCTGATACGCATTTCTCCTTCCACCTGCATTTGCTTTTTCCCTTGCTTCTGTTTCTGTAGCAGTCTGATAGTTTTTTACCAGATAGGGTTGCTGGCCCTATGCTGAACCCTCCTTAGTCGCCTTTTACGATCATGCATACAGAAGTAGCTACATACATTATAAATGACTATCTACTAAACAAAATTGTGGGGACTATTCAGAAAACAATTAATTGTATTCGGTGTCTGTAAGAGCAGTTTAAGATCACTTTTAAGTTTTATAATTCATGGAGGCATGTAGTCGACATCAAATAGATATTGAGAAAGCTTGTAGTTGTTGGAAGGAGTATAATTTATATTTTTATATAGGATGGGAGGGTATTCCGAAGATGAGCAGCAGAATAACTAAAGCTTTTCTTGTAAAGATCAAGTCTAGGTTTCGGAAAACATATGTTTTTCAAGCGTTGGCTGCACTTTGGGCTAAATTTAAACAGGTTCCATAGATAAGGCGGGGCATGCCGTGAAAGAATTTGATGTACTAATTTGGCTTTGTTGAAGAGGAACCTGCTCTTAAGAGGTAGTATTTTGATACGTTTGTGATAGTTAGTTGTTTGTGCTTGATCTTTGTCACTAATAAGCTTTACTGCTCGCTTTTGGAGTGAGCAAAGCCTCTGTGTATTTGACACTGAGCAACCATCCCAAACTGTTGAGCAATAGTCTAAATGTGTTTGTGTATGATATATGTAGTGTCTTCCTAGTGTCTTGATCGATGAAGTGCTTAATTTTAGCTAATTGGTATACTTTTTGTGCGATGAGTTTTGTTAGACATTGCATATGAGAGTTCCAGGTCAGATGTTGGTCAATAATAAGACCTAGTGTTTTGTGCTCGCTAACGTTTTCTATCTGTGATGTGTCTGTACAGAGCAGAAGTGTTGCTTTTGTTGCGTTTTGTAGTTTCTGTCTTGTTGTTATGAGCAATGATTTTGTTTTATCGGTGTTTATAATCATGCCACTATTTTGCTCCATCTAATTAAATAGATGAAGAGTTGATTCTAGATTAACACAGTCGTAGTCATGAGAGAAGAGAGGAAAGGAGAGAGAGAAGAGCACGAGAGAGAAGAGGAAGAGAGAAAGAGGAGAAACAGAGAGAGAGAGAGAGGAGTACTTGGTGTTACATTTTTTGGTCACACAATATATCCGGAAGGATATGTCTTTTTACTTACTATTTCTTGTTTATTTATCTGGAAAGTTTCTCTGCCTTTTTTTTTTCATTTTGTTTCGCAAGTTTCTTTGCTTTTTTATTTTACTTTAATCTTTTTTGTTCGTTCACAATCTGAAAACTACAAGTATATTATCCAAAAGCTACTTAAAAGCAACGGTCTCACTTCATGAATATCTAACATATTCGACAGTGCATTATTTTGTTCCTGTTCGGATTAGAACCCGGATGTTCTGCAAGTAGAGTGTCTTCACCCTATGTAGGATAAATTAACACTGGCAGGATAAAATCTGAAAGAATTTTTTTTATCCCTTAGCCATACTTCATGGCTTTCTTGAAGACAAAAAAACATATATAAAAAAGAGTATAAATTCAGACCTGAACACAGATTTAATTTCGTCTCAATTTACGTGAAATCCTCCAAGATGGCTACAGATCTTGCTCGGGCAGGCTATTCTAACTTTTATTTCTGCCTGAATAAACTTAAGAGGATCCGGATCTGAATGTATTTTTATGAATGTCAGTCTCCGGCAAACCTCCACCCTTTGTGTGGCTGTGTGGCTGTGTGGATGCGCTGTCCTTTCTGGCGCGTTTATTGAAACAAGAGTTCGTGCTGCGAGGCCCAGCTGCGGGGATTTCCCTCCCGGCCACTTGGCTCTTGGGTTACGTGGTATAATCTGGTGGCTGTAACTTAAATAAATGCTTTTTTTTTTTAACTCACACAGTTCCCTCCTCCTCCCAGCCCCACTCATCATCATCATCATCATTATTATCATCATCATCATCATCCCTGCATTGAAAGTTGACAACACTGAATCTCCCTCGCCTTGTTGTTGGATCGCATTGACGGTCACTCAGCTGTATCGCTGTCGCCCACTTGCTTCTTTTGCTTTGGATTTTTCATTTAATAATTCTTTAACTTATCAGACACATTTTTTAAATACCTATGCATACGGTGAAAAAGGGGGGGGGTTGTCTGAGTGGGGAAGTGGTTAGTGCACTGGTCTCTCATGGCGAAGGTCGGGGGTTCGAATCCGGCCCGATGCACCCAAGTCACCCAGCTGTAGAAATGGGTTCTCGACTTCTTCTGGAGTTGGGGAGGGAAAGCCAGCCAGGCGTGATACTGACCATATCACCCTCTAGTGTGCTGACAGGTCAAGGAAAATAAAGACACTAACACCATATCCCTATGTGCCTCTGAGACATGACAGGATTACCTTTACCTTGCCTTTACGGTGAAGGCAACAGTGCCTGGCAAAAGAGAAAATGGACTACCTCGCCGCAAGTGGACTCAGCAGACACCAGGAAAAGTCTGAACATGTCATTTCCAGACATTGGCCAGTTTGCTCAATGCAGCATTTAATTCAGGGAGGCAGTGAGAGCGACGTTCTGAAAAAAAAACACATCACGTGACAACAAAGTGAACTGCGAAGTATAAACAAAAATAAGACAAGAATGATGACATCATCAACGACGACGATGATTTTGTTTGAAGAAGGTCAAGAACTGCAATGTTTTCACGCCTCGATGGAAACTGTAACATTCTTACGAAGAAGTTTTGTTACAAAGCAGAATTTTGTCGTTAAAAATCACAGACTCTTGCTCGAAAAGGAAGAAGAGACAGGCCTCACGTGGGCTTCTTGTTGTGGAAGAACCGTTTTACGTTGATTGTTGAGATGTTGTTCTGGGAAATTCTGGGAGATCGTAATGAATACTTCACTTACGATCCGAGAATCTTCTAACGGCCAAATAGTAGCATATATTTGGAAGGAGAAATGTCGGATATCTCTGTTATAGAGTTCCACTATTTCACTATTAGTTCTTAGCTTGTGTACAGTCAAGAAGCTTTTAATAGTGGCATATGTGTGGACGTCAAGACTACTCTTTCTTGTTCTTTTTTTTTTTGTTTTTGCTCGTTTTTACTCCCTTCCTTTTTCCTTCCTTTTTTTCCCACCTGTCTTTTTTTTTCCTTGTTTCCTTCTCTTTTCATGCTCTTTGTTTCCTGTGCCGTTTCTGCTGCACTTTTGGAATAAGATAAATTATGAAGATTCTGATTTTGTGTTTAACAAATCTTTCTTGTGGAATGTTGCTGTTGATGTTGTTGTTGTTGTTGTTGTTGTTATTGTTGTCATTGTTGTTTTTATTGTTGGTGTTATCGCTGCTGTTCCGAATGCTCTGAGATCGATCTCTGGCTTCTCTGCACGATGATGTTGACGGCGAGAAACACGCCAAGAATAGCTTGCTGTCACTGCTTGCCTCGTCTCTATGTCCTTACAAGAGACTAATAGATGGGGGTCAATGCACCCCTTGCTTCCTGCACAGGCGAGCTTTCCATGAGGCTCCAGCAAGACGGAAGCGAAAAAAAATTTGTATTTGTAGAGAGATAAAAGTAATGTGAGACAGTCCTTTCCATTGTTGCTCTTAAAGTTGATCATACATTTAGAGATTTTATTATACAGTCCCTTTCATCGTTGGTCTTAAAGTTGATCATACATTTAGAGTGTTTCTTGTACAGTCCAGGCATTAGCATGTGATTCTATTTTTCTTTCTTCAAGCGGTTCAAATCTGGTTATTATCTTCTTCTTCTTCTCCTTCTTCTTCTTCTTCTTCTTCTTCTTCTCCTTCTCCTTCTTCTTCTTCTCCTTCTTCTTCTCCTTCTTCTTCTCCTTCTTCTTCTTCTTCTCCTTCTTCTTCTTCTTCTTCTCCTTCTTCTTCTCTTCCTTCTTCTTCCTCTCCTCTTCCTCCCCCTCCTTCTCCTGCTTCTTCTTATTCTCTTCCTTCTTCTTCTCTTCCTCCTCCTCCTCTTCCTCCTCCTCCTTCTTTTTCTTCTTCTTCTTCCCCTTCTCTGAAATGACGCAGAAGGAATGAGCCGAGCTGGTACCAGAAAACGACCACAGACAGTCATCATGCACGCTCAGATTCACACAATTAATTTCCTTAAGTTCGTAACTCCCCTGCCTCTCCCAATCTAAACGCTCTCCAAACACCTAATGATCTGCACTTCCATCGCCTTTTAAAACCGTGTTTTTCTTACCAAGCTGAACTTCACTTTCATACTAAAGAAAAAAACACCCCCGAGATTTCCCCACTGATTATAGATCTGAAGCCAGTACTACAAGAATTCAGCCATTTCGGTTGTTCTCCAATGCACTAGACAAGTTCGGTAACGTTCGGGTAATTTGAAGTACTTGACAAGTCTCTGACGTTCTCTATTCTCCAGTAGTTTTAGAAGTAAGTGGTTTGCACTGAATAGTGGTCAGCGGGAAATTTTATCTTTTTTTTTTTCTCCATTGTTGTTGATAAGGATAAGTGGGGTGCGGTGGGTAAATGAGTTTTTTTTTTCTGTGGCAAGGAGATAAATTATGAGCAAGGATGATGTGTTTTTCTGTGGCAAGGAGATAAATTATGAGCAAGGGTGATGTGTTTTTCTATGGCAAGGAGATAAATTATGAGCAAGAGTGATGTGTTTTTCTGTGGCAAGGAGATAAATTATGAGCAAGGGTGATGTGTTTTTCTATGGCAAGGAGATAAATTATGAGCAAGGGTGATGCGTTTTCTGTGGCAAGTAGATAAATTGTGAGCAAGGATGATGTGTTTTTGATTGCTTTGAAGAATAAATGATGGGCAATAAATGATGATTATTTATTTTAAAAAAATAAGAAATGGATAAACTGTGTGTAGAATATGATGAGATTTTTGTTGATAAAGATGGGGATAAATTATCCGCACTAGGTAATGTGTTTTTGTTGCAAAGAATAAATATTGGGCAATAAATGATGACTTTTTTTATATCGAAGAAACGGTTGCTTTGAACAATAACAATGAATACATGTTACCTACACACGATTGCTAAAATAGTAAAAAAAAAAAACAAGTATGTACATTATTTCTCACTTTTACTTGATCTTGATTCTGAAGAAAGAACATTTCTCGCTTGTGTTTCAGTTTTTTTTATGTTGTTGTTGATGTTGTTTATATGTTGATATTTTTGAAGTTACGAAGATGGCGTGCCTGCAAATAAGACGAATGTTGCAAGTCACTGCCGAAAAGGACAGCGGAAGTTTCGTGGATCTGGGAATGTACACAGGTTCCAGAGGAAGAGTTTCTCTGGTCTGTCACCCCACACAGCTCCTGAACAGCCACACAATTCCTTATCAGTCACACACAGTTCCTTATCTGTCACACACAGCTTCTTATCAGTCACAAAGTTCCTTATCAGTCAAACACAGCTCCTTAACAGTTACACACACAGCTCCTTATCAGTCACAAAGTTCCTTATCAGTCAAACACAGCTCTTTATCAGTCACACACAGTGTTCCTTATCACATAGCTCCTTATCAGTCACACTCGGGCTCGAGAAATCAGTAACCGGCAAACAATTGATTACAGTAACAGAGAGGAAACGTTTAACAGTTTATAGTAGCAGAGAGGAAAAGTTTAACAGTTTATAGTAGGAGAGAGGAAAAGTTTAACAGTTTACAGTAGCAGAGACGAAAAGTTTGACAGCTAACATTAACAGAGACGAAACGTTTAACAGTTTACAGTAACAGAGACGAAAAATTTAACAGTTTACAGTAACAGAGACGAAAAATGTAACAGTTTACAGTAGCAGAGACGAAAAGTTCAACAATTTATAATAACAGAGACCAAAGTTTAACGGTTTACAGTTGCTTTTCCACATACTTTCTTGGAGAAAAGTCAGTCACACACACAAACACAAGTCCTCCCATAAGAGGCACACACAAGCATAAGTCCTCCCGTAACCCACACACACAAACACAAGTCCTCCCGTAAGCCACACACACAAACGCAAGTCCTCCCTACCCCCACACACACACAAACACAGGTCCTCTCATAAACCACACACACACAAACACAAGTCGTCCCATAATCCACTTTACTTGGTCCAATACAGACATAAAAAGCTATTCACTAGCAAGATACTGGATACTGGATATAAGATACTGTTACGGGTCTGATGGGGCTGCTTCATTACACTCGGGACACGACCATGCGTGTTCTGCATTCGACATCAGGGTATCCTTTAGTGTTTTGGCTGATATTATACCAATACTGCGCTGGCTGATATTATACCAATACTGCGCTGGCTGATATTATACCAATACTGCGCTGGCTGATATTATACCAATACTGCGCTGGCTGATATTATACCAATACTGCGCTGGCTGATATTATACCAATACTGCGCTGGCTGATATTATACCAATACTGCGCTGGCTGATATTATACCAATACTACGCTGGCTGATATTATACCAATACTGCGCTGGCTGATATTATACCAATACTGCGCTGGCTGATATTATACCAATACTGCGCTGGCTGATATTATACCAATACTGCGCTGGCTGATATTATACCAATACTGCGCTGGCTGATATTATACCAATACTGCGCTGGCTGATATTATACCAATACTGCGCTGGTTGATATTATACCAATACTGCGCTGATTGTAAATGACTCGTGTTCTAGCGTACAACTGAGATATGCACTGAGACTGTTGCTAGCAAGAATTCTTCCTCTGTTCTCCCAAAGAGAAGGGTGGAACACCTGCACCCTGGTCGTTAGACATCATCGGTTCTCTCCCTTGATTTCCCCTTCTCACCATCCGGTACCTCTTTCTCATGAACTGACCAGTCCCGGGGGTTGAGCGGCCCCTCTTAAAGGCCCAGTGGTTTGATACTATGACACAATGTTATGAAAGTTAAAACAAATGCATAGACATGCATCAGATATGGGTTGCAGTTGCTGACATGAAAGCTCAGAACAGACATTCATAATTCTGTCTTCTCTGCAGGCCCCAGCACCATGGTCAAACCACAGCCCCCACAGCCTGGTTGGAGGGTCCCAGAAGCATGGTCAAACCACAGCCCCCACAGCCTGGTTGGAGGGTCCCAGCAGCATGGTCAAACCACAGCCCCCACAGCCTGGTTGGAGGGACCCAGCAGCATGGTCAAACCTCAGCCTCCACAGCAGGTTGGAGGGTCCCAGCAGCATGGTCAAACCACAGCCCCCACAGCCTTGTTGGAGGGACCCAGCAGCATGGTCAAACCACAGCCCCCACAGCCTTGTTGGAGGGACCCAGCAGCATGGTCAAACCACAGCCCCCACAGCCTGGTTGGAGGGACCCAGCAGCATAGTCAAACCACAGCCCCCACAGCCTGATTGGAGGGACCCAGCAGCATGGTCAAACCACAGCCCCCACAGCCTGGTTGGAGGGTCCCAGCAGCATGGTCAAACCACAGCCCCCACAGCCTGGTTGGAGGGTCCCAGCAGCATGGTCAAACCACAGCCCCCACAGCCTGGTTGGAGGGACCCAGCAGTATGTTGCTAGAACACTAAGGAAAAGAAAGGTAAGGTAAGGTAAGCCCTAGTGTGCTGGCTCTAATAACTGCGTAGTCCCTGTCAGTACATTCAACCATCTTGCTCTCTGAAAATACTCTTCCTCTTCCAACAGCTTTGAACGCACAGCAGTAAAAACACCACAGGTCGAGTTACGTTTGGCCGGAACAAACATCTTCACGGTTCTTCCAGAGTTTAAATTAGCTCCTGATCACGGTTGCTGAAATGTGGGTAAACACAGACGCCGCTGGGTAACACTTGTGGGTATTTAGTTTATGAGAATATAAAGAAATAAAAACGTTCTCGCCACACACACACGTTCTACTATCAGGCAAAGAAATGACCTGTTTTATGAACAAGACTGATTTGGTCATATAGTTACAGGTTGTGTCCCTGGCTTAATTCTTTGCGGTGGGACAGATAGACCTACTCCAACACGATCGACATGAAAATCTATTTATTTCCCAATACAAATTCTTCAGTTTTCAAAGACTCCACTCCTGGCATGTTAGGTGTAATTTCCTCTCACGTTTGGTAGCTTCTTCTTCTTCTTCTTCGTCTTCGCTTTCGCATTACTTTGCACTATTCATTCATCCAGACTACAATCCTGTTTCCAGCTTGCACCTCGTGAAGCTTGGAGGTAGAATAGAGCTCTTGATCGGCTATATTTAGAAAACCCTAAAGCAAGATGTCACTTATGGTCTTTGCTCCTTTGCTGGGACCAGATCTCCCCTTTCTAAATTCCAATTTTTGAACTTTGATATTTTATAACGATTACTTCTTTATTCATTCTAGAAATGTTAATTTTCCTAAATTTACATTGAAAATGGTGACTTTCTAAGCCGTCAGGAAGGCTTTCTTTTCTGTGAGTTTGAAATAGGCAATTTCTTGTCTCTGTTTGAAAAGGTTAGCATCAATTATCAAGGACTACTTGAAAAATGGATATTATGCCTCGTCGGAGCTCACGATATTCTAGACGCAAATTACGTGTATTCTTGAGCGAGGGCACTCACGCAGTCATACTCCTCCGCGTGCGAGTATAAAGTACCTTGAGAGAAGCAAATAGCTCCTTAATAGAACTTTAATATCTACAGAGCATTTTCGAGAGTTAGATTCCTTCTTTTTCTTTTTTTTCCCTTTTGAATATCTTTGTACTATACTTCTCAAGACGCGGAAAGAGATAGATAAGAGAAATGATGACTGAGGTGAAACTGGTTCTGGTAATGAAAGAAGATGGAGGTGTATGGTTCAGTTTTACAAAAAAAAAGATAGAAAGAGTGAGGAAAGTGGGCAGAAAGAAGAGCGGCAGAAAGCAAGATGAGCACATACAAATGACTTGTACTTGTGCGAACTCCCTGTAATTGCGAGCTGTTGTTCTTTGCAGCCGATGCTGTAGAGATGTTGAGGCACAGCATCGTATCGGCGTGGGAGCGGGTTATGGCGGCTATTTTTTTCAGTACCGGAGTACAGCTAAAAAGCTGGGGGTGTGCAGTGATTTTTTTAGCAGACTCTAACACCTTGGGGACTATGGCGATCTCTGCCCTGTTAGCCAGGCTAGGCCTGTTACTGTGGGTACCACAGAGATGTGGGACAGGGTTTTGGTCAGCTATGGGTCACTAATCTTGACGCTAGCATATCAGCTATGGGTCACTAATCCTGACGCTAGCATATCAGCTATGGGTCGCTGATTACCTTATCGGACTTATTCACCCCCACATAAAAATGAAGATCATACAATAACATAATATTCCAGCAAAAGCCTTTTTTCTAAAACAACATAACAAATAGAAAAATATAGATGAAAAATAGAGATTTAGGTGTTTAGATCTCTTCCTAGTAAGAAAGACAGGCACAAAATGCGTTCTCTTTGTGTGTGATGTTTGAAAAAGGCTTTCTCTGAAATATTGGATTGTTGTAAGTTCTTCATTTGTATGTGCTCATCTTGCTGTCTGCCATTCTTGTTTCTGCCAACTTTCATCATTATTTTTATCTTTTTTGTAAAACTGAACCATACACCTCCATCTAATTTCATGAAAAGATATATACAAATGTCGAATTTTTCACGTTAGGGTGATTTTTATTTCTACTTTTTTTTCTCTGAGAGTAAATGAACAAGAAAAGCGAAGTAATAGCAAATCACCAAGTTCGGCTGATATTTTTATAACACTGACACAATTGTTTGAGATTTTTCGAGGGCCAGAAAACAAAATCATTGTAAAAATTCTGACATTTTCATCAGATCTCTATTGTCCAAGCTGAGAATAGTGCTGAGAATTCTCTCCAGACGCACTTGAAGACACGGCCATTCATCTTGTCTTGACTATAATTGTTTCGGTTCTTTTTCGGCACTCTCGTATTTCGCTCAAGGAATATCATTTTGCGGATCTTTGGCTTAAAAAATATGTGGGGGAGCAGTTCTTGATATTCCAGAAATGGAATTAAATATTGACAAGCTGAGAGTGACTTTAGAAAGTTACGCTCAGATTTTTTCACTTCTCCAACACACAAGAGGGGGATAAGAGAGACGAAAGGATATTGGTTGAAATGTTTTGTTGCAGACTCCTCTCATCAGCTTCCTTAGAAACCGACTTTTTTTGAGCCGATGTTGACATTAGTTACCCAGTTCAGGAGAGAACGTTTTAAAAACGTGGACATGAATCACGGCCAAGAATTTCTTTAAGAAAACAAAAAATAAAATAAAATAAAACGAAGAAAAAACAAAGGAGTAATGAATTAGAAGTTGTTGGGCGCGGCGGGGTAGGTGGGGGTGGGGGGTGGGGCGATTCTGGACCAGCAATGGAGGCTTAGTCAAATACTTGTCAAAAGTAATCATTTTGACACAGAAGGACTGCGCATGCGCAGAAAGACTGCAGGCCCCTTCCTCTGACGATACCGTAGACGCAGCGCACTCTTTTAGGTGTTTCAGCTTTTGTGGTTTGGGGGACGCGATGAGTTTAAAAACATCCGGGTATTGCTGGGCCCAAGGGCCCTGTTGTATTATTTCACTGGAGGGCCAGATATTAATCCTAGATGATTATCTGTGCGACCGCCAGAAGGACTGAACGAAGGGACTGTGTGTAGTTCGTCGATATCTGTTTTTCATCCCTTTCTTAACCACTGGTAAATTAACTAACAATCCAGGCCCCTAGGCTAAACTTGGTATGGGCCCCTTCCATATATACTATTCAGCTCATAGATATATATAAACTCATACCATCATTTACTAATTTAATATTCATAAAACAATAATCTATATTTACAGAGAGGTTTTGTTTCCATGACGCCGAAATCGGTGACCCTCCCGACTTCCAGACTCTGAGGCTGAACAGACTAAGTGATGTTCCGCTGCTGTACTTCACATGCGTTTTGGAAAAACAAACCCCACTTCATCGTGTATATAGTGAAAGTAGAACATATCATGTCTTTATGGCTGACTATAATTCAACAAAAGTGCTGGACTCCCGCGGCTGTGGTACAAAGATTTGTGCTAGCTAGATAAGAAGATGCAGAACTGAGAGCCAGCAACGTGGAGGCACAGTGCTACCATCCAACAAATGATGAAAACACATCCTGTGCGTAAACTGAAGAAGCTGTGCAGAGAAGTGCTTCCTAATCTGTGGTCCGCGAACCACAAGTAGTCCTCGGTGTATTATCAAGTGGTCTGCGAACCACAAGTAGCCTCCAGAGTATTATCAGGTGGTCCGAGAACCACAAGTAGTCCTCAGCGTATTATTATGTGGCCCGAGACTGTGAAATTGTTTTGGTATAAAGAGTCATCTACTGTATACAACACACGAGAATTTATGACAAATGCACTGTTGCATTAAGATATGGTCGGCAATTTAGATGTAGTTGGAAACATGGCCCTTATATGTAAAAAAAAATGGGAAGCACTGTCGTTAGAAAATCGATTGTCGATGAAACAAGAAGGGAAGAAATGGACAGAAAAAAATGGCATGAAAGAAATATCTTCAAACAAACGCCCACTATCTCACCGTCATACACGCCTGAATGAAACTCTACCATTGTTCTCTTTCTCGCGCTCACTGTTTTATAAAACTCTGACACAAACTGATGCTCGTATAAGACTTGACACATTTCCTTCTCACCCTCTCTGATATTAGCAACCAGAGGTCAGCATCAGTCGACCCTTGCTATCTGTTCGTGATGGCAATTTACTAATTGACAACCACATTAGCAAATGAGATTGTAGCCCCCGGCCGTAACTCATTAATAGAGTCACACAAGCTTTTATTTTCATTTTTTAAAAATAAAATTATTTCAATTAGTATAATTTTTACACATTATAGGTAGAACAAGTTCTCTTAACTAAGTAGAAGAATCACCATGCTGTCTTCCAGAACATCAGAAGCAGTGGCCCGCCAACGACTGCACTAAAAGTGATGTTTTTGATGTCCTTAAAAATCAAAATCTCTAGAAGACTCTACGGCTTAATTGTTTTAACATTTCAAAGAAATATGCGAGATATTGATGCTGACACTCATGGTTTCTTGCGTCTCCAAGAACTGGGGTAAGAACCAGGTCTTTCAGCTTGGATAACTGTTGGAGTGGCAAGTTTCCTGGCTCCTGTGTCCAGTCTCGGGTCCCAAACTGACGTTTTAATGGATTTCAAATCAGGGATTGTCAACGTTTATGGATAAGCAATTATTTCTCCTATTCGTCTTATGTCAGCCGCTGCAGCATGGCAGACATTGTAAACGCAGCCAGATGCAGGCCCGTCTGACATGCTTTAGTTCGGGGTTTTCATTACAAAGTCTCCTGCCTTGACCTTCACTAATTGGGGGTTTTCATCAATATCTCCTGCCTTGACCTTCACTAATTGGGGGTTTTCATCAATATCTCCTGCCTTGACCTTCACTAATTGGGGGTTTTCATCAATATCTCCGGCGTTCACACGGGTTGACCACCAAGAAGAGGATTTAAAGCCTGAAGCAAAAGAATTACATCTCTAAATACTATAAAAAAAAAAAACAAAAGCGATTAAGATTAAATACCAAATATGAAATAATTAGACCTCCAAAGAACCAACAACTAAAAATTGGACCTCAACAGGATCAAAGCCTAAAAATTAGACCTCCAAGAATTAAATCTAAAAAATAGAACTTTAAGGGCCAAAACTTAAAAATTTGACCTCCAAGAACATAAAACTTAAAAAGTAGTCCTTCAAGGGCCAAAATCTAAAAATTATACCTCTAAGAACTAAAACCTAAAAATTATACTTTCAAGGGCCAAAACCTAATGTTAGTCCATTAAAGACCAAAACTTAAAAATAAGATCTTCAGTAGCGAGAAATAAAAAAATAGGCTTCAGAAAACTACAAGAGAAAGAAGCAGATCTCCAAAAGCCAAGAAAAAAAAAAACCCCCCATAACCCAGACGGTAGATCTGTAGAAACTAAGAGCCAAATAATGAATCTTCAAAGATCACAAACAAATGATCTTTATTTTCAAATGATGATGACTTGAACAAGTCCAAAATTCTGCCCTTTATAATACAACTTTCACTATATGATTGACATTCTACAACAAGTTAACACACTTATGTTATGAATAGAGTAAACATAAATTACAAATGAAATAGAAAAACTAAGATAACAAAACTGAAATAATAAAACATTTACGTTTCACTCTTTTCCAGGCGGACAGAACGGGAAGTAACTATTTATGTAACAAAGTTACTCTTGCAGCCTTTCACAGCAATAAATATCTGTCAAACTATTTGTCAATAACAGGCTTCCATACTTTTTTTTTTAAAAAGTATATTTTGCACAAGTTACATTTAAACAAGAATCATTGAATTAGACCTCAAAATAAATAAGGAGTTAGATATCCACAGACCAAAATTGAAACGAATTAGACCTTCCAAGTTCTCCAGTGACTAAACCGGAAATAATTAGACTTTCGAGTACCAAAATCTGAACAAATTCTACCTCCGAAGACATCTTTGAGCAGAAAATGATGCATTAGTTAAAATAATACAGAGGTTTCCCGTCTGGTTGCGGTCAAATTACCTGGTCCTGTGTCACAGCGGCAGTCAACAGCAACCACCAGCCAGGCTAGTGCCACGCCCTCATCATCACATTATCCCACAACTCATGTTACCAAGCCCAGCAAGGGAGTTAATTCTCCACATTGAAACAAATGTAACCGACGTTGCGTCCCCTGGTGCCAGCAGAAAACTTGTATTTTCTCCCAACCACCAGCCAGTCTTCTTGGACGTTCGCTCCCTGGTAAAAGCTTTGGGCTTTTAGAGGGCGTCTCCATTTACAAATTACGGCGTTTTTTTGCTGCCCAAATTAGAGTACTCATGCTACCGACTCTTTAACTTCCACCTTGTCGTTTTCCTTTCCGTTTGTGTGAAGTGTAACCAGATGAGTGCTTGTATGGTATTTTATGTGGAAAAAAAGTCTAATATTTACTACTTCTGTTGATGTTATAATTGTAAGGTTCCTAAATCCAGCGCCTGAATGTAGGGAAGAACAGAGATAAATTCATTACATAATTACAAGCTGTAAGCAGTTTGAAGCATGATTGAACGAATAATTTTTATTTTTTAAAAGGTAAAGAATTGGGCACGCAGGCCCGTCTTACATTCTGTCCTTCATCACTCCATCTTTCATTCTTCCCACACATTCGATTTAATACAAATATGCAAATTAAATTATGAAAAAAACATGTCAAAAGAGTGTAAGATTTAACTATTACATTCAAAGCAAAAGAGAAGAAGTAATTAACCTAATAAAATAGCTCTCACGCACACATACACACACAGACATATACATAAACAAAAATACATTGTAAATACAGATCTTCTAATATATATAATAATAAATAAACTAATTTCTAACAATATCTAACAAGTTACTTTTCGAACTAAGCAAGAGAAGAGAAGAGAGAGAGAGAGAGAGAGAATGAATGAATGATCTTTATTTTAAAAGGTTAGAGAGAGAGAGAGAGAGAATCGGTAATATGAAAATGATGATTATAATGAAAGTGAAGTAGACAGAATGAAAGGAATGCTTCAGGATTAAAAAAAAAGGAAAAAGTGAAGATAGAGAGAAAAAAATGTTAATGTAATAATGTATACACGCGGCAGGGAAAGAGTTATTACAGAGAATTTAGTACATTTTTGGTCACGAACCAAGGTATTATATGCATCAATAATTAAAACTTGCATGGAAGAAAGAAAGAAAGAAAGAAAGAACGAAAGAAAGAAAGAAAGAAAAAAGAAAGAAAAAGAAAGAAAGAAAGAACGATAGAAAGAAAGAAAGAAAGAAAGAATCTGTCTCAATTCATTACGTGCCGCGCCGTACAGCGCTAGAGATCACACTTCTCCATCTCCTCAGATCCTTGGTGCTTCCAATCAATTCAACTTCTATTCTTATAGCTTTCTATTTAGTCAGTCCGTTAAGATATCTTAACCAAAGCCATAGAAAACAAGTTAAGATATCTTAACCAAAACCATAGAAAACAAGTTAAGATATCTTAACCAAAACCATAGAAAACAAGTTAAGATATCTTAACCAAAACCATAGAAAACAAGTTAAGATATCTTAACCAAAACCATAGAAAACAAATTAAGATATCTTAATCAAAACCATAGAAAACAAGTTAAGATATCTTAACCAAAACCATAGAAAACAAGTTAAGATATCTTAACCAAAACCATAGAAAACAAGTTAAGATATCTTAACCAAAACCATAGAAAACAAGTCAAGATATCTTAAACAAAACCATAGGAAACAAGTTGAATTCTTTCCAGACTAAATGTTTACGAAGAATTAGAAAAATATTTTGGCCAAACACCATAAGAAATAACATCTTGTTGGCAGAAATGATGATGAAGCCACTGACAACAATTATTGAGGAAAGACGCTGACGATGGTTGGGACATGTGCTCCGAATGACTGACAACTCACTACCAAAAATAGCACTAAGATGGACACCACAGGAGAACAGAAGTAAGGGTAGACCAAAAGAGACATGGAGAAGAATAATAGAGAGGATGTTGACCAATAGAGGGCTCACCTGGGCAAGAGCAGAAAAAAAAGGCAAAAGACGGGCATTTGTGAAAAACCCTTGCGGAAGCCCCATGTGCCTGGGCACTTAAGGTTCAGATATATATATATATCCCTCCATATCTTTTTCCCTGAGCTTTCCTGTTTTCCTGTAAAGGTTTAACTGGCTCTCAAATTCTGTTTTCTCATGTCACGTGCATAGAATTTTGGTTGTCGTTTTTCGAATAAATGATGCAAGAAACTTCTTTCCAAACCAGAAGATCGTAAAGACCTTGCTAATGTTGGTTAAGTGTGATCTTTTGCGTTAGCTTACTTGGCAATGTGTGACAGCGCTGAAAGAAAAATTTAATATGTGTATATGCCAGGATTATTGTCCGTTGGGATGCCGAATTCTGAATTTCCTCCCTGGCAAGCTGATATTCATCGACCCCCTATTGAACTTTGGGGCAGATTTTAGACAAACTGCTCCCCACGCCAGAGTGCAGAGGGGCTACATCTGTAATCTTCTTGAGAATTAATTGGAGCCATCAAGGGCGAAAACTCCGAATAAAAGGTCGTGATTGGGAGCATGTCACCCACAGTTAATTTCCCTGCCCTGGGCTTGTCTTGGTCAGGAAATTGGACAAGTTTGCGTCTGCCTTCTTTAACAGGGAGATTCTTCCCCCCCTCTCTCTCTCTCTCTCCTTCCCTCCTTCACACTACTACTACTTTGCAGACCAAAAGTCGACCTAAAAGCTGTAATGAACCGAAACTGTCTTTGATTTTCTTTTCCTTATTTTAAATATATTGTCTACCACTCAGTCTTCTTTCTTTCTTTCTTCTTCTTTCTTTCTTTCTTTCTCTTCTTCTTTCTTTCTTCTGCTTCTTCTTTCTTTCTTTCTTCCTTTTCTTTCTTCTTTCTTTCTTGTCCTTTTTCTTCTTTCTTTCTTTCTTCTTCTTCTTTTTCTTTTTTTTCTTCTTTTTTTCTTCTTCTTTTCTTCTTTTTTTTTCTTTCTTTCTTTCTTCTCTCTTTCTTTCTACTTCTTCTTTTTTCCTCTTCTTTTTCCTCTTCTTTCTTTCTTCTTCATCTTTCTTCCTTTTTCTTTTCTTCTTCTTCTTCTTTCGTTCTTTCTTTCTTTCTTTCTTTCTTCTTCTTCACGTTTTCCTTAATACCAAAACATTATTATTATCAGTTTTTGTTTTGTTCCTTATTTATATGTTGAATCTATTTTACTTAAATGGACTGTCAGCTCGAGCCACTTTGTATCAGCCGAAGCCGGAGCACCTGGGAAAATGGAATTCTAGTGACCTAATTTGTGAGCGAAATCTCGGCCTCATTTACCATCCTGGGTGCCCCAAGTTCAGGAGAGGACTTTAAAGGCTAAGCTTTTGTTTGTTTGATTGTTTGTGTGTTTGTTTGATTGTTTGTTTGTTTTTACATTTTTTTAGGGAAGCAAGGTGGTCTGGTCGGTAGTACATTGTCCACTAGTGGGTAGGCAGTTGTTTTTCTTATTGAAGTTTAGGGTTCATTACAGCTAAATTCTCGCATTTTTTTTGGTGTTGTTTTAGGTTTGGCGTCGAACTTTTGACTAACTGTTTCTAGGTTAACTAAGCATATAACAATCTAGAGGTTTTACTACGTGCATATATATTTTGTAAGTCTGTTACACGTAAGATATTCGAGATTTAAAAAAAATATCTAAAACAAGATATACACGTTCTGCTTTATTCTACAGCTGCCCTGTGCCTTGGAAAATTTGTGGGATCCAAATCTATTGGAACATATAATTTTTACTCTGGGGAAAAGAAATGAAGGAACAAATATCACAGACAAATAAATCTAAGACAGAGAGAAGAAGAGAGACAGACGGAAAGAAATAAATAAAACAAAGAGAGATGGGGATGAGATAGATGGAAAGAGAATGGGGATGAGATAGATGGAAAGAGAAAGAAAAAAAGCGAAGGAATTAAATTACAGATAGGGAGAAGAAAGAAGAGAGAGAGAGTGAGAGAGAGAGAGAGAGATAAAATAGAGATTAGTGTCCCGTATCTTCACAGTTTTAAAGTACAGGTGGCACAATGGAAGAATTTGATCCCCACGCCAATATGTAGAACAGCAATAAAAAGAGGGGTTGGGAGGGGGAGGGGGAACTGGCATAGGAACACGAAGAATGAGAACAGCAAAGGAAATTGAGTGGAGCAATCGATGTTTGAGTCAGAGAAAAGTTCATTTATTGAATTTCTTCTTGTACTTGTTTTTTTTCCCCAATATTTGTTAGTCTTAACCAACATGGCAGTTATGGGACTTTGTGTGTACGCGGTACTGGCGGATTATTCCCTCTTGCGGTCACGTGACCTCTGTTTCAGTTTATTCCCGGATTCTCAGAGTTAATGAAAAGAGGGCTGGGAGATAAGGGCGCTTTGTTTCTCGTCAGATCTATCTAGTTCTCCCATCTCTATCCCGACTCTCTATGTATTTGTCTCTGCTTCTCTCTGTCTTTCTCTGTATCACTATGTCTATTTCGCAGTATGTCTCTTTCTCTCTCTCTCTCTGTTTCTCTCTCAGTCTATCTCTTCTCTCTCTCTGCATCCTTCTGTTTCTGTCTGTCTGTCTGTCTGTCTGTCTGTCTGTCTGTCTGTCTGTCTCTCTCTCTCTCTCTCTCTCGCTCTTACTATCTCCCCCATCTCCTTCCTTTTTTCTGCAATTTAACTATCTCTCTCTATCTCTTTCTCTTTTGTTCTTTTTTTTGTCTCTCCATCTTTTTCTGTCCCTCTGTCTTGTTCTTTCTCTGTCTCTCTCTCTCTCTCTCTCTCTCTGTCTCTCTATCTCTAGCGAAATTTCTTGAAAAAAACTCTCCACACTTAGCTAGGTACAGATCTAGACGATCTTTCCTAATTTGCCAGAACAGAATTCAATAACAAGCTTCTTTGCAGCCTCCACTACCATGCTGAGCCAATCAATCAATCCTCACCTTTCTGGTCAGTCTGATGTAGTGTAGGAACCTGTGTCCAGCTGTATTCGTGATCATGTGAGATGGAGTGTTGGTGAGTGCTAGTGGACGCCAGTGACTTTCAGACTTTTGTCACTTTCATTTTCTTTCTTTTATTTTTTTTACTGTAACTTCTTATTCTCATACTTTCTTCGATAGTAATAATAATTATCATCATCGCATTTCACTCCCTTGAGAGCATAAGCCATGGATACAGGCTCTCCATTCATCCTTGTTCTTGGAATTATTCTCTACTTCCTTCCATGTGCATCCCTTGTATCTGAGGACTGTCATTATTTCTCTTCTCCAAGTAAGACCAGGTCTTCCTCGTTTTCTATTTCCTTGAGGATCCCATGTCAGTGCCTGTCTTGTTATGTTGGTGTCGGGTTTCCTCAGAGTGTGGCCAATCCACCTCCACTTCCTAGACATGATTTGTAGATTCATAGGTTCTTGTCCTGCCCTATTCAGACCTCCTCGTTGCTGATCTTGTCCTGCCATTTAATGTCTAAAATCTTCCTCAAGCAGTAGTTCATAAATGCTTGTGTCCTCTGTTGTCTAAGACAGAGAGAAGAAGAGAGACAGACGGAAAGAAATAAATAAAACAAAGAGAGATGGGGATGAGATAGATGGAAAGAGAATGGGGATGAGATAGATGGAAAGAGAAGAAAAAAAGCGAAGGAATTAAATTACAGATAGGGAGAAGAAAGAAGAGAGAGAGAGTGAGAGAGAGAGAGAGAGATAAAATAGAGATTAGTGTCCCGTATCTTCACAGTTTTAAAGTACAGGTGGCACAATGGAAGAATTTGATCCCCACGCCAATATGTAGAACAGCAATAAAAAGAGGGGTTGGGAGGGGGAGGGGGACTGGCATAGGAACACGAAGAATGAGAACAGCAAAGGAAATTGAGTGGAGCAATCGATGTTTGAGTCAGAGAAAAGTTCATTTATTGAATTTCTTCTTGTACTTGTTTTTTTTCCCCAATATTTGTTAGTCTTAACCAACATGGCAGTTATGGGACTTTGTGTGTACGCGGTACTGGCGGATTATTCCCTCTTGCGGTCACGTGACCTCTGTTTCAGTTTATTCCCGGATTCTCAGAGTTAATGAAAAGAGGGCTGGGAGATAAGGGCGCTTTGTTTCTCGTCAGATCTATCTAGTTCTCCCATCTCTATCCCGACTCTCTATGTATTTGTCTCTGCTTCTCTCTGTTTCTCTGTATCACTATGTCTATTTCGCAGTATGTCTCTTTCTCTCTCTCTGTTTCTCTCTCTGTTTCTCTCTCAGTCTATCTTTCTCTCTCTCTGCATCCTTCTGTTTCTGTCTGTCTGTCTGTCTGTCTGTCTGTCTGTCTGTCTGTCTGTCTCTCTCTCTCTCTCTCTCTCGCTCTTACTATCTCCCCCATCTCCTTCCTTTTTTCTGCAATTTAACTATCTCTCTCTATCTCTTTCTCTTTTGTTCTTTTTTTTGTCTCTCCATCTTTTTCTGTCCCTCTGTCTTGTTCTTTCTCTGTCTCTCTCTCTCTCTCTCTCTCTCTGTCTCTCTATCTCTAGCGAAATTTCTTGAAAAAAACTCTCCACACTTAGCTAGGTACAGATCTAGACGATCTTTCCTAATTTGCCAGAACAGAATTCAATAACAAGCTTCTTTGCAGCCTCCACTACCATGCTGAGCCAATCAATCAATCCTCACCTTTCTGGTCAGTCTGATGTAGTGTAGGAACCTGTGTCCAGCTGTATTCGTGATCATGTGAGATGGAGTGTTGGTGAGTGCTAGTGGACGCCAGTGACTTTCAGACTTTTGTCACTTTCATTTTCTTTCTTTTATTTTTTTTACTGTAACTTCTTATTCTCATACTTTCTTCGATAGTAATAATAATTATCATCATCGCATTTCACTCCCTTGAGAGCATAAGCCATGGATACAGGCTCTCCATTCATCCTTGTTCTTGGAATTATTCTCTACTTCCTTCCATGTGCATCCCTTGTATCTGAGGACTGTCATTATTTCTCTTCTCCAAGTAAGACCAGGTCTTCCTCGTTTTCTATTTCCTTGAGGATCCCATGTCAGTGCCTGTCTTGTTATGTTGGTGTCGGGTTTCCTCAGAGTGTGGCCAATCCACCTCCACTTCCTAGACATGATTTGTAGATTCATAGGTTCTTGTCCTGCCCTATTCAGACCTCCTCGTTGCTGATCTTGTCCTGCCATTTAATGTCTAAAATCTTCCTCAAGCAGTAGTTCATAAATGCTTGTGTCCTCTGTTGTATTGTCGTTGGTCATAACCTATGACTTTGAAACATATAGTAGGACAGTCTTTACATTTGTATTGAAAAGCCTAAGTCTGGTTCTTGTTCTTAGATGACCATATTTTGTTAAGTTGGATAAATGCTGTCCTGGCCTTGATTATACTAGCTTTAACATCCTTTTCCGTTCCCCTACATTTATCAACTATGCTGCCTAAATATGTGAAATACTCTATTTCCTCAATTGGCACTCCCTCAATTACCATGAGGCTATTGCTTGCACTATTACTTTTTATTATCTTTGTTTTTTGTCTGTTAATATATAGTCCCAGTTTAGCTGAATTTTTGTTTCAGATCTGAAGTTTCTCTTGCATTTGTGTGTGGATGTGTGCCAGAAGTGCCACATCATCTGCAAAGATTTTTGTGGTAGTTTTCATGATTCAATCAATTTCTAGAAGAAATAGGACTAGTGATAGCAAACATCTCTGTCACATGCCTGTTTCCACTTTAAAACTTTCTGTGAGAGTTCCTCCTCGTACAATTCTACAAATTCTTCCTTGATATGTGGTCTTTATAAGCTTTGTTATCTTGGCTGGGATACCATAGTGTTCCAGTAGTTTCCATAGCATTCTACGATCTAAACTATGAAATCCCTTCTCGTAATTAATGAATATAACTCAAAAATTCCACTCCATTGAGTGTTCTACTATTATTCGCATTGTAGCAATGTGGTCAGTACAGGATATTGCTTGCCTGAAACCTACTTGCTCTTCTCTCAGTTTACTATCTACTGATGTTTTAATTCTATTTAGCAAAATCCTGCTGAAGACCTTGCTGGGTATTGAGAGCAAGGAAATGCCTCTATAGTTCCTACATTCTAATAGATCTCCTTTCTTAGGGAGTTTTATAAGCTGGGCCTCCGTCCAATTCTCTGGGGCCTTCTCTTCTTCCCAAATCCTGTTAAATAGTATGAGTAATATTTCTGTTGTTATTTATTTGTTCGCTAAGAGGACTTCTTCTACAATTCCATCTGGACCCGGTGCCTTATTTCTCTTCAACTCTGAGATAACGTGTTCAATTTCGGCTTTGCTGGGTGGTTCTACATTGATGTCCAGAGTATTCTCTGCTGCTAGTATCTCTTCTGTTTCTGCTGGTGCTGGCCTATTTGGGATTCCGCTGAAGTGTTCCACCCATCTTTGCATCTGCTCTTCTTCTAATGTTACTGCCTTACCTTCCTTGTTTTTGGTGGGTTTTCTATCCTTCATGATCTATTTACTAACTTCTTGGTGATTTCATACAGAGCTCTCGCATTGTTTTTACCAGCTGCCTCTTCTGTCTGTCCCGCCATATTATCAAAACAGGCCTGTCCGTCTTTATTTACGCTTTTCATAACCTCTTTATGGACCAAATTGTATTCTTTCTGAGCTAAGGCATTCGCTGCTCTTGTTTTACTGTCATTTATTTTTGCTTTCATTTTTGTCCTTCTGTCTATCTTCTTCGGTGTTTCCAGTGAAATCCACTCTTTGTGCTGAGGTTTCTTAAATCCCACTGTCTCTTCACGTGATTTGCTCCACATTTCTTTAGCACTCGGTGTTCACATCTGGTATATCTTCTTCGTATGACTCCTGCAGGACCTGAAATCTGTTGCTCATTTTCAGTTTAAAGTTTTTTTCGATTTCTGAGTCTTCCAACAGTAATATATTATATCTTTTCCTTGCCATGTTGTTTTGTGGTGCTTCTTCAGTTTCATTCTCAGTTTAACTATCAATAGGTGGTGGTTAGAAGATACATCTGCATCTTTTTCACTCTGATATCTTGCAATGTTCTGCGAAAGCTTCTACTGGTACAAATATGATCTATCTGGTTCTCGGTGACATGATCTGGTGATACCCAAGTGGCTTTGTGTATAGTTTTATGTGGAAATATACTTCCTCCAATGGCCAGGTTGTAGAGCATGCATAGATCTGCTAGCCTTTCTCCATTTTCATTATTTATTCCTAATCCATTTGACCCGTTACTTTCTCATAACCTGTGTTGATCTACCTACATTTGCATTGATGTCCCCCATTAGATCTATTATATGTTTGTTGCCTTGTTGCTCTAGAATTTCCTTCAATGTGTTATAGAATTCGTAATTTACTACCGATAAAGGGAATGGCGACTGCAGTAAAACTGGTTTAAATAATAAAGGTAAATAGAGGTGTATGGTGTAGTTTTACAAAGTGGCAGAGGGAGTGAGTAAAGTGAGAAAAAAAATAGAAAGTATAAGAATGTATAAATGAGAAACATACAGCATCCGATATTTCGGTGTAAGTCTTTTTTCGAGGATTACATGCACAAACGAGACAAAAAACATATAAATAAACGAAGAACTTATCTTAATATGGCCTCCTCCAGAAGTAGGAAACAGTGAAATGCGTGTCCACTAGAAGATGCATAGAAACCACACAAAGGATACGCCAATAGACCCAATCGTAAAGAAGAGGTGGAGAGAGAGGAGGAAAACAGATGGTTGAAGGGGGGGCGGCAATAGAAATATGATAGAGAAGGTGTTGGGGTGGGGGGGATTGGGAAAGAGGAAGCGGAGAGATAATGAATGAAGAATATAAACACCTTCAAGGAGAAAATGTGAAACTGGTGAATAGGACAAGACCCTATAAACACCAATATGTTGCCAGAGAAGAAAAGAGGGTGGCAATAGGGAGGGGTAGCTAGGAGAAAGAGAGTAGAAAAAGGGAGTGGGGAGGGGGTGAAAAACTAAAGAAGTTACAGAAAGCTGAAGACATTTTTAATTCCAACTGGGTGGAGACAGCCAGTCTGGAAAATAAGGCGCTGTTCTAGGACCCTCTGAGATCGTACATCAGCAGAACAAGAGTGGATTGCACTAACAGAAATGACTTGTTTTCCCCTGTGGTTGCTAAGGCAAAAATGTTTAGCCACAGGTGTCCAAGCCCTCTTAGAAATATCATTAAGATGGCGAAAACGATCTCCTAAGCGTAAACCGGTCTCCGCTTTGTACTTCATATCACAACGTTTGCACATAATAGTATAAGCCATGGATACAGGCTCTCCATTCATCCTTGTTCTTGGAATTATTCTCTACTTCCTTCCATGTGCATCCCTTGTTTCTGAGGACTGTCATTATTTCTCTTCTCCAAGTAAGACTAGGTCTTCCCCGTTTTCTGTTTCCTTGAGGATTCCATGTCAGTGCCTGTCTTGTTATGTTGGTGTCGGGTTTCCTCAGAGTGTGGCCAATCCACCTCCACTTCCTAGACATGATTTGTAGATTCATAGGTTCTTGTCCTGCCCTATTCAGACCTCCTCGTTGCTGATCTTGTCCTGCCATTTAATGTCTAAAATCTTCCTCAAGCAGTAGTTCATAAATGCTTGTGTCCTCTGTTGTATTGTCGTTGGTCATAATCCATGTCTCTGAACCATATAGCAGGACAGTCTTTACGTTTGTATTGAAAAGCCTAAGTCTGGTTCTTGTTTTGATGTTCTTAGATGACCATATTTTGTTAAGTTGGATAAATGCTGTCCTGGCCTTGATTATACTAGCTTTAACATCCTTTTCCGTTCCCCTACATTTATCCACTATGCTGCCTAAATATGTGAAATACTCTATTTCCTCAATTGGCACTCCCTCAATTACCATGAGGCTATTGCTTGCACTATTACTTTTTATTATCTTTGTTTTTTGTCTGTTAATATATAGTCTCAGTTTAGCTGAATTTTTGCTTCAGATCTGAAGTTTCTCTTGCATTTGTGTGTGGATGTGTGCCAGAAGTGCCACATTATCTGCAAAGTTTTTTGTGGTAGTTTTCATGATTCAATCAATTTCTAGAAGAAATAGGACTGGTGATAGCAAACATCTCTGTCACATGCCTGTTTCCACTTTAGAACTTTCTGTGAGAGTTCCTCCTCGTACAATTCTACAAATTCTTCCTTGATATGTGGTCTTTATAAGCTTTGTTATCTTGGCTGGGATACCATAGTGTTCCAGTAGTTTCCATAGCATTCTACGATCTAAACTATCAAATCCCTTCTCGTAATTAATGAATGTAACTCAAGAATTCCACTCCATTGAGTGTTCTACTATTATTCGCATTGTAGCAATGTGGTCAGTACAGGATATTGCTTGCCTGAAACCTGCTTGCTCTTCTCTCAGTTTACTATCTACTGAAGTTTTAATTCTATTTAGCAAAATCCTGCTGAAGACCTTGCTGGGGATTGAGAGCAGGGAGATGCCTCTGTAGTTCTTACATTCTAATAGATCTCCTTTCTTAGGGAGTTTTATAAGCTGGGCCTCCGTCCAATTCTCTGGGGCCTTCTCTTCTTCCCAAATCCTGTTAAATAGTATGAGTAGTATTTCTGTAAGATTTTTAAGGGAATGCATCTTTCCCATAGCAACATATGCCTGTGAGACCTGGACACTTAACAAAACAGCTGAGAAACACATAAATGCCTTTGAATGTAAATGCTACAGAAGAGTTCTCCAAATATCGTGGACACAAAAAAGAACAAATATATCTATACTACAAGAGCTTAATATTGAAGAAGGTTGGCTAGTGAAGAGGATTAAAGAGAGAAAACTGAAATATTTTGGACACATTAAACGTCATGATAATTTAGAGAAGACCGTATTGGAAGGATACATAATGGGAAAAAGAAAAAGAGGAAGACCAAGACAAAGATGGCTGCAAGACATCGTTGACGATCTGGAAATGGATGCAACAGCAGCAGGCCATCTTGCTCACAACCGAGAGGCCTAGAGGAGTGCTGTTTGGGAGGCAAAGTTCCACAAGGGACATGCAAATGAATGAATGAATGAGTATTTCTGTTGTTATTTATTTGTTCGCTAAGAGGACTTCTTCTACAATTCCATCTTGACCCGGTGCCTTATTTCTCTTCAACTCTGAGATAACGTGTTCAATTTCGGCTTTGCTGGGTGGTTCTACATTGATGTCTAGAGTATTCTCTGCTGCTAGTATCTCCTCTGTTTCTGTTGGTGCTGGCCTATTTGGGATTCCGCTGAAGTGTTCCACCCATCTTTGCATCTGCTCTTCTTCTAATGTTACTACCTTACCTTCCTTGTTTTTGGTGGGTTTTCTATCCTTCATGATCAATTTACTAACTTCTTGGTGATTTCATACAGAGCTCTCGCATTGTTTTTACCATTCCAACATCCAATGATAAAAGGTGTTCTGATACTCAGCTGGGATGTCGGTTCTGCAGCTTCCTTTCGGCTTTGACTGCACAACATCATGCGCTCTGTTATCAGTCCCTTTATTTTCCAAGACAAAGTTTCCTGGTTTTCCTCTCTCTGTTATCAGAGTCCCTTCCTTTTCCAAGACAAAGTTTCCTGGTTTTCCTCTCTCTGTTATCAGAGTCCCTTCCTTTTCCAAGACAAAGTTTCCTGGTTTTCCTCTCTCTGTTATCAGAGTCCCTTCCTTTTCCAAGACAAAGTTTCCTGGTTTTCCTCTCTCTGTTATCAGAGTCCCTTCCTTTTCCAAGACAAAGTTTCCTGGTTTTCCTCTCTCTGTTATCAGAGTCCCTTCCTTTTCCAAGACAAAGTTTCCTGGTTTTCCTCTCTCTGTTATCAGAGTCCCTTCCTTTTCCAAGACAAAGTTTCCTGGTTTTCCTCTCTCTGTTATCAGAGTCCCTTCCTTTTCCAAGACAAAGTTTCCTGGTTTTCCTCTCTCTGTTATCAGAGTCCCTTCCTTTTCCAAGACAAAGTTTCCTGGTTTTCCTCTCTCTGTTATCAGAGTCCCTTCCTTTTCCAAGACAAAGTTTCCTGGTTTTCCTCTCTCCGTGTTTCTGTAACTCCCCAGGTTTTTTTTTTAACAGAGAACAGGTCGTTGGTCTATCCCCCAGCCTCCTTAGTCGCCTCTTAGGACATGCGTGGAAGGTGGCAGTGGTTCTATTCTTTTCTCTCCAGGCGCCCCGGTAACTACAGGGCGTTCTTTAATAACGGCATCATTATTATTATCTTCTTCTTCTTTCTGTAATGTTAACGTTTCTATGTAAACTCTGGTATTTTTTTACCTGCCTTTACTGTTTGTACAGGAACAAGATGGTCAGTTACACAACAAAGTAGACATCTTAGACAACCTGTTTGAGGTCAATAGGACACAGATTCACACACAAACCAAGACCCGCCATCTCATGAAATAAATGGGAGCGAAACATGATGACGCCAGACACGAAGGTCAGGTCGAGGGCACACGATGAAGTGACCCGGTTGTGAGAAGTCTAGAAACATAGAACCTCCATGAAAGGTGGAGTTTCGAGAGAATCTTGGGCCACTCTGCGGCCATACCAGCCTCGTGTTGGGCTTTGAATGTCACACAGGTCTAGTTTTTGGGGCATTTTCTTTTTCAAATGAGCTTCGTCAATGACCCTCGGCTTTGGGATGTTTAGACTCTCATTGGTTGCTCGTTCCGGAAGGAGTTCAGATGCTGGATTCTTTGTGGCCGTGCAAAACAGCAACTCGCTCTCCCCATGGCTGTGAATCAACACAGATGAACTTAAAACCTGTGTCGTCAGTCGCTATACCCAGGGGAATGTATTCATCGAGGATATCGGAGCTTATATAGATTTGTTCAGATACTGGAGTATATAGAGGCCCATCCATCTGTCAGAACATATATAGACTTGTCCAGATATCGGAGCCCTTATATGCAGACTTCTCCAGATATCGGAGCTCTTATGCATAGACTTTTCCAGATATCGAAGATTTTATATAAAGACCTGCCCAGATATTGAATCATATATAGACTTGTTAGACATCAAAGCATATATAGACTTGTCCAGATCTCAGAACATACTTGTTAAGGCATCAAAGCATATATAGACTTGTCCAGATCTCAGAACATATTTGTTAAGACATCAGAGCATATATAGACTTGTCCAGATCTCAGAGCATACTTGTTAAGACATCAGAGCATATATAGACTTGTCCAGTGTCTATGGATGATGAAACCTTTTTTTCACATGTCCTTTTGCCTACTCCAATGTCTATTATTAGGCACACTTTAACTGAGCTACATGGTTGCTTACCTTACAAATAAAAAGTTCGGACTCGCGGCATTTCTAACTTTTGGTCGTATGATAGACAGACACAAAGCGACAAGGCTTCTCTAACAGAATACGCTGGGCTCTGTTCCCTCTGCCGTCGCCCTCTGTTACACAAAACGTCTAAAGATGACCGTGTTTTCTGAAGACCTACACGACACTGCGTGAGAAACATCGCATGTGAGAGAGTGAGAATCTAACTAGGGTTATTAGCACGGATCCCGACATGCTAGGCACTGACACGGTTACGAAAGTAACGTTTACTGTTAAATAGCCAAATTTGCCGGAAGACAAGGTTAAGCTGTTGTCCAATTGTCTGCCATTGGTTGAAGCTGAAGTCTGCTGTGGCTAATTTACGTCTTCTTTTATTGGTTGTTATCAATTTTGTTTATGTTCATTTAGGTATGATTTATTCTCTCTCTCTCTCTCTCTCTCTCTCTCTCTCTCTCGTATTGTGTGATGCTAATTTCTATTTCCAGACGCATGTATATGATACATTTTGTAAATGCATTCCAAGCGAGATTAGAGTACACAAGAGATAAGTGTTTTTGTCCATTAAAAAAAAAACAGGTCAAGTGAGATTAGAATATTCGAAAGATCAAGATGAAGCAGGTTTTATAAGAAAAAGACCAAAAAAAAAAAAAAAGGCACACACAATATGAAATATCTGTATGAGCCTGAGGCTCGAGTCAGGTAAGCGTTGTCTCCCAGGTACAGATAGGCCAATAAATCCCTTCTCTAACGAGTTGTAATGCTCTAAAACACCTGTTAAGTGACAATTTACCTACAATTTTATTTGGGTTGTGTGTGTGTGTGTGTGTCTGTGTGTGTGTCGCTTAGACATTACTTTTGTTGTTTATTTCATTTTCTTTTTGTTTGAGCTTCCTCCTTCCGGTTTAGTTTATTTAATAATCTCTTATATATACAGTCACTTTTGTTCTGCAGTTGTTTGAAATAAACCATTGGCCATGAAAACTTGTGGCACTATTTTGGAATTGAAATTGAGGTTGTCAATGATAAAGCAGGATTCTTTCTTCTACTCTTCAGCTTATGTGTAGATGTAAACTTGTTGTTTATAATTATGCGTCTCCCTGTAAATATCCACTATTGCCCACTGTTATAATGCTCTTTCTTATATTACTGTTAGCTTTTATCTCATTTTAATTCACGGCTGTTCTACATCTGTTTATATCTGTTTTGCGTCTGTTTTGTATTTCACTTCGCAGACTTACTAGCTCCCAGGTTCATTCTCTCTCAGTGGAAATAGCAATACAGAAGCAGCAACTTTACAGTTGAAATGACTTTAATTATGCACATTCTATATACTATTATAATGAACTATCCTGATTAAAGAGAGGAAAAGATTCAGTTGTTTGTACTGTTTTGTGTTCTCGTGTTCTCCAATGTCCCAGGAATCTATCATTCATCCCATTCGTGTGACACGTTCCTTTCCAGAACGGTGTCCCTCTCACAGCCTCCCAGAATGCAATGCGGTCTTTCACAAGTTGACCGGCGTCTCACCATGATATGTTCAGACTTTCCCTGATGTCCTGAGTCCACCTTCAGCGAGGTCGTCCCTTTTCTCTTGTGCCAGGCACTGTGTCTTCTACTATCAGCCTCTCAAAGCTACTGTGTCTCTTGGTGTGTCAAAGTATCTCAGCTTTCTACTTCGGAAAGTATAGAAGAAACTATAGCAGTGCCAAATTTTGTTTAAAAAATCAATCCCTTCATTTCATGCAATACAGCCCTTTTATCTTAATGTATAAACTAGGAACGTGCTCAGGCCAAGTCGGCGTTCTAGAAAATGAACATCTTGTGCAACAGATCTATATCAATGGAAACAATATTCCGAGTACTTAAATGTTACATCGATCCTATTTTGTTTTATGGATGTGAAGCATGGTCCATGAATAAGAGAGTACAGCGAGAAATGGAGGCCATGGAAAGATGGTTCATAAGAATGATGTTGAAGGCACCATGGACAGCTAAGAAAACCAACGAAGAAGTCTTAAGAGTGGCTGGAGTTAAACGGCAAATTACAGCAAAGATCAGAGACAGACAAGCGAGATTTGTAGGACATTTTCTGAGAAGAGGAAAATTAGAACACACTGTGGCAACTGGAAAAATTGAGGGAAGAAGAGACAGAAGAAGACAGAGAGAGAAGTTATTGGATGGGCTTTCAGTGTGGCTAGGAAGAAAGTCACCGGCGGATCTCATAATCAAGTCAAAAGACAGGGAATTGTGGAGAGAAATAATCGCCTACGCCACATGTGCACTTGATTGATTGATTGATTGCTAAACTAGGGAAAAAGTAGGAGCAGCTTTATTACTTAACGATTACAAAGTTGTAACGTTTCGGCATGAGCCTTAATCATACAAAAAACATACAGGACGAAGAAACAGAGAGATGAGATAAAGTATAGATTCACATGAATGCTATTTTAAAAAATTAATAGTAAATAGAGCACTTAGTTGTAACTATAAGAAGCTGTTATTCAACGCTGTGTGTCAGAAATGAGCTTGGTAGGGCGTAGAGACTGTTTAAATGGAGACCTGTGATGTGTGGTCGGTGGGTCATAACGGGTTGGTGGGTGGGGAAACTGTGGAGGGGAGAGAGAGTGGTACAATGTTAACCTAGCCAGGAGAAGGTGAAAAAGATGATTATAGTTAGGATAGAGGGGTTGTAACATGATACTTTGAGGAGGTTCTGAACTATGTGTAACAAGTGAGAAGGGAGTGGAGCTTAGTAGAGAGGGATTATAATTGTTGAAGAAGAGAATGTTAGGTGTAGCCGAATAGTGAGTTTAACCCGTGTGGTTCCAGCGTCCTATGATCCTGAATGTAGCGGTTCTCAAGCGCTAGGCAGCTTGTGTCATAGGCGTGACATTGTTTCATGGCTGTTAACAGAAAATCAGATTTGCCTCTGTAGCTGGGGCCATTGAAATGATTTGGGACTGGTTTAGAAGAATGCTGGACGATATCATACAGATGGTTCTGCATGCGGTCCCCTAACCTGGCCAGTTTCACCAAAATACGTTATCCTGCATCTTTTGCATACGATGACATACATCACATTACGGGACCCGCATGTGAATCCCTCGTGAAGAGTGAGGATAGTTTTGGGAAAGGTGATCGTTTTCGTTTCACAGACTACAGGGCAGGTAACGTAGCGGGGCTGGTTACATTTTCTGGTGCCAACATATGTAAGGCTCCGCTTCAAGTGGTTGTGGACGAGGATGTCCTTAAGGTTTGGTTCACGTTTGTATGCCACCAGGGGTGGATCAGAGAAAATGTCGCGAGTGTCGTGGTCGAGCTGGATTAGTGGCAGATGACGATAAAGAATTTTCTTAACCATCTGATCATGCGGGTGGAAAGGCGGTACTAACTTAACTCTGTCAGAAGGAGTAACAGGCTTTTTCCTGAATGCTTCTTTGCGGCTCACTAGTTGGATACGGTTGAAGGCTTCACTGCCTTTTTCTCTAGTACAGCATATGTGGGCAGTATCAGAATAATCAGCTTGAGTCGAGACTTCTTGGACTGGATAAAGTGAGCTCTGTCCCTTCTACCGTTGCCTTGTGATCAATAAAGATTCTCACTTTTTCCACAGTGATCCCAAGCTAAGCGGCTCTACGCTAATGTGCTTTCAAAATGTAAGTGGCCCTAAACTAAGATGTTTCCAAAATGTAAGTGGCCCTAAACTAAGATGTTTCCAAAATGTAAGTGGCCCTAAACTAAGATGTTTCCAAAATGTAAGTGGCCCTAAACTAAGATGTTTCCAAAATGTAAGTGGCCCTAAACTAAGATGTTTCCAAAATGTAAGTGGCCCTAAACTAAGATGTTTCCAAAATGTAAGTGGCCCTAAACTAAGATGTTTCCAAAATGTAAGTGGCCCTAAACTAAGATGTTTCCAAAATGAAATGGCTTTATGCTAAGATGTTTCCAAAATGTAAGTGGCCCTATGCTGTTTCCAAAATGTAAATGGACTGGACAAAGAGAAGATGGGGGTGCGATGTTTGATGATGATGATGATGATGATGATGATGATGATTAGAACAAACTGAAAGCTTCCTAACAATTCCATACTTTCTATATAACAGCTTTGTTTTATTTTTCCTCTTCTTCTCTTTACCGTCAAAAGCAAGTTGTTCGCGTTGTCTGCTGTTAGACTGTGTTACCTACCTCTTTCAAGTCTTACACATCGGAATTTGGCATCATCTATTTCTGGGACCGATCTCTTGTTCACTCGGTCAGACTGTAACCGGTTACCAGGGAATATCAGTGAAAATTAGAACACGGTTTTTCTGGGTTTTGATTTGCTGAATCTGACGGAAGTTTTCAGTTATGAATCGCTAACTATTATCACATTCAGTCTGAGAATTGCCTTTCTTCTCATTCTGTCGCACGCCCCCCTCTCCCTCCCCTCCTCTCTTGAAATTTTACTAGCAAGTCGTGTCTGAGAAACTGAAATAATCTCTAATCTCCGCTTCAGAGAGAGAGAGAGAGAAAGAGAGAGAGAGAGAGAGTCCATAAAACCAGTGCTCTGTTCCTGGCCAGGATTTGTCTCCTTTCTCTCCTCTGGTGCACTTTTTAATGTTCTGCTCTTGAAACTGATCCACCCTAAACCACAAATCCTTCACTGCCACATTATCTCTCCGCGCACTCACTCCGCAGCAAATCAAAGTGAATTGCTTGCTTCACTTGTTCAAGTTATTTATTGATTTTTCAATTAAACCTGCCATGTGTTAATCTTCCGCTTCCGTTTGCTATGCCTTTAAAATCAGGTTCATTCTTGATATACATATAAGAATACGCACGAAAGTAGACTAATCGATAGATGAGTTGCCATCTCAGCCGAAGTTTGTGGGTTTGCTAAGGATATAGGACATCCTTCGCAGGAAATGGGTCTGTCAGTTCAGCGGTGGCATTGAGTAACAGAAATTTTGTGCTGGACGAAAAACAGCCTTCCAAAAAAAAAAAAAAAAAGGAGGACGTCTGTCTGCACGGTGAGGCGCACCAGACTGAAGACACCCCTCACATGCACCCACTGGAGTAAAAGAAAAACATTATAAAGGAAACTCAACCTAACCACTTACTTCTTCCATGCCTGAATGAGGTAAACAAAAATGTTTTCTTTCAATAAAATGTAGTGTAAAAAAGTACCCTAGTGCACCTCGCCTTTGACGGCTAATTATGTTTTTTTCTTTATTGAGTTCTAGATGCCGAGCCTCACCATCAAGGAGTCAGTTTTTTGCCTGGAGTCTGCCCTGTCTTGTCTCTGCCCAGCAAGTACTGTAGAACTAATAATGCCAGGCAAAAACTGGAGGAAAATGTACGCAAGGAGGAAGAAGAGGAGGAGGAGGAGATTGTATAGATAATGTATATGTTGTATCTTTCCTCAATTCTGCTTTTCTGCTATTGAAGGCTTGTCTTGAAAGTTCGTTGTTTGCCGTCAACTATGTTTGCTTCCGGAGTCTAAAATTGTGGCTTTCTACCCGCTGGAGAGCTAGTGTTTTGTGTCGGGCTAATAGCCAAAGATATCTTGACGTAGCGGTGATCTCAGTAATTGTCTAATCAGTTTCCTCTAACCCGCTGTTTATACCGTTTGCGATGCTCACAATCTGCTGACAGCCTGCCGACATGGATGTGGGTTTCCAGTGATACGTCTCAGCTTGTTATAGGCTGTTGTTGTTGTTGTTGTTGTTAACATTGCTGCTCTGTGTTTTATATGTTCGCTTTGAATCAGCTGAGGTTTCCAGCCGGTTTTGCTCAATGTCGGAATAGAAAAATATCGGTAACGCGTCAGGTAAATGCAAGTTTTCAGTGTTGAAAGATAATAAGATCGGTTTTATAATATAAAGAAGACAAGAAAAACAAGAACATGCTTCGATTCTTGTCTTCGCCAGATAAGCGTCAGCAGAACTTGCGTCTTTCGTGACTCTTTTCAGGCGGGGAGACAGAAAGAAGTCCGCATGCGCCAGATCAGGGGAGTACGGTGGATGATCGAGAACAGGTACGCCACGCTGAGCCAAGAATTGGCGCACACGGATCATGTCTGTGTTTCTGCTTGTCGACGGTCGACCTGAACGTGGCTCATCCTCAGTCGTTTCCTCCCAGTCGTTAAAGCGTTTGAACCAGTCGTAAACACATTTTCTGCTCACGGCTTCCGTCCTGTACACCTGCACGTGTCGCCGTCGCCGTTTTCCCCATTTTGTAGAGGAATTTGATGTTCACTCGTTGCTCCGTTCCACTGTGACCTTACCTCTCACATTGGCTACGTTCGACTGCCCGCAGCGGGGTTACCCTGTCGGTCACGTGTACTCCACGCAAGGTGCCGTTTCTCGGCGCGTCTCTGGATACCCATGCACCTGGGCCATGTTGCCGTTGAGGTATCGAACCATACACTGAACTTTTTAGACGGATCTCCTATATGACAAAATACTGTTGGAAAAGGTCAAGTGTGTGATATCGAAGTAGATTGATGGACTGGAACAAGCTATCTGTATAATCTATTGATAGACTGACTTGGGCGATCACGCTTTTCCACAACTCCCTGTTCCGGGTGTTCATTATAAGCTGTGCTGGTGTTCATCCTGCATTTTTTCTCTCTGTCTACCTCGATCTCTTTTGGCTTCTGTCTTTTTCTGACTTTTGTTATCGTTTGCCTCGTCTCCCACAAGCTAGATTCTCTTAATGTACTGCCAGAAACGAGTTTAACAAGTAACTGCGGAATGTACTAGCTGTTACTCTTTGCAGTCGACGTTGTGACGATGCTGAAGACCATGTTGGATGAGTAACGCCCCTTGATTGGAGTCCCAAGAAGCGAGTCTCTTGGCAGACTCCACTACCTAACCCGAGAAATCCTAACCCGTTACCCAGATAGAAGGAGAACATCGGCATGTTACCATGAGCGCCATAGAGTGTGCCGGATAGGTTCTTGACCACCTTCCTTTGCAGGGAGTGGGCCAACCTACTCTCAAACTCCCAGGTTGCAGGCCTCGTGTGGATCTACCGTCTCAGACATGAAAGGAGTTTGTGGTAATGAGTGGCCCACCTACTGGCTGGAGAGCCCCCACCCTCCTCGCAAGTTGTGCTGAAACTGGACATGTCGGACATCTCGAAGTTTGTTATGGACATGTTTTTTTTTTCGGGGATGAAGAGCTGGATTAGGGGAATAATCCTCAGTATCCACAGAACGAAGGAACAGAGGCTGAAGGTATGTGAGGAAGGACAAACTCCTTCTGTGGCGGGAAAGCGACGAACCCACAGTCAACACGTGGCACGGACAGTCAGTACACCCATCTTACATTGGTTACTGGCACAGGCGGCCAAAGAGGTACGGGAGTATCCTGGCTACGGTGATGTTATGTCCTGAGATCAGTCGACTTGTATTCATCTTTTTATATATCGTTCGCTTTTGAAAGTGTGTCGGTTGAGTTCTGTCACTGTCTGCAGCTAAGGCTGTGATATATGCGCCTTTCGGCCAGATATATCCGACTTCGATTCGGCGTATTCTTTAAGGACTGGATTCACCTTTTCATTTTCAATCCCGGTTCACTTGGCCATTCTACTGTCTGTTACCGGAGAGCATTGCTGGAAAGTAGAATATGTTCGTGACTGGTTTTGTTTCGCCAACACTGTCGCAGGTGGATGTGGACGGCTGATAACTCTTTCATTTAGCCTGAGTACTGAGTCTTCCTTCCACAGTTTTTGTTGGTCAGTCTCGACGTCCGAAGCGTTAGTCTATTACAGTCATCTTTGATCCATTAAATTGTACACAATTCTGTACCCAAGCAACGGTCAACAATTTTCAAATCCCAGCACATTGCACCAGGCACATCTGTTCTTTAAGTGGAAAATTTTATCATTTAAAGCTGAATAAAGCTGATTGTTTTTTCCCATTTCCCAATTTTAAGCGGCAAACCTGCAGACCCTTCTAGTTACATTATCTGTCAGTCGTTGATGTAGAACATAAAACTGATCAATAAAGAAATGTCTGATTCTAGAGTTTTAATTTACACGTTCACGAAATGTACACTGAGACAGAACTGTCCTGCGACACAGTGATGTGCTTCGAAGGGTCAGCAGATATGCCGCAGCAGTTTGGGGGCAGGATTTTGAAAAGAAATAGTTTTAAATGATAACATCTCCTATAACTGAATGTGTCTTTACCAACATTTTTTTTTCATTTGCTGGGTATTTTGTGAGTTGAAAAAGATTATTAATCTCTTATCTCCAGAGTAACCTTTTTAAAGTTCCTGTTCTTCCAAGGTCTTCTCTAGAACTTCGTCATAAGGTTCCTCTACTAAATGACGATATTTGATCTAGCATATAAATCATTGTTCGGGGGTTAGCGCATTACTAGAACAAATACGCGCATTACTAGAACAAATACGGTTTTACCAGCTTGGGTTCCGCCATTTTTAATTCGGTTGTTATGTACGCGCAATGAACCCTCATTCATCTCCTGACTCGCCATGTTGTCCTTGCAGAACAGGTCTTCTTGGGTGTGAAAGTGAAACTGAGGCTACACGAGTGCAAGAAGGCAAGATCAGATTACGAGGAGCAATGTCTTCAGGGTATGATCACAGTTTGGGAAGCGGTGCATACAACTGAGCCATCCTGTTGGCTGAAGAACTGCTGGGGTTTGTTCACAGTAACCATCTTTGCTAGTCTTGTGGAAGTCGGTGGAAGCTTTCTTGGCCGATGCCTCAAACATTCTGGTTTTGGGGTTTGAAGGAAACATTTTTCTGCTGTTTTCTGCGTTTTCTGTTTTAAAACATGAACTTAGCTTGTGGAAACGGAATGTTAAATACCTGAAAATGATTTCTAAATCTGACAAATTTCTTACGGCTTGGGAACATTAAACTACATAGTGAATCATTCACCAGTTGGCTATATGTAGCATTGTTACGAGCAGGGCATATGGAAAAAAATGAGGAGGGGGTCCAACGGATGTATCGCTCCAGGGCCCACGGGATTTTACTTGTTTAAAGAGTGGGCCTGGGGTGGGGGAGGCTTCAGGAGGCCCGTAGTGAATGAAAACAGAGAAGTGGCTAAAAGCGGGAGGGGGGGGGGGCTTGTAAACTTTCTCTCGGAGGCCCTGAGTTGGGAGGATGATCTTAACAAGTGGAGATATAAAATCAGGTTTAATTGTCGGTTTGAGTAACTAGAACCAGAACACTGATCTTTATCTGAGATATCCAGTTCTCTAGTTCTATATCACATAGCTGAGTTATCTAGTCTTAATCACATTAGAATCACGTGGTTTATGACAGTGATACAGGAGAACTCTGTGTGTGCTAGAAAGAAACAAAACCACACAAACAAAAAAGATTTAGGAACAAGTAGCACTCGGTCTTGTTGCTATAAGAGAGTGGGGGTAACCGCGTTAAGCTGAAAGCGAGAATCAATCAATCTATCTATCTATCTATCTATCTATCTATCTATCTATCTATCTATCTATCTATCTATCTATCTATCTATCTATCTATCTATCTATCTGTCTGTCTGTCTGTCTGTCTGTCTGTCTGTCTGTTTGTCTGTCTGTCTGTCTGTCTGTCTGTCTATCTATCTATTTATCCGTATGTCTGTTTATCTACATCCGTTCGTCAGTCTAACCTATATACTCGTATCTATCTTTTTGTCTGCCAGTTTATCTTAGCTGTCCTTCTCTGTCTGTGTCTGTCTATCTATTTAGTTTATAGTCTGTATGACCATCCAGTCTCTTTATCTGGTTTGTCTCTCTGTCTGTCTATCTGTATCTTTTTTTCCTTCTGTCTGTGGTCAGCCAATATCTTTATACAGAAAGTCTATTATTTCAGATTTGTTCTTTGTTTCTCCTCAGCTTTTACTGGCTGCGTCTACTTTAGGAACTAGAAACAAAATTAACGACTTCATATTGCCACCAACCCCCCCCCCCCCAACCTATCTGCATTAAAATCAGATAATCCAGTTTTGGAGAGCACTGCCCTATTCTAGATCAAGCAGTTAGCATGTTCCGGGCGAGTTCAATTAGCTGTGAGTGACAATCGAATCTTTCTCAAAAGCTCGTCAAGACTTTGAGCTTTTCATCATCTTAGATATGGTCAGGGAAATGGCCCTGGGGGGTATCGATTTCACTGGAAGAGCTGGGCGAAGTCAGAATCGCTTTGTTTGCCCGGGCGGTTTAAGACCTCCTTTTCTAAATTAATATTTGCGTGGGTCAGTGTGAGTGCTGCTATAGTGCCCGGAGTTTATTTATAATTATATATCAGACTTTTCTGTGTCTGGAGTCTCTTTATAGTTATATATCAGACTTTTCTTTGTTTGGAGTGTCTTTATAATTATATATCAGACTTTTCTGTGTCTGGAGTTTCTTTATAATTATATATCAGACTTTTCTGTGTCTGGAGTTTCTTTATAATTATATATCAGACTTTTCTGTGTCTGGAGTTTATTTATAGTTATATATCAGACTTTTCTCTGTTTGGAGTGTCTTTATAATTATACATCAAACTTTTCTGTGTCTGGAGTCTCTTTATAACCATCAGACTTTTCTCTGTCTGGAGTCTCTTTTTATAACCATCAGACTTTCCTCTGTTTGGAGTCTCTTTATAATTATACATCAGACTTTTCTTTGTCTGGAGTCTCTTTATAACCATCAGACTTTTCTCTGTCTAGAGTCTCTTTATAACCATCAGACTTTTCTCTGTCTGGAGTATCTTTATAATTTTACATCAGACTTTTCTCTGTATGGAGTCTCTTTATAACCATCAGACTTGCCAGCCTGCCTTACAGTCCTGGATGTTTTTTTTTTAATTTACTGTCGTCCTGGTAACAACTACTTCCTGTACAGATAAATTAGCCACTCCTCCCTCCCTCTCTCCCACACCACCCACCCATATATCTGTCAAAGTTTATCACAATTTCTTTAGTCCTCCATAACAAAGCCGTCACCATTAACGACAACATCATCATTATTATTATTATAATTAACCTGAACATCACAATAATCATTCTCTTCATAATCATCACTACCGACAGCAGCAGCAGCAGCAGCATAGGCATATCTGTGCTGATTTATATGTGGAAATGACCAGCCCTGGGAGTGTTACTTGACCCCAGATGTCAAAATTAAATTCTCCTCCTCCATCCCACCACCCCACCACACCCATCACCCCACCTCCCCCCCCCCCCCCCCCACACACACAGACCCTTCTTGTCTAAAATATCAGTGTTACCGAATAAGCTTGCCCTGATGTCATGATCTCCTTCCTGGTTTTGTTTTCTTGGGCCTTGATTTTTCCAGTGTCTATAAATTCCTGTAAATAGCTCACTCCTCCATGTTTCTTTGATCAGGTCACTTTCCTTTCTTTTATGTCTATTTTGCGGAATGCTTATGTTGTAGTTCAAGATATCACTTCATATGAGGATCAATCAAGGCACATATGGCATTATTTTAAATGTCACTGCGGACATTTGCGATGTCAATACAGAGAGCCGGGCTGCTCTGCTCTTCGAAGACATTCAAATTTGTTATCTGAGAATGTTAAAAAGAAGAAGAAGAAGATATGGAGATGGAGAAGGGGGAGGAGAAGGACAAGAAGAAAAAGGAGGAAGGGGAGGACAAGAAGAAGAAAGAGGAGAAGAAGTAGGATGAGGAGGAGGAGGGGACAAGAAGAAGAAAGAAGAAGTAGGATGAGGAGGAGGAGGAGAGGACAAGAAGAAGAAAGAGGAGAAGATGTAGGATGAGGAGGAGGAGGGGACAAGAAGAAGAAAGAGGAGAAGAAGTAGGATGAGGAGGAGGAGAGGACAAACAGAAGAAAGAGGAGAAGAAGTAGGATGAGGAGGAGGAGAGGACAAACAGAAGAAAGAGGAGAAGAAGTAGGATGAGGAGGAGGGGATAAGAAGAAGAAATAGGAGGAGGACAAAAAGAAAAAGGATGAGGAGGACAAGAGGAAGAAAAAGGAGGAGGATAAGAAGAAGAAAGAGGAGGAGGACAAAAAGAAGAAAGAGGAGGAGGATAAGAAAAAGACAGAGGAGGGGGACAAGAAGAAAAAGTCTGACTGTCTGTAAACAACGTTCCTCCAAGATAGTGGCCTTGCTGGAAAAACCCGGCAGTTGAAGCTGCTTTCTTCCATTTTTCGACCATTGTCCATCTACACTTTTGAGGGGCCACAGACACAAAGAAACTTATTATGTTGTCTACCTCTCTATATTTTTTAAATATTCATGTACACATTAAGAAATCTTACTATGTTGCCTACCTCTCTATATTTTAAAAATGTTCTTGTACACATTTCTGTAAGTTCTCTCTCTTTTTTTTTTCGTTCAAATATTGTGGAAGAATTACGTGTTTTTCAGCGCCTTCGATCAGTTTTGAAGTAGTGGAGCTGTTTCAGAGATAATACCATCATCATGATGCTGTTTAAAACCAGCGAAACGTCCCGTAAGTGACGTATGTGCTCCTGTTTTAATAAGTTATTCTTTTGCCATTAAGACATAAAGTTGATATTACTCATGATTTTCCTTGACCTGTGGTCACGCTAGATGGCGACCTGGCCAGCATCGTGCCTGTGCAATTTTCATTATCCAACTCCAAAAGGAGTCAAGTGCTAAATGTTTACATCCGCCTGTTGAGGGTGGATTAGGCAATTGGTATGAGAAGCTAGTACACTAATCACTGTCTACCCATGCTTTCACAGTATTTTATGACTTTATGTTTTGTTATTCTCTTAATTTACAACACTTCCTATTTTCCACTCTCTCTCTCTCTCTCATTCTCTCTCACACACACACACTCTCTCTCTCTCTCTCTCTCTCTCTCTCTCTCTCTCTCTCTCTCTCTCTCTCTTTTCACGCTGGAACTTCACAGACAGAATTCTAGTGAACATAAAACTCTAGATCTCATGACTGACCACCACCTCAGCTGGAATCATCATGTAGACAATCTAACCAAACTCATTGCACAAAAAGTTTACCAGTTTACGAAAATTACACATTTTCTTGACATAGACACCAGAAAAATATACTACATATCACAGATATGTCCACACACTTGGACTACTGCTCCACAATCTGGGATAGTTGTTCCATGTCAAACATGAAAAGACTTTACTCACTTCAAAAGCGAGCAGTAAAGCTTATAGATGACAAACATGGAGCATGTATTACAAATAAGGACAAACATCTTGATATTCTACCCCTCAAGAAGAGATTTCTTTTCAACAAGGTCAAGTTAATTCATAAAATTCTATCGCACAATGCTCCACCCTATCTGTGGTCGTTGTTCAAATCCAACCCAAAACACAGTCAACGCTTAAGCAATTGTGTTCTCCAAAACCAAGGCTTGACATCTCTTTTAAAAAAAGCTTCTCTTACTCAACTGCCCTACTTTAGAATGCCCTACCAATTCACTTAAAACGTATATTCGTTTTATAACTTTAAACTTTGTCAGCATCTGTTTGATATGGATTATATGCCTCCCTAAGCATAGTTTAAAGTAGTTTAAAATGCTTGAGTGTTGTAATTTTTAAAAATACCGCTTTTATATAAATTTGTTAATTTTGAATGAATGTAAGAATGCAAGTTTATTTCATGTTGTTGCATAAATCAGAGTGTAGAGTGTATGGACAAGAGATAAGCTTATTATTTATGTATGTAATCATTTAATGTGTCTTCATGATTATTATGCTCATTAACAAATGCTGAATGACTGTGACTGAGTGAAAGCTGTATGATGAAGGGCAGAATATCAGACGGGCTTGCGTGTCCAATTCTTAATCCTTTGAAAATAAAGAATGTTCTTTCGTTCGATCTTTCTCTTTCTTTTCCTTTCTCTCTTTTCTCTCTGTCTCTCTCTCTCCCACTCTCTCTTTTCTCTCTCCGTCTGTCTCTCCATCTGTCTTTTTCTCTTACTCCCTCTCTATCCTTCCTCTCTTTCTCCTCTCTCTGTATCTCTCCCTCTCCATCTCCCCCACTCTCTCTCCCTTTGTCTCTCGCTTTCCCCCTTCTCTTCCTTACTATCTCTCACCCACTCTCTCTCCTCTCTCTCTCTCTCCCTCTCTCTCTCTCTCTCTCTCTCTCTCCAAAACGCTTACTTTTTACAGCATTTCCATTCGCTCTAACACAAATAACAGCCCAACTACGGCCAGCAAATACATCTCCATTTTATTTACCAAGTTTTAAAGAACAACTTCGTGCAGATTGTGTGTGCGTGTGATGTGTGTGCGTGTGCTTTGCCCAATAACTATGCCTGTCTTAATGGGCAGAACAACGTTAGCAAATGCTGTGTACACAGTTTCATAATCACAACATAAATAGCTCGCCGTGCGTGATCTATGTTTGGATCTATCCACAAGGTCCTTTACACGAAAAACATACGTTAGGTTTATATTACGTGTGGTAACAAAGGTAACTCTGTACAGACTCTCTTTGTGATTACGCCCCTTGAGATCTTTCGTGTGCAGGAAGTCTTTTTAAATAATAGTGGGTTCTTGATGAATTCCGAATTCCTCGTTTTATTTTATCTTTCGCAAAAATTAAGAGCTGAACTATGTGTGTGAATATGTGCGTGTTGTGTGTTATATGTTTTGTGTGTCATATGTTGTATGTGTGTACGCGTGTTCGTGTGCTGTGTAAAATTTGTTTAATTTAATGAGAGTTGTACATTTCTGAGACAAAGAGACAGACGGGCAGACAGACAGAGACCGACAGACAGACAGACAGAGACAAACAGATAGATAGATAGATAGATAGATAGATAGATAGATAGACAGACAGACAGACAGACAGACAGACAGACAGACAGACAGACAGATAGACAGATAGACAGATAGATAGATAGATAGATAGATAGATAGATAGATAGATAGATAGATAGATAGATAGATAGATAGATAGATAGATTTTTGCGACACGTTTTGATTATGTCTTTTGTGTACTCGACACGCTGATTTTTTTTTTGTTTTTTTTTTTGTAAATGTGATAGAATTTGATAGAAACCGGAAAATAACTTTTTTCTTGCTCAAATCTTGGACTAAAATTTTACGAATGGTCTCTCGGTTAACACTAAATTCATCTGCCATCATCCTCACAGTATCCGTTCTCTGAATTCCTCATTAGGAACATAAATTGGGCGTCAACATCTAGTTGCATTTGTAATCGTTTCAACACCACTTTTGAATCGTGAATACCACCTGAATATCTGTGCACGCGATAAACAATTATCCCCATAAACTTGTCGCATCAACTGTCTCAATGGCACTTTTCCCGAGTTTTAAACAGAATTTAATGTTAGATTTTTGCTCCATGCTGATTACATAACAATGCACCTCTGACTAGGTCAACAAAATACCGGCTTGTTTGTCGCCTGCTTATATGGTGGTGATGAAAAGTTGCTAGATCATAGATGAAGGTTGCCTCTTTTGGATTCTGTGCTTGCTTCATGTGGCATTTTTGTCTTGACCATAATAAAATCAGTCTCATTACTTAATTTTCGGACCTTGTACAACATCAGAAAGAAATGGACAAACAATATCAGAAAGAAATGGGCATACAACATCAGAAAGAAATAGGCATACAACATCAGAAACAAATGGGCACACATCATCAGAAAAAAACTGACATACAACATCAGTAAGCAATAGACATACAACATCAGAAATAAATGGGCAAATAACATCACAAACAAACTGGCCGTCAACAGCAGAAGCAAATGGGCAAACAACATCAGAAACAAATGGGCAGCTGGTTGTTTGGGAGGGGGTGGGGGGGCTAGAAACGTGGCATAGAACACAAGCGAGCGACGGTCCGGAAGAAAAAGCTTGAGAACCGCTCTAATGTTATGACGCGTACAAGATTTCACTACCAACGGCGTGAACAGCTGCTGAAAGAGAAGTGGCAACCATATTTTCCTTCTTAAACTGGTGCCTTATAAAACTGCATTCAGTGGTTGTAACATTTTTAAACACGCTGGTTTTAGTGTAGTAATTTCAAAGCAAAGACTTCTATGTATGTAGCTGACAGTTTGGTGCATGGTTATTTTCGGATAGTAGGTAGCAAGAAGGCAGTTACACGGAAAATACCGAAAAACAGGGTTTTTTTCTTTTTTTTTTTTTTCACAGAAACTTCAAAATCGAAAGCGGGGCACACCTCAAATATGGCTTGTTGTTCCGCTTCCTGCCAAGCACGTAATGTTTCATTAATATGTGCTCTTCAAGTGGAAAAACTCTAATTTCAGCTATGTTCCCTGTCGACTTTACATCCCTCGGGATAATTTCATCCCTCTTATAGCGGTCGTAAAGTATCATCTTTCCCAGCTCGTTACATTTTTTCCCTGTTAACGTAAAAGTCCACGTGTCCATCATTAAAGAAATTTTTAAAGCGTATGCCTACTTTCTCCGTTTTCCATTCCTTAAAAAAAGATTTTTCAGCTTAATTTCCTGCGACTAATTTTCTGTTCTAGAACTTGAGAAAAATGCAGACACTCCACTTTTTCTCGTCACTGGAGCGACAAATAGAGAATTAATGTGCAATTATTTCTTCAATTATTGAAATAGTATAAGCCTGGAATAGCGGAGCCGTTCCTAGGGGGCATCACTCTTGAAATGACCTGAGAAATTTATGGAGTTAGTTCCCTTCCTATTACGTACTGGATATTTTCGTCCATATTTAAAATAGCTTTTTTGCCCTTGTAGTTTTCAGTGGTTGAGAAAGTATCACAAATGTCTGTTTTGTAGAGGATAATATAGACTGCATATAAATGGTGATATAAAACAAGGGGTCCGTCAGGGATGTGTACTTTTTCGCCTTATTTGACTTGCATACTGAAAATGTGATGAGAAATGTCAGACATGATGTAGGCAAAGAATATTACGATGCCATAAAAATTGGAGGTTATGAAATATCGGAGATTAGATGTGCTGAGGACAAAGTATTGCTGTCCACAACACAAAAAGGAATGGAAAAACTAATTATGTCAGCCCTAAGAATAGTGAAATGCGAAGAAAACTAAATTGATGACAACTGACAAAACAAACAAGGCAGCTGAAATATGTATCAATGAGGAAAATTGGAAGAAGTGGAGAGTTTGAATATCTTGGATCACTGCTAACTAATAATGGAGATACAATGAGGGAAATTAAAAGGAGGACATCTATCGCTCTTCAGAAAGTAAAACAACTAAAGAATCTGTGGAGAGAAACAAGCAGAACTACAAAAATAAGATTTTTAAGGGCATGCATCTTCCCATCGCAACATATGCCTGTGAGACCTGGACACTTAACAAAACAGATGAGAAACACATAAGCTCCTTTGAATGCAAATGCTACAGAAGAGTTCTTCAAATATCATGGACACAAAAAAAGAACAAATATATCCATACTACAAGAACTTAATATTGAAGAAGGTTGGCTAGTAAAGAAGATTAAAGAGAGAAAACTTAAATATTTCGGACGCATAACTTTATGAGAATTTGGAAAACACAGTCTTGGAAGAGTACATAATGGGAAAAAGGAAGACTAAGGCGAAGATGGCTACAAGACATCGTTGATGATTGGCGAATGGATGCATCAGCAGCAGGCCATCTTGCTTACAACCGAGAGGTCTTCAAGAGGGAGGCAAAGTTCCACAAGAGACATGCTAATGAATTAATGAATGAATGAATGAATGTGGAGATATACCTACCATATGGACAAGGACTTTCTCTCTCTCTCTCTGAATGTTTTTCTCTTATTCCTCAGATCTGAGGGTGAATGTGTGCCAGAAGCGTTGCCTGGTTTATTAGCGCATCTTCTATGGCGAATACTCTGTCTGATTCGCCAATCAGAGGTCCATAACTGTTATGCTGCCGTCAGATTTATCGAACCATAGCTGACCAAGACCCGGTACCACCTCTCTGCTGATACCCCCAGTAACATGCCTAGCCTGGATAACGGGACACGGATCATCATAATCCTCCACGGTGGTGGAGTCTGCTAAAGAAGTACTCAACGTCCCTGCACTCAGGGACTGAAATAAAAGGTCGACACGGTGATGTGCCTCAACATCTTCGTCGCATTGGCTGCATAGAATATCATCTCACAGTTCCAGGGATATTGTAGAACAAGAACATTATCTTCTCATCATGTTTCCGTCTGCTTTTAACCCCCGCCACGCCACTTAAGTATTTACATACAAGATATACTGTTAGATGTGCAGTTATATACAAGATATGCTGTTAGATGTGCAGTTATATAAAAGATATGCTGTTAGATGTGCAGTTATATACAAGATATGCTGTTAGATGTGCAGTTATATACAAGATTACTGTTAGATGTGCAGTTATATACAAGATATACTGTTAGATGTGCAGTTGTATACAAGATATACTGTTAGATGTGTAGTTATATACAAGATATGCTGTTAGATGTGCAGTTACATACAAGATTACTGTTAGATGTGCAGTTATATACAAGATATACTGTTAGATGTGCAGTTATATACAAGATATACTGTTAGATGTGTAGTTATATACAAGATAAACTGTTATATGTCCTGTTGTATATACAAGATATACTGTTAGATGTGCAGTTATATACAAGATATGCTGTTAGATGTGCAGTTTTATATACAAGATATGCTGTTAGATGTGCAGTTTTATATACAAGATATACTGTTAGATGTGCAGTTATATATACAAGATATACTGTTAGATGTGCAGTTATATACACAAGATATACTGTTAGATGTGCAGTTATATACAAGATATGCTGTTAGATGTGCAGTTTTATATACAAGATATGCTGTTAGATGTGCAGTTTTATATACAAGATATGCTGTTAGATGTGCAGTTTTATATACAAGATATGTTGTTATATGTGCATTTATATACAAATATACTGTTATTTGCAGGAGTAAGCCAGACAAGTAAATTAAATATATATTGTTTCCTTCAAACTAGATTCTCTAATGTGGGAGTTCTGAAAGAATACTTTTACACTTTTTGAGTGTACGCCTTTGAATTTAGTGCATTTATTATCACCTTTTTTAAAGGAAATGTGAATTGTATGTAATGTCAAATACTGAGTGAGTTCTCAAATGTCGTGAGGTTTAATGTCCAGTTATTGGTTGGTTGTTTGGTTGGTTGGTTGGTTGGTTGGTTGGTTTGGTTGGTTGGTTGGTGGTTGGTTGGTTGGTTGGTTGGCTGGCTGGTTGATTGGTTGGTTAAATAGTTGGCTGATTGGAGTATAAGCTGGATGGTTAGCTCATTCATGGTAGTCTTACTGGTTGACAGACTGATATGTTAGTTGTCTGGTTTATTGTCTGGCTGACTGGCAGGTTGTTTGGTTAGCTGGGTGGCTGGTTGTCTAGCTGGCAGTCAGGCTGAGTAACAGGCTGACGGGTTGGTTAGTTGATTTCTTGGTTGTCTGGCTGGTTGATCGACGCTGGGTGACCGCTGATCGGTTATTTGGTGTACTGGTTATGTGACTGGTTATGTGACTGGTTATGTGACTGGTTACGTGACTGGTTGGCTGATGTGGTTTCTTTCAGTACGCCTCTGTAGCTAGAAACATTTGATTTCGGCACAGTAAGTTGACAGCAAAGATGTGAAACATAAACGCCATGTTGACAGCAAAGATGTGAAAAACTTTCCTTCTATCTAGGAAAAACTTTCTTTCTATCTGGGAAAAAAAACTTTCCTTCTATCTAGGAAAAACTTTCCTTCTGTCTCGGAAAAAAAAAATTTCTTTCTACCTGGGATATTGAGAGCACACAATATAATTACAATATATTATTATGTAAAGTGACCAACTGTCCCGTATTATAATGCAGCAGTCCTGTATTTTAATTATTTGTCCTATGAATTACATTACTTCGGTTGGGACTCCAAAATATCCTGTTTCTTATAAAACGTTCCTCGGTTTGTCCCGTTTTCTTACCTTTGGTGGCAGCATGTTCCATAAAAGGAGTTTCAGTGTTTGTATGACTAGCACAGAGAGGAGTTTACTGATTCCCTTTCCTCCATCCCCAAAAAACTCCCTCCCGCTTCACACATCTGTCTTGACTGAGTGTCCCGTATTTGAATTTATAGAAGACGGTCAACTTATTTCAAGCAATGTTTTATTATACTTGCAATAACAAGATAACCTGACAACTCTGACAACTAGAATGGATGCTCCTTTCCTGTCTGACTTCCTATGCGCAAGAATATTTTGTTTGTCAAGATCTCAGTGCATCATATAAAATGTGGAACAACTGATATCATAACTTCGGTGTTTTAAATGCTGTCTTTTGAACGTTGTACTTTAGGTCACTGTCTGACTCTCAAGCTGTCATGACAGTTTCCGATCTTCAGTTTAAATAAAACAGGCCCCAAAGAAAACTTAATTTAAAATAAATAAATAAAGATTACCAGAAACTGATCCAGCCCAGAGGACTTGTGCGCATAAAAGTCAAGAAAACGAGAAGCAAACCCAGCTGGCAATGAAATCACTGTGCAAAGGGGGGTAATCGATACATTTCCCAAGCTGCAGTAACAGAAGAGTTGTGGCACGTGAGCTTACATATCATTCGCTTGAACATTATCTTCTGCATACCTGTTCATATCTTTCTTAAATGCTGTGTCAGTGGAAGAATAGAATATTTACTGGCACAGTGGGCCACACTACGGCGTGCTCTGTGGCCACGTTTGTCAGTTTGTTAGTCCAAAATATCAATCAGTCAAGTGCCGTGCCGCGTGGCATAGGCAATCATTTCTCTCCACACTTCCATGTCTTTTGAGTTGATTATAAGATCCGCTGGTGACTTTCTTCCTAGCCACACTGACAGCCCATCCAGTAATTTCTCTCTCTTTCTTCCTCTATATCTTCTTCCCTCAGTTTTTCCAGTTGCCACAGTGTGTTCTAATTTTCCTCTTCTCAGAAAATGTCCTACAAATCTCGCTTGTCTGCCTCTGATCTTTACTGTAATTTATCTTTTAGCTCCAGCCTCTATTAAGCTTTGTTGGTTTTCTTAGCTGTCCATGGTACCTTCAACATCCTTCTTATGAACCACATTTCCATTGCCTCCATTTCTCGCTGTACTCTCTTATTCATGGACCATGCTTCACATCCATAAAACAAAATTGACTTGATGTAACATTTAAGTACTCGGAATCTTGTTTCCATTGATATGGATCTGTTGCACAAGATGTTTCTCATTTTCTGGAATGCCGATTTGGCTTTTTATTTTACTGTGACATTTCCCATCCGTTATTATAATTGTTCCTTAGTACTTGAATCTATCAACTTCACTTTTAGCAGTCAGAACTGTGTCGCCTGCATATCTTAAGTTGTTAAGGTTGTACCAGCCAACTGATATTCCTTACAAGCTCTCTATATTTCTCATTATGTTTTCACTGTACAAGGATAAGAGGTCAGGAGACAGCCTTGTCTGATTCCCAATTTTATGTCTTAGAATGCTCCTATTTGGTTCTCAAACATCACTGCTGCTGATCGCTGCCAGTATATGTATTTGATGAGTTTCAGATCTTTCTTATCTACGAGGGGTAATTGATAAGTCTTCGGCGTAAGGTACAACGGATTATTTGTGGACAATTTTTAGGGGTTATTTCTAAAAATAGTCTCCTTGCAAGTTTATGCACTTAGTCCAGCGATCCTGGAGCATACGGATCCCTTCTTTGTAAAAGTCAGCATCTTGTGCCAGTAGAAAGTGGTCTACATTATGAATGACATCATCATCTGAAGCAAATTTGCGACCACCTTTTTTAATTTAGTAAACAGGTAATAGTCCGAAGGGGCCAAATCTGGGGAGTAAGGAGGATGTTCAAGAAGCTGGAAGACGCAATAATGAATGGCAGCCATTGCTACCACCAACTTGTGAACTGGAGCATTATTTTGCTGAAAGATAACTCCTCTCGTCATTTCCATCGACGCTTTTCCTTCAATTTGACCCGCAGTTGCTTCACAAGATTAGAATATTTACTGGCACAGTGGGCCACACTACGGCGTGCTCTGTGGCCACGTTTGTCAGTTTGTTAGTCCAAAATATCAATCAGTCAAGTGCCGTGCCGCGTGGCATAGGCAATCATTTCTCTCCACACTTCCATGTCTTTTGAGTTGATTATAAGATCCGCTGGTGACTTTCTTCCTAGCCACACTGACAGCCCATCCAGTAATTTCTCTCTCTTTCTTCCTCTATATCTTCTTCCCTCAGTTTTTCCAGTTGCCACAGTGTGTTCTAATTTTCCTCTTCTCAGAAAATGTCCTACAAATCTCGCTTGTCTGCCTCTGATCTTTGCTGTAATTTATCTTTTAGCTCCAGCCTCTATTAAGCTTTGTTGGTTTTCTTAGCTGTCCATGGTACCTTCAACATCCTTCTTATGAACCACATTTCCATTGCCTCCATTTCTCGCTGTACTCTCTTATTCATAGACCATGCTTCACATCCATAAAACAAAATTGACTTGATGTAACATTTAAGTACTCGGAATCTTGTTTCCATTGATATGGATCTGTTGCACAAGATGTTTCTCATTTTCTGGAATGCCGATTTGGCTTTTTATTTTACTGTGACATTTCCCATCCGTTATTATAATTGTTCCTTAGTACTTGAATCTATCAACTTCACTTTTAGCAGTCAGAACTGTGTCGCCTGCATATCTTAAGTTGTTAAGGTTGTACCAGCCAACTGATATTCCTTACAAGCTCTCTATATTTCTCATTATGTTTTCACTGTACAAGGATAAGAGGTCAGGAGACAGCCTTGTCTGATTCCCAATTTTATGTCTTAGAATGCTCCTATTTGGTTCTCAAACATCACTGCTGCTGATCGCTGCCAGTATATGTATTTGATGAGTTTCAGATCTTTCTTATCTACGAGGGGTAATTGATAAGTCTTCGGCGTAAGGTACAACGGATTATTTGTGGACAATTTTTAGGGGTTATTTCTAAAAATAGTCTCCTTGCAAGTTTATGCACTTAGTCCAGCGATCCTGGAGCATACGGATCCCTTCTTTGTAAAAGTCAGCATCTTGTGCCAGTAGAAAGTGGTCTACATTATGAATGACATCATCATCTGAAGCAAATTTGCGACCACCTTTTTTAATTTAGTAAACAGGTAATAGTCCGAAGGGGCCAAATCTGGGGAGTAAGGAGGATGTTCAAGAAGCTGGAAGACGCAATAATGAATGGCAGCCATTGCTACCACCAACTTGTGAACTGGAGCATTATTTTGCTGAAAGATAACTCCTCTCGTCATTTCCATCGACGCTTTTCCTTCAATTTGACCCGCAGTTGCTTCACAAGATTAGCGTAATAGATCCCAGTGACTGTTTTGTCCTTTTGAAGTTAGTCTACCAATAGCACACCTTCTGAATACCAAAAGATGGAAGCCATCACTTTGCCTGCAGACAGAACCACCCTTGCTTTCTTTGAAGGTAGGGATCCATGATGTTTCCACTGCTTTGACTGTTCTTTGGTTTCTGGTTGAAAATGATGAACCCAAGTCTCATCCATAGTCACAAATTTCTGAAGAAACTTTTCGGGATCTGCAGAAAAATGGCCAAGATTGTCTCTTGACATGTTGAGACACTGTCGTTTGTGATCAGCTACAAGAAGTTTCGGGACCTATCGAGCAGAGACCTTTGTCATTTGAAGATCATTGTGAATAATGGCATGAACACGTTCCTGAGAGATACCAAACTCAGTAGCAATGTATAGCTCAGTTAGTCATCTATCCTCCATTATCATGTCATGGATTCTGCCAATGTTTTCATCGGTGGTTACCGTTCTTGGTCTTCCTGGACGGGGATCATCTTCCAGGCTCTCCCTTCCATGTTTGAATTGAGCTGCCCATGTCTTAACTGTGCTGTAAGAAGGGGCACTCTCCCCTAGAGTCTCCACCATATCCTCATGGATCTCCTTCGATGATAAGCCCTTGATGCAGAGGTAGCGAATGATTACTCGATGAGAAATTTTATCTATTTTCTCAATTTCTGTCACCCACTTCAGTAGCCTGTAAAAAAAAAAAATTGGTTGCAGTTAATTTCTTGAAACTTGGTGTTTAATCTTACATTAACCTGATCTACAAATGACCCTGATATCACATGTGTGTTTCAAGTATTTGTACCTTATGCCGAGAACTTATCAATCACCCCTCGTATGTTGATGTCTTCCACCATTCTTATAATTTCTGTGTCTCACTTTACCGAATTCTTTACAGTAGTCTATGAGGCATAAGTCTAGGTCCGTCTTTACTTCTATTGATCTTTCCATCAGTGTTCTCATTATAAATATGGCATTACTTGTGCCTTTTCCTTCGACGAAGCCACACTGTTCTTCAGCGATTTCTGGTTGTATTTTGCCCCTGACTCTTTTCACGACAGTATGAAGCAGGATTTTGGTAACATGGCTCATAAGACTAATGATTCGACGGTCTTCACATTCAACTGCACCTTGTTTCTTTGGTAGGGCAATGAAAACTGATTACAAAAGGTCTGATGGGACATAGTTACTGTTAAAGATGTCATTCAGTAATGTGGTAATTATTTATATGCCAAGCTTTCCTAATGCTTCCAATTCTTCCTTGGTGATTTTAACTGGTCCTGGTGCTTTGTTGTTCTTAATATGTTTGATAGCTTCTTCCACTTCTGCTTTTAATATGTCAGGCCCTTCATTATTATTTCGTATATCTATTTCGCTTCTATTGTCCTTATAGAGTTCTCTATTGTATTCGCACCATCGTGCCATTATTTCATCTCTGTCCATTATTGTATGCCCCTCCTTTGGCTTCAGGCAACCAGTCTTGTGATATGTCCTTTTGTTTGTTAGTTATTTATTTGTACATATCTCTTGTTTTTCCATGATGGTGTGCCTCTGTTTCGTTATATTTATTGTTTAGCCACTCTTCTTTAGCTTTATTGCATTTGTGTCTTATTTCTTTATTTATTTTGTCATATTCATCTTTATCTTCCTTAAGACTTCTTCTCCGATCCATTAGTTGCAAAAATTTCTTCTGTCATCCACCCCTGTTTAGCGTGTCGTTTATTTGGAGGTAGGATTTCAATAGATGTTTGCTGAATAGAGTCTTTATTCCATTGTTCATCAACTGTTTCAATCTTCTCTACAGCATTAAACGTGTTATTTACTATGGTCCCATATTGTTCGTGTACTGCTTTATCTTCCCGTAACAGCTCTCTGACTAGTTCTTTGTTTTTAGCTGCTACCTTTAACCTCTTTAGCCTGATTCTCACCTTTCTTACGAATAGGATGTGGTCACTGTTGCAGTCTGCGCTTTGTCTTGTTTTCACGGATATTAGTGAGTTCCTGAATCTTCTGTTGATCGTAATGTAATCCAACATAACTTGCGTGTAAAACGAGACTTGTATAACAGGACTGTGTCAAAATAACCTATACAAAAATAAACACGATTAGAATTTGGGTAGGTAAGTTTATTTCTAAAATCTCAAACAGGCAAACAGGCAAACAAAGGCTGGATTCTCTTGGTAGGAAGAATGTTAGTTGGTGAATCTCTGGTTTCAGAATTTGTCACAAATTTATATTTTCCTTATCTGTCTGTCTGCCTGTCTGTCTGTCTGTCTGTCTGTCTGTCTGTCTGTCTGCCTGCCTGCCTGCCTGCCTGCCTGCCCGCCCGCCCGTCCGTCCGTCCGTCTGTCTGTCTATCTGTCTGTCTGTCTGTCTGTCCCGCATGTCTACATATATACATATAAATACAGGACAAACAGTAATTTATTTGTTTCCCTTTATACGTGTGTATGAATAATCTTATTTTCATTCATTGTTGCAAAAATTGTGCACATAATCATTGCTTGTACATCTTCACACGTAGGTAAACAATTCATATGACAATATTTGTACATAATGCAGCAATCTTATACATTCTGCTCAAAATCTGCAAATAAATAATTCTTTAGTACTTTCTCCAGCTCAGCTTTGTTTAATGATCCATGACGGTGGCAACATAACCTGGCACGTAACGACAGCACGGCAGGGGTACGGATAACCTTCACCTTAAATACACTTATGTTTCACTTGTAGCATTCCCATATTATAGAGCGGTGTTAAAGAATTCGCTCGGATGAGGCTTCATCTGTTTGACGGGGCTGCCAGCTCTAAGCCTTGCTGAATGAGACAGCTGTCAGCGTCCATTAGACGACATCTTTCATCAATGCTGGTGAAACATAGCGGACCAGAAGTCTCAGACAGGACCACTTGATACAGTCGGCCTGGATGGATCGTTCAGGCGTGGATAGAAGAGCAGATGGGGATTCCTGGATGGATCGTTCAGGCGTGGACAGAAGAGCAGATGGGGATTCCTGGATGGATCGTTCAGGCGTGGACAGAAGAGCAGATGGGGATTCCTGGATGGATCGTTCAGGCGTGGACAGAAGAGCAGATGGGGATTCGTGGTCTAACGCAATGGACGTCCCATCGTCAGCAAGGGCGAAGCCTTCACCACAAACTATATCCAGCATGATGACGGAAGTCGAAGCAACCCTTCGAATCATAAACTGGCTACGAGCAAACCCTCAAGAACCGCCAACCATAATATTATTGGACTCACAGCGCAATCTAAGAAAAAAAAAGAAAAAAAGAACTGAAAACCAGGTGACGTCTCGCGAGTGGTTGGCTAAACTAAAAGAATCGCAGATCTCCTCCCTAACGTTGCCCAGGATATGCTGGTATCAGGGGTAATGAAGTTGCAGATCAACTGGCAAACAAAGCACCAACCCTGGGCAACCTACAGTCAGACAAAGCAGACCTCATAACAGCCACCCTATCAAACTTACTTTGAGATTTTAAAAGATACTTTGATGGATGCAGAACCTATCACCAAAGACTGTGAGAAAGAGGAACAACGAAAGTCAGCGGCAGACAATCAGAACTTTGCGAACAAGACTGAGTTGTGTACGACCAATATTCCATTGGCACCATCAGCCTACACATACTACTACGAACAACACTGAGGTTAAAGGCTGAGCACATATGAGAGTGCCCTGGATGCAAAGAGGTCCATCTCTAGGTCAACAGCAGAGCATGGCAGTTCTTCAAGGTCAAGACAGTAGCCTGGCCTGCAGAACAGGAATCACGAAAAGTCTTTAAAAATACGCCGCGCTGAAGTGGGATATGTTAGGACGAAAGAAACGCAACAGCGTCATAACCCAGCCAGCAACAGCGAAATAACCCAGCCAGCAACAGCGAAATAACCCAGCCAACAACAGCATCATAACCCAGCCGACAGCAGCGTCATAACCCAGCCGACAACAGCGACATAACCCAGCTGACAACAGCGACATAACCCAGCCAACAACAGCGACATAACCCAGCCGAAAACAGCGACATAACCCAGTCGACAACAGCGACATAACCCAGCCAACAACAGCGACATAACGCAGCCGACAACAGCGACATAACCCAGCCGAAAACAGCGACATAACCCAGTCGACAACAGCGACATAACCAAACCGACAACAGCGACATAACCCAGCCGAAAACAGCGACATAACCCAGACGACATTCTTTTGGACGAAAAACGGCGAAGAAAGAGAGGGTACTTTAGATCTGCTTTTCCCTCCTAAATAGAAATATACATGTACATAAACAAGCACGCTGTTCCTCCTAAGTTAGAAATATATATATATATATATGTACATAAACAAGCACGCTGTTGCTCCAGCTGCAACAGCCATGTATTCTAGCTAAATCACAGCTTGAGAAAATGCAGTTACAGAAGGCACTACCTGCAGTCTGAGAAGCCGCGTAGATGGCGCATCAGCCACTCACGCTTGCTTTAGCAAACACGACCAAAAACAGAAACTCAGTAACCGAAACAGTCACGTTCGGTAACCTGTTGTTACGGTAACAAAAGCAAGTATGTTTTAGCTGTAACTAAATCACAATATCACAATTATAGTAACTTTATAGTAACTTATGGTACAACATTTTGACGGTGGTATTAGTAGCAACAAACGTAGTTTTAAGCTTGTAATAAGCGACTCTTTCGTCAATACCAAGATGTCCAGGTTATTTTTAAAGTTTAATAACTGTTGGACAGCTCTGGTAATAGAAGATTAAGCTCTGAATTATGATGAACAGGATGATTCATCTATTAACATACACACACACACAGAAGAAAACTTGGGACGTTAAAAAACTGGATAATCAACAAGAACAAAAACAGTCATCAGTCACTGGATATGGAATTTTTATCCATTTGCATCTCAGATTCGAACCTTGGCGTCCTGCCTCCCAGCTGGCGCTTCTCCAGTTTCCTGTGTCGTTATCATCGTCTTTCCTTGTTCCTTTGCGGGTTGTGTGTTTTCCTTGAGGTTTCCTCTGTAACAAGGAATCCACTTTGCTTTTGGTGCTCGTTTTACGAGTTTCCGCACGGATCTTCTCTGTTTTTGACTGTATACTTTCTTTACACTTTTTTATACCTTTTCCTCTCCTAGCACTGACTCTCTTGCTGTTGTCGAGTTTGTTTCCGATGTCAAGTACAGGTTTAGTGTATGGGGCGTCACGAATTGTTCTGTTCACGTCCCAGCCCAGGTCTGCGTGCACCACGTGATAAGTGTGGCTGGGGAGGAGCCTGTTTTCGGAAACGTTCGGGGAGTGACTTGGGGAGTTGCTGCGTCGAGGCATCTCATACCTGTGGAAGTGATTGATACCTTTCCTCCTACGACACTGCAAAGTGAGGATGCTCAGTTGTTTAGGCCGGCCCGGGACGCAGTGCATGCCTGGTGGCCAGGAACAAGGGAAATGCTGTGCTGCTTTGGAAGACATCTCGGTATTTAACAGCGGCGTGTCCTTAAGAGAGCACATGCCTCTTCTAACCCATCGTGGCCAGTAAAAGAAGCCCAGGTCCTCCCATCTGTAGTACACGGGGCACGATGATTTCTGAACCATCCAGTCCTTCACCAGATCTAAAACCGCTTTTGTCTTGTTACCGCCATCCGTCTTGTCGTATCTGCGGTACAGGGCGTCCTCGAGGGCCGTGAAGTTGACCATATTTAGTTGCTCTTTCAGGCTAGTATCCACCTTGTGTTTGATATGCGTCTCCGGATAGTCCTCTGGGAGGTCAATGGACATCCAGAAGGAGTCAAAATCGTCACCGAGTCGCTTGCATAACTTCTCTGGCTGTAAAAGACGCAGGAGACATTTAGTGATAAACGACATAAGTACAAAAGGAAGGAAAAAAATGAATATCTGATTCAGTATTTTTTTTATACATCTTCTTTATAAAAGTTTGTATCGTAAACAAAAGCTGTTTATCTTAAGATGTCAAATTTTGCAGAAAAATAACATCTTTGAAAATAACAAATAAAAATAAGCAGGCTTATTAAGAGTTAGATAATATATGCCGCCTTATGTACCAACAGTTTCTACCACATAAATGCAGAACAACTTTTTTACTCTTTTTTGGTCATAATTTCATTTGTTATCTTAAGTTACATTTTCATGATCCAGCGGTTCTCAAACAGGGTCACTTGGCACCTTGTACCCCCACCAAAAGTCGCTAGGGGTGAGATTTTGGGACTGAGTATTTAAAAAGAACACAGAATTTTCCCAAAGAAATACGTTTTTTTTTTTTTAACTCAAAAGACACTGATAATTATTACTGGATTATGACCGCTATAATTTGCTGATCACTGAAGTATGACTGCTACAACTTGCCGTTGACTGGATTATGACCGATACAGCTTTCTGATCACTGGATTATGACCGATACAGCTTTCTGATCACTGGATTATGACCGATACAGCTTTCTGATCACTGAATTATGACCGATACAGCTTTCTGATCACTGAATTATGACCGATACAGCTTTCTGATCACTGAATTATGACCGATACAGCTTTCTGATCACTGAATTATGACCGATACAGCTTTCTGATCACTGGATTATGACCGATACAGCTTTCTGATCACTGGATTATGACCGATACAACTTGCTTATCAAATGAGTATAACCGCCATAACTTGCTTATCACATGCGTATAACCGCCAGAACTTGCTTATCACATGAGTATAACCGCCAGAACTTGCTTATCACAGGAGTATAACCGCCAGAACTTGCTTATCACATGAGTATGACCACCAGAACTTGCTTATCACAGGAGTATGACCGCTACAACTTGCTTATCACAGGAGTATGACCGCCAGAACTTGCTTATCACAGGAGTATGACCGCTACAACTTGCTTATCACAGGAGTATGACCGCTACAACTTGCTTATCACAGGAGTATGACCACCAGAACTTGCTTATCACAGGAGTATGACCGTCAGAACTTGCTTATCACAGGAGTATGACCACCAGAACTTGCTTATCACAGGAGTATGACCGCCAGAACTTGCTTATCACAGGAGTATGACCGCTACAACTTGCTTATCACAGGAGTATGACCACCAGAACTTGCTTATCACAGGAGTATGACCGCCAGAACTTGCTTATCACAGGAGTATGACCGCTACAACTTGCTTATCACAGGAGTATGACCACCAGAACTTGCTTATCACAGGAGTATGACCGCTACAAGTTGCTTATCACAGGAGTATGACCACCAGAACTTGCTTATCACAGGAGTATGACCGCTACAACTTGCTTATCACAGGAGTATGACCGCTACAAGTTGCCGACCACGCTCACGTACATTTAGCTGTTGGACATAATCATGATTATACAGTGAATCTCCGGGATCTGACAATGTACTACCAGAGGACCAATGAGCTTCTGTTTTTAACTGCTTGAGAAACGCCGCAGAAAGCAACAAACTTACACATATAAACTTATCCACTATTTGGTAATTATCCAGCATACAGGACGAAGTTTTACCTACTACATAATCAAAACATGAATGACGTTAAATACATAGAACAGCTTACAAAGTATTTTTACCCGAGGGTAAGCAACCATGGCTGCCCTGGGATCAGTGCCAAGGTTTCCAAGACGCACGTTACAGAGCTGGTCAAGACCCTGTCCCACCTACTCGTAGCGAACATCCTGGCAGGACTGACGTGTTTCTTCATCACAGCTTGGCGAGGTAGGACTCGCCCTTGAGATTATGATACCGGTTATCTGCCCTGTAACAGCTTTGCTGGCAGTCTTAAGACTTCATGTTTTTAAGCTAGCGACCATGACCCAAATCTCGTCCAGCAGGATGCCCGGGCTTCAAAACCATTACGGTAGTGGATGGAAAGAAGAAGAACACTTGGCATTTCTAATAATGACAGAACAACCAGAGTATCAAGGAGGACATGAAGCTCTGGATATTATCACGTATAGTAGAGTATCAAGGAGGACATGTTCTGGATATTATCATACAGAGAAGGGTATCAAGGAGGACATGTTATGGATATTATCATGCAGAGAAGGGTATCAAGGAGAACATGAAGTTCTGGATATTATCACACATAGTAGAGTATCAAAGAGGACATGAAGCTCTGGAAACCATCATGCAGAGAAGAGTATCAAGGAGGACATGAAGTTCTGGATATTACCACGCATAGAAGAGTATCAAGGAGGATATGAAGCTCTGGATATTATCACGCATAGAAGAGTATCAAGGAGGACATTAAGCTCTGGATATTACCACGCATAGAGGATTATCAATGAGGATATGAAGTTCTAGATATTATCATGCAGAGAAGAGTATCAAGGAGGACATGAAGCTCTGGATACTATCATGCAGAGAAGAGTATCAAGGAAGACATGAAGCTCTGGATACTGTCATACAGAGAAGGGTATCAAGGAGGACATGAAGCTCTGGATACTGTCATACAGAGAAGGGTATCAAGGAGGACATGAAGCTCTGGATACTATCATGCAGAGAAGAGTATCAAGGAAGACATTAAGCTCTGGATACTATCATGCAGAGAAGAGTATCAAGGAGGATATGAAGCTCTGGATATTATTATGCATAGAAGAGTATCAAGAAGGACATGAAGCTCTGGATATTATCACGCATAGAAGAGTATCAAGGAGGACATGAAGCTCTGGATATTATTATGCGGAGAAGAATATCAAGAAGGACATGAAGCTCTGGATATTATCACACATAGTAGAGTATCAAGGAAGACATGAAGCTCTGGATACTGTCATACAGAGAAGGGTATCAAGGAGGACATGAAGCTCTGGATACTGTCATACAGAGAAGGGTATCAAGGAGGACATGTTCTGGATATTACCACGCATAGAAGAGTATCAAGGAGGACATGTTCTGGATATTATCACGTATAGTAGAGTATCAAGGAGGACATGTTATGGATATTATCATGCAGAGAAGGGTATCAAGGAGGACATGTTATGGATATTATCATGCAGAGAAGAGTATCAAGGAGGATATGAAGCTCTGGAAACCATCATGCAGAGAAGGGTATCAAGGAGAACATGAAGTTCTGGATATTACCACGCATAGAAGAGTATCAAGGAAGACATGAAGCTCTGGAAACCATCATGCAGAGAAGAGTATCAAGGAAGACATTAAGCTCTGGATACTATCATGCAGAGAAGAGTATCAAGGAAGACATTAAGCTCTGGATACTGTCATACAGAGAAGGGTATCAAGGAGGACATGAAGCTCTGGATACTATCATGCAGAGAAGAGTATCAAGGAAGACATGAAGCTCTGGAAACCATCATGCAGAGAAGGGTATCAAGGAGGACATGTTCTGGATATTATCATGCAGAGAAGAGTATCAAGGAAGACATGAAGCTCTGGATACTGTCATACAGAGAAGGGTATCAAGGAGGACATGTTATGGATATTATCATGCAGAGAAGGGTATCAAGGAGAACATGAAGTTCTGGATATTATCACACATAGTAGAGTATCAAAGAGGACATGAAGCTCTGGAAACCATCATGCAGAGAAGAGTATCAAGGAGGACATGAAGTTCTGGATATTACTATGCATAGAAGAGTATCAAGAAGGACATGAAGCTCTGGATATTATCACGCATAGAAGAGTATCAAGGAGGACATGAAGCTCTGGATATTATTATGCGGAGAAGAATATCAAGAAGGACATGAAGCTCTGGATATTATCACACACAGAAGAACTGGAGTATCCAGGGGGACACGAACCTACTGAGGTCATCTTTTGACCCTTCTAGAAGTAACGAGACGTCATATTATCAGTTGTGTCAAAGGTGTTTTGTAAAGTGATTCTGAATAGAATTAAGGATGTGGTGGATACTGCAATGAGAAAAGAACAGGCAGGATTTCGAAAAGGGAGAAACTATCTCGACCAGATCTTTACTCTAAGAATAATACTTGAAGAACATTTTGAAAAGCGAAAACCATTAATACTGAACTTCATAGACTTTAAAAAAGCATTTGATAGCATACAAAGAGAATCACTGTGGAGAATTTTAAGACTATATGGAATACCATCTAAAACTGTCAGCATCATTAGAGACCCCTACAACGGATATGTTTGTGCACTCAAGACAGAAGAAGGAATCTTCTTCTTCGTTCGCTTTTACCACAGAGACCGCCCCGTGATCCTACAGAATTTACTCCTGTGGTCCTCGATAGGTCCCGTGGTCCCCCTGTGGTCCCTGAAAGGACCACACAAGATCCCCGAAAGGACCACAAGAGGTTCAGAGTATCGCAGGGCTTGGGCCTGTATTCTTGGTGGGTCGCAGAAGCGGGAATGCGTGGCACCGTGGTTTTCGTTGCACCAGCTTAATCTAGAGTTGGACTTTCTCACCGGAAAACCTCGACGTGGTTTGGAAGTCAGTATATCCCCGCCGGGTGAGAAGTGGTTGCCCATCCAGGCCAGAGTTGGACTTTCTCACCGGAGCACCTCGACGTGTTTTGGGATACCCGTGAGAAGAAGGAATGAGTGAATGGTTTCAGATTGAAACAGGCATGAAACAAGGATATATTTTATCTCCATTGCCTTTTGGAATTGCCATAGACTTTATAACGAAAAGATGCTGTACAGGTAAGACCGGCATTGATTGGGTACATGGGACCTAAATAGAAGATCTTGATTTTGAAGATGACTTAACTCTTATCAGTGACAATGTGAAATCGATGCAGGAAAAAACAGATTCCCTGTCTTCTTTGGCTAGCAAAATAGGTCTTGAAATTAACAAGGACAAAACAAAAATAATGAAACCTCTTATTAATCAAGAAAGAAAAATATACATAGAAGGAACAGTTGTTGATAAAGTAAACCAATTTGCATACCTTGGCAGCTACATAGACCAGGATGGTGACACCAGGAAAGAAGTTAGAATTAGAATTGCAAAAGCAGCATTGTCCTTCAAAAATTTTGAGAACATATGGAATTCACAAGTTATAATCACAAAAATCAAATTAAAATTATTCAATTCAAATGTGATATCCAGCTTCATTTATGCATGCGAAAGCTGGAAATCAACTAAAGAAACAGAGAAGAAATTAAACTCTTTTGAAAACAAATGCCTAAGGAAAATACTTGGTATAAAGTGGAACGAATTCATGAACAACGCAGAGATAAGACAGATAAGCAAACAACAACAGCATGTCTCATGGGTGATCAGAAAAAGAAGATGGACATATGTAAGCCATGCGATGAGAATAAACAATCAGAGAATACCAAAACAAGCTATCAAGTGGAGCACAACAGGCCGAAGAAAAAGAGGTCGACCACGTGAACCTCTAAAGAGGACATTGTTAAGAGAAGCCAGTTTAGTGGGCATAACATCCCTTGATGAAGTTGAAAGACTCGCCGAGTACAGGAAATCTTGGCAAACAACTATGCGAGTCCTATGTGACGTTTAACAGCACGGGAAGGATGTAAGATGTAAGAAGTAACGAGACAGTATGTCGGCAACTTCAGAGACTCGGGCTGAATAAGACAGCAGTCAATCACCTGTAGCTAACCGCTCTCTCGTCACGGTTCAGAAACCACAGCCGACCAAGACCCTATTTCGCCTCCAAGTGGTGTCCCTGTAAACAGACAACAATCTGGTCAAAAGAATAGTGACCACCAAGGGAAGGCGAATCAGATCATAAAAAATACACGAAGCTGAAGTCTGTCGTGTCCAGCTGAAAGATGTATAACGGCGGCATATAACGACCAACGTCCTTTTGATGGCGGACAAAGAAGAAGAGGATAATGGATACTAATAAATGATTCATTTTATTAATTGGCTACACATACAAAACTCAGGAGCCTAAAGTTTGCAAATTTTGTTTCTTGGCTTGTTGGGGTCTACCAAACTTAGAAAGTTTCCAAACTTTGTTTCTTGGCTTGTTGGGGTCTACCAAACCTAGAAAGTTTCCAAACTTTGTTTTTTGGCTTGTTGGGGTCTATCAAACCTAGATAAAGTTCATTGTTTTCCTTTTTTTTCGTTTTGTCTATGTACAGAGAGGCCTACAGGAAATCTGTTAGGGAGGCAAAGTTCCGCAAGGGACATGCAAATGACCGACTGACTGACATCTTATTTGTGTTTGCACGTCCTAGTTTTTTTTTTAATTTTTCGTCCTTCACCTGTAGCATGTGATATAGTTTCCTGATCTCTTCGTTTGCTGATTTTTTTTTTGGTTTTGTTTTGTTCGTTTCGAGCGAAGATGAGAAGCCAAACTACCAGTCTACTACAGCCTCTCACAGCGGGAATGCATTGTATATGTTTGTCAAATGCCAGTGTGAGCTCATCAGGGCATGTCTTTCAGTGCACAGATCGTCCTCTGTTGAAACACTGTAACATCCCAGCCGTTAACCTTCAACGAACTTGTCTGGGAACTAAACACTAAAGCGGCACATGCCGCGCACATAATTCTTGGAGCCGCGCTCATAGAAAATTGAGACTGGTACTTTTATGTTCAAGTTTGCAGATGTTACACCGTGCTATAACTGCGATCAAGAAAACTACAATGATGGTACATGTTTTTCCTTTACTGTTTCTTTCTTGCTGAGAAATTACTTTCGGATCGGATGTTTCAACTGGTCTTTTATCGCGTAGTTTCGGTAGCACTGTAGCAGAATCATGACGAGGCAAGTGGGCACACACAGAATAGAAGGTACCAAGGTGATACATTTATATTTTCTCTATCTATAAATTCTGATTAAATTTTTTTTGGGCTCAATATTTTCGGTATGACCCTCGTAACATAAACGGGCAGATGAATTTCCACTGCGTCGTGGGAAAGGAGAATGCCCATTGACCTGCTCGGGTACGCAAATTGATCTTGGTAACTAACACGAGACATCGTGACCAGCACTATCAGAGCCATCCTTTTTTTTTTTTTTAACGGCCGTAGCTTTACTATCGCTGTGGAAATGTGCAAAACTCAAGTGTGTGTGTGTTTCTGTAGTGTTCAAACTGGTACTGACAAAGACTTCTACATCCTGTGCCCTATACTTTCCAAGCATAAATTTGGGTGGCCGGAGGTGAAAGTAACTCTGTTCTAACCCATAATTAAATGGGCAGACAGCAAAGCGTGGTATTTGGGATATTAGTTTTATCCTGCTATCACCCTAATTTCTATTGTTTGGTAAACTGAAGCCTTCTTTTTAAACAGTCTTTGTAAATTGTTCTTGATAGGATAAACCGAACTTCAGACAACCAGGATGCCCAGGAGGGGGGGGGGGGTTCTAGAAGGGTATTTCAGGAGAGAGGGAAACAAGTAGTGACGGGCTCGAGAGTATCAGCTGAGTTGAACCGACCTGTCAGATTTGCAGTACAGATGTTGGCAGACAAGAGTGGAGGTAGAATCTAGAGTCCAAGTTTACACTGTGCTGGACGCTAACTTCTGGAAGTGATTATTCCATAGTACACTATTTGTACTGTTGAAACCATAATATTCCATTGAATTCTTACAGACAGTTGGAGTACTGGATTATATTTATAAGTCTGTTGGGATACTGAACTATGCTCTACAAATATGTCCAAGCGTAATTTAAAATGTAGAAAGTATGCTACATATTTAAGGAAGAGTGGCTGCGAGAATTTATAGAAACTGACACGCCACCTGTTCCTGGTAAGCTGCGTGTTGTTTTAAGAGACATTTGCGTGTGTAACAATGAAAACGCTGAAGTAGTTTGCATACTTTGCAAACAAGCGAAAACTGGTAACGAATGGGCTACATGGAAATTTTGAGATGAATGGAAATTAGACTAACTGAAACGGCGTCTATCTAAAAAGAGCCACATTTCTGCCGTTCTGCTGTTAGGAAACCAGCATAAGGGCACATTAAAAGCTTTGTTGACAGAGAACTCGTCATGACAGGGAAAATAAACTTGAAATGTCTACAAGAAATCGAGCAAATTCGGATGAAATAAAAATTTTAATCGATAATGTTCTATCGGCAATTAAACTAAATACATCTATGCTATCAATGCAGGAGATTCATTAACATGTTTCCAAATATATTCCAATTCCAGATCATTGGAGAAGTAAGAATTATGCATTCGAATTTGTTAAATGCATAAATTCAGTTGTAAAAGAGGAGTTAGTGGGGTAGGGGTATCCCCTATCAAAGGAGAAGTAAGACGCCTCCTTACCTCCGTCAGTCTACGGGACACCCTTGGGCAAGCTGGAGTACCCGTATAACCTCCCGATCAGGGCGACGTGAAGCCATGGGAGAAGGTGGTGGATGGAATGGGAGAGCAGCCGACAGATAATGTTGGTTATGGTCACCATTCTATGATGGTAGGCAGATGATCTCAATGTAGGGACAATGGCTACGATCACTGACTAGTACAGTCACTGCCCGGAAGGAAAGCAATGGTAAACTATCTTCTGGAAATATACCGAGAAACCCAAACAGCAACACGGAAAGTCGTATAGGAAAAAAGATCTGGTGGTGAGGCCCCCAGGCCAGATAGATCTAATTTTAACACTGGGGAAGAGTGTGGGACTCTGGTGGAGAAGTAGGGGGAAAGAATGGAGTGGCTTTTTATTTGGACAAATCAACATCAAAAGCATTAATAGGCTACAATCCAGTAAGTGATAGAATTCTAACAATCAGACTTAAGGACATTCCTAGAAATGTAACAATAATCCAGATATATGCACCTACATCACCAGCAGAAGAAGAGTAAGTAGAAGACTTTTATAACACACCGCAAACGACAATTGACCAGGTACGGAAAAATGATATTGTATTAATAATGGGAGATTTTAATGCAAAGATTGGTACAGAAAGAGCAGAAGACGAAGGACATGTTGTAGGGAAATTTAGCATAGGACATAGAAATGAGGCAGGTGACAGTCTAATGGCGTTTTGCATGGAAAATAAGCTAATGATCGCTAACACACTTTTTAGACAACATCCAAGAAGACTTTACACAATTTTAATCGATAATGTTCTATCGGCAATTAAACTAAATACATCTATGCTATCAGTGCAGGAGATTCATGAACATGTTTCCAAATATAGAATCCTGATGGGAAAACCAGGAATCAAATAGATTACATTTTAGTGAAAAGAAGGTGGAGGTCAAGTATAACATCAGCAAAAACATTAGCAGGTGCTGATTGTGACACGGACCATGAGTTATTAATAGCAGACATGAAGATAAAGATTAAAAAAACAGTTAGGGAATCAAGGCCACTCTGCTTTGATCTTACAAAAATACCAGAACAATACGGTATAGAAATGAAGAACCGATTCGAAATGCTGATGGCTGTACAGGAGGAGATGACACCAGATGAATTGGCTACGCAGGCCAAAGATATCATAATAATAACAGCTAAAGACATGGTTCCAGTAAAGAAAACACAAAAGAATGGATGGATCACAGCAGGTACAGTAGAACTGATAAAACAACGTAGAGAAATGAAGACGCAGTGGAAAGTGACAAACAACAACAAAGAGAAATATAAAACTTTAACAAAAGAAGTACGAAGAAACATAAGAAAAGACAAAAAACAATACATACAAGATTGTTGTGAAAAAATAGAAGAACATCTTGCTCACAACTGAGAGGCCTACAGGAGTGCTGTTTGGGAGGCAAGGTTCCGCAAAAGACATGCAAATGAATGAATGAATAAAAAGAGGAAATGCTGAATGACTGGAGAAATTCAGTGTTTCACACACTCATTGTTGATGAGAGTACTGATATTTCTGTCCGCAAGATGTTTATTTATGTGAAGTACAGAAAACATGATGAATTATTATACCATACCATGTTAGGAGGAATTATAAAATTAACATCATGTGACAGTTCAATCATAGTTGAAGCAATTAAACAGTTTTATGCGGAAAAGAATATAGATTTGCAGAAAATGGTTATGTTTTCATCTGATGGTGCTTTAGTTATGTCAGGAAAGCGGAATGGGGTGGCAGCAGTCTTGCGCAGATACATACCACATTTACTAGAACAACACTGTGTAGTACACAGAGAAGACTTAAGCCTGTGTGGAATGTTGTGGAAGCAGATACATACCACATTTACTAGAACAACACTGTGTAGTACATAGAGACGACTTAGGTCTGTGTGGAATGTTGTGGCAGCAGATATATACCACATTTACTAGAACAACACTGTGTAGTACATAGAGACGACTTAGGTCTGTGTGGAATGTTGTGGCAGCAGATACATACCACATTTACTAGAACAACACTGTGTAGTACATAGAGACGACTTAGGTCTGTGTGGAATGTTGTGGCAGCAGATACATACCACATTTACTAGAACAACACTGTGTAGTACATAGAGACGACTTAGGCCTGTGTGGAATGTTGTGGCAGCAGATACATACCACATTTACTAGAACAACACTGTGTAGTACATAGAGAAGACTTAAGCCTGTGTGGAATGTTGTGGCAGCAGATACATACCACATTTACTAGAACAACACTGTGTAGTACACAGAGAAGACTTAAGCCTGTGTGGAATGTTGTGGCAGCAGATACATACCACATTTACTGGAACAACACTGTGTAGTACACAGAGAAGACTTAAGCCTGTGTGGAATGTTGTGGAAGCAGATACATACCACATTTACTAGAACAACACTGTGTAGTACATAGAGAAGACTTAGGCCTCGGTGATGCTTAGGAAAAAAACATATCATTAATAAAAGATATTTAAACACTTGTCAGAACAGTTTGTGCACTTTTCAGTAGGTCGTCGATGAGGAAACACAAAATTTGAAGAACTTTGTCAGGCTGGACATTATGAAGCTGCTTCGTCCCGTCCTTTGAAAGAAGTCAGATGACTTTCTAGACATTTTTCTGTTAGAGCTTTGATGAATAACTGCACATCATTGATACATCTTCTACTGCAAAGACGAAGTCGAACAAGACACTGACACAGTTCATAAATACTGTCTGGATAAATTGACAAAGCCAGAGTATCATGTTGCTATTGCTATTTTAAATGATGTGTTACAAGAACTGGCAGAGTTGCGTCGACTTCTTCAGCGCACTACACTAACTACATTTGAGGCCTATCAGTTTACAGAAGCCAAGATTAGAAAACTGCCAACACAATATCATGGTTCACCTGCCTATTTTTCAGCAGAAATTCGAGATCTGTAACATCATACTAAATTCCTTTTTACACAACTGCTGTCGTTTGGTTTACTGAGGCAATATGCGATCATTTTGATAGCCGTTATCTAAAGGACAAGCTTAAAGACTTAAAGTCTTTAAAGTTAAAACACAGAAACACTCCTCGACTTAAAGTTAAAACACAGAAACACTCCTCGACTTAAAGTTAAAACACAGAAACACTCCTCGGCTTAAAGTTAAAACACAGAAACACTCCTCGACTTAAAGTTAAAACACAGAAACACTCCTCGACTTAAAGTTAAAACACAGAAACACTCCTCGACTTAAAGTTAAAACACAGAAACACTCCTCGGCTTAAAGTTAAAACACAGAAACACTCCTCGACTTAAAGTTAAAACACAGAAACACTCCTCGACTTAAAGTTAAAACACAGAAACACTCCTCGACTTAAAGTTAAAATCCAGACACACTCCCCGACTTAAAGTTAAAATCCAGACACTCCCCGACTTAAGTTAAAACTCAAAGACTTTCCCCAACTTAAAGCTAAAACTCACCGGGACCTGAAGTTAAAACTCACCTAAGACGTATGTACTCTTGCTCCGCCCCATCTGTTGCCCTTATTCGTCAGTGACATTTATTCCTGCATTTTTTTTTTCAAAAATCTTCTTCAATCTATTCCTGATAAAAATTCACAGTTCCTCCTGGAGATTGTAATTCACTCTGTGGCATCACATTCGCTCTATGGCATCACATTCACTCTATGGCATCACATTGCTTGTTCGTTACTACATACAAAACATGTGCCTGTTGTTCTGCCATATTTTATGTTCAGTAAGCGACTATGCTACAAGGAAGCTCAGAAAATCTCTTACAGTTTATCTTGACTTTCATTCAGTACTACATTTACATACTACTGATTATATGATGTCAGGTATCAGTAGTACAGCTACCTTCATGTTAGTAAAACAAGCAGGCATCTTTACCCTGCATCAGTGGCCATCTTTCATCATTACCTTTAGCTGGTGTTTCCCAGGTATGTGTCGTTTGATATTATCAACATTGATAACACTCTCAGGTAAGCTGGATAAACGATCGTATTTTCCACTGGGCTTCTGTTTAGACACAGTCTACAGATACAGAAACAGATAACAGATAAATATGTTATTTATGTTAAGTGAATAACAGATAACTTTGTTATTTATGTTAAACAGATGTCGTTATGAAAATTTTGATGTAATCGATTTAACGTGAGCAATGTATCATTTAGAAATGTCTTTGTCTTGAGATAAAAAGTTAAATTTGTCTACTGGCTTCATTATCGTCATCGTCATCACCATCGCTACCACCACCACCATAATCATCATCAGCATCTTTTTTTTTCCTTGTTCTTCTTCTGCTTCTTGTTGTTGTTGATGTTCTTGTTCTTGTTCTTCTTCTTATTTTATCTTCTTCTTCTTCTTTTTCTTCTTCTTCTCCTTCTTTTTCGTCGCCTTATTTGCCCTGACATCATATTCTTCTTCTCCTTTTTTTTTCCTACCATAGTTTCTTCTATTTGTTTGTCATCATCATTATCACCTTTACTTCTTTACTTTCTTTTATCCTATATGAGAATAAGCGGTTTTTTTTTATTCCACAAAAGAAACAGAAGACAGCAGCTTGTCTCCTTATCATAAAATAAGAGCTGATGATAAAGAGTATAAATCTTTGAACGAGAAGTCAGTCATCTTTTGTCTTTTGTTTTCAGTTCCAAAGTAAAATTGTCATGAAACTCCGAGTGTTCGCTCAGCAAGAACTAACATTTCATGATGTATAAAAGTTTACTGAAGTTCCAGAAATTTTAAAAAGATCCCAAAGTGAAGAAAGACATTTTAAAATATTTTTTTTTAAATCAACACAAAAAAAAAGCTTTACAAATGGGCGTTTATATTACTTGATCTACATTTGTTTTGCCTCGTCATGTATTCTCGATGAAGGCCTGCGGAAGAAATATTGATATATTTATCACAGTGTTTTATCAGTGTGTGTGAGAGAGAGGGAGACGTAACTGCGTACCTGAATGAAGGGAGGCAACTGGAAAGTCCCCAAGACGCCATTGATCACGTGCATGCCAAGCAGCATCGCTGGCACGGAGAAAGACATGACGGGAAGCAGCTGAAGAGCACGATCAAGTGAAGGTATTACATCAACACCACGTGATTATAATGTAATATCACACAAAACTTTGGAGTGGGGATACATCGACAGGCAATACAGGTATGACATCAATAACATAGATATGTCTCGATGATGCACACAGAGCATTAGTAATGCAGGCGAGACAAAGATAATACAGGTAGAACACCATTAATACAGTCGGTTGTATACCATCATCATCATCATAAGATGCAGTGCCGACTGGCGTTGGCTATTATACTTCTCCAGAGTACACGATCCTTCATGCAGGCCATCAGCTCATTTGGTGATCTCCTCTCACACCATCCCATCAAACTTTCCAGTATCATTTCTCTTGGTCTTCCCCTGGCTCTTCTTCCTTCTATTTTTTCCTGTTGTTATAATATTTTCAATGCCCTCTCTTATCACTGCATGTCCTATGAAAGTACATTGTCTCTCTCTTATTTTTTAACAAGATTTTTTTTCTATCTCCAACTCTTCTCGAACATTCTCTATTTTTATTTTTGCTGTCCAGGGAATTAGCAACATTTTTCTAATAAACCATATTTTTCTTGCTTCCATTGACTTTTGTGTAGACCTGTCTATTGTTCATGACTCACTTCCATATAACAAGAAAGGTTCATTATAGCATTTTAAGACTCGTTTTCTAGCATTCATTGATAAGGATGTGTTGCATAATATATTTCTCATTCTCTGAAATGCAGTCTTTGCTTGGTCTATTCTGTTCTTAATTTCTGTTCTGCATTTCCCATCTTTCGAAGTTATTACTGCTCCAAGGTATTTGAATTTCTGCACCTGCTTTAGAATAGTTCTATTTAATTTTATACTGCATTTTGGTTCATTCTGTTTCTTAGATATAACCAGTCTCTGTATTTTTGATGTTCAGAGTAAGGCCTTTCTGTTCACTTACTTTGGTGATTTTATCCAAGAGATTTTGCAGGTTTTGTTTGTTCTCATCTACCAACACCGTGTCGTCATCATACCGAAGGTTGTTAATATTTATATCTTACTTTTATACCTGGTTCTGTAATGATCGTTCTTAGAATATTCTTGCTGTACAGAGAAAAAAATGTCTGGCGATAGCACACACCTTTGTCGCACATAATATACGGACGGATATAATCCAGCTAAACTACAAGTAATACAGGTAGGAAACAAGCAATACAGGTAGGAAACAAGCAATACAGGTAGGAAACAAGCAATACAGGTAGGAAACAAGCAATATAGGTAGGAAACAAGCAATACAGGTAGTAAACAAGCAATATAGGCAGGAAACAAGCAATATAGGTAGGAAACAAGCAATACAGGTAGGAAACAAGCAATACAGGTAGGAAACAAGCAATATAGGTAGGAAACAAGAATACAGATAGGAAACAAGCAATACATCTAGGAAACAAGCAATACATCTAGGAAACAAGCAATACAGTTAGAAAGCAAGTATTACGAGTAGGAAAGAAGTAATACTGGTAAGGTATAATAGAAGCAGGAACACATAATTACTATTATTATTACTTTGTGCGGTGCCGGATAGCGTTGACAAGCATGCTTCTCCATCTTGTGCGGTCCTTGTGCATCCGATTAATTCTGCTGCTTTTCTTTTTCCATGTCAATTGGTCAGTCCACAAGTCAGAAACAAGCAATATAGATAGGAAACAAGCAATATAGATAGGAAATAAGCAATATAGATAGTTAACAAGTAATATAGATAGGAAACAATCAATATAGATAGGAAGCAAGCAATATAGATAGGAAACAAGCATTACAGGTTGATAGTAAAACAGGATGAAAACAAATAATACAGATATGGAAAGATGTAATACTAGTAAGAAGTAATACATGAAGAAAAAAAAATAATACAGGCAGGAAATAAGTGATTCTGATAAGAAGTAATACAGAAAGAAAACAATTAATAATACAGGAAAAAAGTAATACTGATAAGAAGTAATACAGATAAGAAACAAATAATACAAACAGGACACAGGTAATACAGGTAAGAAACCAATAATGGATACAAGGCACAGATAAATTAATATGTCTGTTTGTCTGTCTATCAATCTGTCTGTCTGTCTATCTATCTGTCTGTCTGTGTCTGTCTGTCTGTCTGTCTGTCGGTAAGTCTATCTATCTATCTATCTATCTATCTATCTATCTATCTATCTATCTATCTATCTATCTATCTATCTATCTGTCTGTCTGTCTGTCTGTCTGTCTATCTATCTATCTATCTATCTGCTGTCTGTCTATGTCTGTCTGTAATTTATTATTCTAATTTTTATGTATTTATATTCATCTAGATGCTATAGCTTACCAGACCGATACAATATATACGCGCATATTAAAACCACACAGAAAATGAAAGGAACTCCAGCAGCGCTGGGTAAAGATTTCTCCCTGCATCAGATTTCTATCACTTTGTACCGAGCTAAACTTTACCTCTCTGGCAACAAAACTGGGAAAACAGAACATAAAATCCACGACTTGGACAGCGAGTTCTCTGATCTATAGAACAGATTTTCCCCCCACAGAAGCTACTGCAGCCAGGGACGGCATATAGCTGCTCTCTGAACCATAAATTATGGCGGAACACTGAATTAAAAATCCCCCGTTAAGTTTAAAACAAAACATCCGGGGTGGGAGGGGGTGGGAGTGTGTGTGTGTGTAACCTTCTCGTTTAAAATAAATGATATTGCAGATTTGTCCTCCCCTGTTATGCTAAGGGGAGGTAAGAATGAGTTTAAGTAGGGTTATCTTCCCCCTTGTCAACATTACCAGATACGGCTAACTCAAACAAACGGCCATTTCCAGGCATTTAATATGCAGCCGGAGTACAAAGTTGATGATAATGAGTGACCCGGGGGGGGCACCTGGATATGCTTTCCAAGGCAACGCATGCCCTCGCCAGAAACTAGCTCGGCGACGTCCTGGCTGGATTCCGGAACATTATCGAGGGAGGAATAGCTGTGGGGAAGACTGCTGTGTATCTCTTGAGCTTTTTTTTTTTTTTGGTAGAGATTTGTATGAGCACACACATACGCATACATACAGAGTGATAAAATGGTGGTTTGTGGTTGGGGGGGGGGGTGGATACAGTCGGAATATTTACAGAAAAAAGTGTCATTTCTGGTAGGGCCTCTTTTTGTTGCAAAAACTGTTTCTTTCTGTCATTCTTCTCCCCGACTCCATCCCCACCTCTCTCTATTGAATGCTTACTGCTGTTTCTATCCGTTCTATAAAACAGGAGAAGCCACCTTCTTCCAACCCCACCTCTCTCTAGTGAATGATTACTGCTGTTTCTATCCATTCTATAAAACAGGAGAAGCCACCTTCTTCCAACCCCACCTCTCTCTATTGAATGATTACTGCTATTTCTATCCATTCTATAAATCAGGAGAAGCCACCTTCTTCCACCCCTACCTCTCTCTATTGAATGATTATAAAAGGGATGGCGACTGCAGTAAAACTGATTTAAATAAATAAGGTAGACAGAGGTGTATGGTGCAGTTTTACACAGTGAGGAAGGGAGTGATTAAGATGAGAAAAAAAACGAATAGAAAGTATTAGCCACAAGTGTCCAGGCCCTCTTAGAAATATCACTGAGATGCTGGCGAAATCGGTCTCCTAACCGTAAGCCGTAATTATTGAATGAATACTGCTGTTTCCATCCATTCCATAAAACAGGAGAAGCCATCTTTCCACAACCCCCCCCCCCCCGGGCGGCATCCCTATAGTGATACCTTACTTTTTGTTTTGGATGAGATGGCGTGGAGATCTACACAAGTTTTCCTCGCTGTCTTCTACCTTCTTATTAGTGAGCGACGATCGAGATTAAGACACCCCTTACTTTTTGTACTTCACTTCCAGTATTATCTGACTCTCCTTATCTTTTTGTACTTCACTTCTAGTATTATCTGACTCCCTTTATCTTTTTGTACTTGTTCTCTAGTATTATTTGACTCCCCATATCTTTTTGTACTTCACTTCCAGTATTATCTGACTATCCTTATCTTTTTGCACTTCACCTCTAGTATTATCTAACTCCCTTTATCTTTTTGTACTTGTTCTCTCCCTCTATATATTTTCTTACATATTTTGTTGTTTCCATTCAGAAATTTCTATCTTCTTTGTCGTTTCTTTTTAACTTCCACACTACCAGCAACTTCTTGATATAGTTCACTTATAGTCTGTCTACTTCTTGTTTGATATAGTTCACTTATAGTCTGTCTATTTTTTGCTAGATATAGTTCACTTACAGTCTGTCTACTTCCCGTTCAATATAGTCTGTTCACAATCCGCCTCTTTCCTGCCTGATACAGCCCACATATAATCTATCTACTCCTCACATTATATAGCCCACGTACAATCTATCTAATCCTCATATTATAAAGTCCTCTTACAGTCTATCTACTGCTCATGTGATAAAGCCCGTGTACAATCTACTCCTTATGTGATATAGCCCACTATCTACTGCCATGTAATATAGTTCACTTATAATCTGCATAATCCTTATATGATGTAGCCTACTTATAATCTGCATACTCCTTGCCTGATACAGTCTACTTATAATCTGCCTACTCTGTATAGTTCAGTTCCAATGTACAAACTCCCTGGTTTTTATAGTTCAGTTCTATTCTGAATATCTCCTATTTGATATAATTCATTCACAATTTACCTACTCTCTGAATGATATAGTTCATTCACAATTTACCTACTCCCTGCTTGATATAGTTCATTCACAATTTACCTACTCCCTGCTTGATATAGTTCATTCACAATATACCTACTCCCTGCTTGATATAGTTCATTCACAATTTACCTACTCCCTGCTTGATATAGTTCATTCACAATTTACCTACTCTCTGCTTGATATAGTTCATTCACAATATACCTACTCCCTGCTTGATATAGTTCATTCACAATTTACCTACTCCCTGCTTGATATAATTCATTCACAATTTACCTACTCCCTGCTTGATATAGTTCATTCACAATTTACCTACTCCCTGCTTGATATAGTTCATTCACAATTTACCTACTCTCTGTTTCATTTAGTTCAGTTCAAGTCTGTCACGTTCCCTTTCGTTGTTATTTGTGTCTAGTTCTTACGTTTTTGTTACGTCAGCCATCTTCTCTGTGTTTATTCCTCAGTGTTATTTCTCCGTCTCTGTGTATCTCTCTCCGTCTCTATATGTCTCTCTCCGTCTCTGTGTGTCTCTCTCCGTCTCTGTGTGTCTCTCTCCGTCTCTGTGTGTCTCTCTCCGTCTCTGTGTATCTCTCTCCGTCTCTGTGTGTCTCTCTCCGTCTCTGTGTATCTCTCTCCGTCTCTGTGTGTCTCTCTCCGTCTCTCTCCGTCTCTGTGTGTCTCTCTCCGTCTCTGTGTGTCTCTCTCCGTCTCTCTCCGTCTCTGTGTGTCTCTCTCCGTCTCTGCATGTCTCTCTCCATCTCTGTATGTCTCTCTCCGTCTCTGTGTGTCTCTCTCCGTCTCTGCATGTCTCTCTCCATCTCTGCATGTCTCTCTCCGTCTCTGCATGTCTCTCTCCGTCTCTGTGTGTCTCTCCCCCGCTCTCTCTAAAGGCATGATATGAGACGGTCCTGTGTGCCAGTCTTCACTCTTTTAAACTAAAGTTCATTCTTTATTCCTCTCCCTCCTCTTTCACCCCACCCCCACCCCCACTCTGGAGGCATAATGTTAGACGGTCATGGGTATCTCTTCTTCACTCTTTTAAACTAAAGTTCATTCTCTATTCCTCTCCTCCTCCTCCTCCCTTCCTTCTCTCTCTCTCTCTCTCTCGTAAAATCGTTCCTCCTCTCTCCACCGCTTCCAAAAAGAAAAAAAAAATACACGACCTGTCTCTCTAATCTCCAGTTTCTATCTATCTCTGAGTTATATCAAATTACATCTAATTTTTTTCTGTTTTCCATTTACTGATATCATCTCTCTATTTTCCTTCTTTTTTGTATATTTTCCAACAGCACAGATGTGTTTCATAACGCTGAATCTGTCTTTCATGTTCTCAACAAGCTGTGAGAAACTCATACTACAACAGTCCGAAAACTAAATAAAGAATATTATGTCAGAATTTTGCTGAAGTTGTTGAAAGATAAGAGAAACGATGACTGCGGTAAAACTGCTACTAGTAATAAATGTAGATAGAATTGTTCAAGTTTAGAAAAAAGGGGGAAAAAAAGATAGAAAGAGTGCAGTAAGTGGCAGAAGCAACAGTGCCAGATAGTAAGATAAACACGTTCAAACGGAAAATATATGGCAATCCAATATATCGGCAAATGTTTTTGTCAAGGATCGCATACAAAAACAACACACCATATAAATACACGAAAAATTGTGACAAATAAAACTTAGCACTTGTTATACTCCTTCTGGCATACTCCTCTTGGCATACTCCTCTTGGCATACTCCTCTTAGCATACACCTCTTGGTATACCCCTCGTTAGAAAGACAGATACAAAATGGATAAGACGAACCAGTTACAAAACTGACTGCTTTCTCCAGGAAGGCAATTATGAAGACAGTTATGAAGTCAGTTATAAAGACAGTTATAAAGACAGTTATATGAAGACAGTTATATGAAGACAGTTATAAAGACAGTTATATGAAGACAGTTATATGAAGACAGTTATATGAAGACAGTTATGAAGACAGTTATATGAAGACAGTTATGAAGGCAGTTATATGAAGACAGTTATGAAGGCAGTTATATGAAGACAGTTATGAAGGCATAGCTTTCAGATAGAGAATGGACATGTCTCTACATTTATTTGTTTCTGTCTCAGCGATTTTTAACTTTAATAGCAAATCTCTCATTCTCTCCTACTCTATCTCTCTCCTTCCCTCTCTCTCTCCTTCTCTCTCTCTCTCTCTGCCTTTCTCGCTCTCTCACTCTCTCCCATATACACAAACGCACACTCTTACACAAAGACATGTCAGTGTTTCTGAAGAGCCTATCTATTCATAGAAAAACTGTCTTGTCTTCCTTCACTGCCGCAGCATCATCTAGGGTAAAGGTAACCCTGTCATGCCTTAGATGGACATAGGGATATGGTGTTAGTGTCCATATTTTCCTTGACCTGTCAGCACACACTAGAGGGTGATGTGGTCAGTATCACTCCTGGCTGCCTTTCCTTCCTCAGGTCTAGAAGAAGTCGGGCACCCATTTCTACAGCCTGGGTGACTGGGGCGCCTCCGGTTGGACTCGAACCACCGAGCTTGCCATTTTTCTGACAGTTTCATGAACCGAGAATCAACAAGAAAGTAGATCATATATTTTCTACTTTCACTAACTTGAAGCTTGCTTCAAAAAAATATTAACAGAAAAATAAATTTTAAAATGCCAAATTTCTAAATTTCAAGTAATAAATTTCTCGCCCGTCTCTATGAATTAGCTGCGTCATGTCATTTCCTCGTGAGTGAGTGAGTGAGTGAGTGAGTGAGTGAGTGAGTGAGTGAGTGAGTGAGTCATAAAAGTACGCATTCAGATTTAAATTATTGAGCGCCTATGTGAATGTGTTTTCTCTCTCTCCTTATCTATCTATCTATCTATCTATCTATCTATCTATCTATCTATCTATCTATCTATCTATCTATCTATCTATGTCTCTGTCAGTATATAAATGTGCTGTCTTTTCCATAACTACATTATTCAATTTTAGGCTAATTATTTATTTTCTTCTTTATATCTTAAAATCTAGAACTTTTGATCTAGATATATCCAACATATCATTCTATATTTTATATAAGCTTCGCTATTATCCACGGTTTTAAGTATCCCCGCGAAGTCTTGGGATGAAATGATAGCGGATAAGAAAACTAGTGCGTGTATATACACGTATGTACTGACTTTTATATCAGAAGAGCAAATGTGATAATTCGTTGCTGAGATACATTTTAATTCAGAAAATGAGCTAGATTTCAACTACGCGACTGAAATTCTATAAATAGTAACGTGTAAAGTATAACAAAAGCATGTGCAAGTGTGCCACATGCCTGCCGGCGCTTCGACCACGTGGCGGCATTAAATAACTCCAGAAAGCAACAACAACAACAAAAAAACGGAATATCCGACGTGACCTCGTTTAAAACAAAAGGCTTAGGAAAAGGATCCCTTCAAAGTCAAAAATAAAACTCATTGTCTTAAGACATTTCTTACTAGTTGATGACTTACGATAAACATCGAAAGGTTACCTCCCCTCGTTACTGCGCTTCCCGACATAGCAGGGACAAAATGGCTTTCTCGCGTTCCTTGGGAACTACTTTCTGTATCACGGAGCCATGACTAGTTCCTGAATCTCAGATTATGATAAAAATTATCATAAAAATTCATCTCTAAGGATTCTTGTTGCATTTCAAATGGTTGCTGTTTCTTTCTTTTCTGGTTTGAAAATTCTTGTTTTGTGAGACGGGAGAGAATATTCTCTTGTTTGTTCCAGAAATCTACCTGTGTGCAATTTCAAAGAAACAAAAAACGTAAGATACTAATTAATTTCGTACTTACTAAAGTAGCATAATCAGTGACCTTAAACTTGCTAAAAAATAGACTGAAAGTAGCGAAGTAAACACCGACAAGAAAGTTTCAACAACGAGGAGTGAAAGATTAGTTTTCGTATCAGTGGAGATGAGAGTTCAGATGAGTGCGTCGTAGATCATATACGCAGTGCCTGGGCTATGTTTACGCTGTGCTGACATGCCAAGTAAAGCTGTAACCAGACAGATTTCAAAACAGAAAGCGCTGGCGGTTTCTTCTTTTGTATATCTGCGTGGGTTTTTTTTAAAACACATTGATACGCTTGATGGAACAGTTGTCTAAGAAAAGATAAAAAAAAAAGAAGTACATAAAGATAAAACAATATCGGAATGGGAAACAAGAAGGATGTCTCAGTCTTTATCTTCATGAATATACCACTTTGTATTCTCAGTATCCGATACCGTGATGGTGGTGAAGTATAACGTGTGTCGGATAGGAAGTGAGTAACGGTGGCTTGTTCGAAGACTTTGAGTGGATGAAAGAAGCGAGCATTTTTATTTAATCGGTACACTCCACCACCATGAGAGAGGACGACTAGACATACTCTGCCGATCACAACTGAAGACACACAACAGCCCGTCAGCTTGAGCGCCTCGGGGAAGTGAGATCAAGCCTGATTCCTACCCCTGGAATATCCATTCAATCATTCTACAAGCATAACTCGTCTGGTTCTTTCCCCGATGTCAAAAACACTAGGTTTGTGGTTGAGGTTCGATGCAAACAGCGCGAGCTATTAGCTCTTTTTTCCAACCTCTACAGTCAAAGTCCACAGCCCCCGAGGACAACTGAGGCTGAGTGTCAGCATGGCTCAGGAGGCTGGGTGTCAGCATGGCTCAGGAGGCTGAGTGTCAGCATGGCTCAGGAGGCTGAGTCTCAGCATGGCTCAGGAGGCTGAGTGTCAGCATGGCTCAGGAGGCTGAGTGTCAGCATGGCTCAGGAGGCTGGGTGTCAGCATGGCTCAGGAGGCTGGGTGTCAGCATGGCTCAGGAGGCTGGGTGTCAGCATGGCTCAGGAGGCTGAGTCTCAGCATGGCTCAGGAGGCTGAGTCTCAGCATGGCTCAGGAGGCTGAGTCTCAGCATGGCTCAGGAGGCTGAGTCTCAGCATGGCTCAGGAGGCTGAGTCTCAGCATGGCTCAGGAGGCTGGGTCTCAGCATGGCTCAGGAGGCTGAGTCTCAGCATGGCTCAGGAGGCTGGGTCTCAACATGGCTCAGGAGGCTGAGTCTCAGCATGGCTCAGGAGGTTGAGTGTCAGCATGGCTCAGGAGGCTGAGTCTCAGCATGGCTCAGGAGGCTGAGTCTCAGCATGGCTCAGGAGGCTGGGTGTCAGCATGGCTCAGGAGGCTGAGTGTCAGCATGGCTCAGGAGGCTGGGTGTCAGCATGGCTCAGGAGGCTGGGTGTCAGCATGGCTCAGGAGGCTGGGTGTCAGCATGGCTCAGGAGGCTGAGTCTCAGCATGGCTCAGGAGGCTGGATGTCAGCATGGCTCAGGAGGCTGGATGTCAGCATGGCTCAGGAGGCTGAGTGTCAGCATGGCTCAGGAGGCTGGGTGTCAGCATGGCTCAGGAGGCTGGATGTCAGCATGGCTCAGGAGGCTGGGTGTCAGCATGGCTCAGGAGGCTGGGTGTCAGCATGGCTCAGGAGGCTCGGTTTCAGCGATTGCTATCGAGTTTTCTCTTATGAAGACCCCGGGACCATGTGTCCTCTGAGGTTTTTGTGGTTCGTGCGCAAAATTTTCAGTCCGTGTGCAAATATAGTTTCAAAATATGCGCGGTAATGTAAAATGGCAGTGTATAATTTAAAGTTCTCATAGAAAAAAAGAAAGAAAGAAAAATAAATCAGAAAAAATAAACTCATATACCTCTACCGTAATTTTCATCAGTCTTAATATAGTACATAGTAACATCAGTCTTAGTATAGTACATAGTAACATCAGTCTTAGTATAGTACATAGTAACATCAGTCTAGTACATAGTAACATCAGTCTTAGTATAGTACATAGTAACATCAGTCTTAATATAGTACATAGTAACATCAGTCTTACTATAGTACATAGTAACATCAGTCTTACTATAGTACATAGTAACATCAGTCTTAATATAGTACATAGTAACATCAGTCTTACTATAGTACATAGTAACATCAGTCTTACTATAGTACATAGTAACATCAGTCTTACTATAGTACATAGTAACATCAGTCTTAGTATAGTACATAGTAACATCAGTCTTACTATAGTACATAGTAACATCAGTCTTAGTATAGTACATAGTAACATCAGTCTTAATATAGTACATAGTAACATCAGTCTTAATATAGTACATAGTAACATCAGTCTTAGTATAGTACATAGTAACATCAGTCTTAGTATAGTACATAGTAACATCAGTCTTACTATAGTACATAGTAACATCAGTCTTAGTATAGTACATAGTAACATCAGTCTTAGTATAGTACATAGTAACATCAGTCTTAGAATAGTACATAGTAACATCAGTCTTAGTACAGTACATAGTAACATCAGTCTTACTATAGTACATAGTAACATCAGTCTTAGTATAGTACATAGTAACATCAGTCTTAGTATAGTACATAGTAACATCAGTCTTAATATAGTACATAGTAACATCAGTCTTAGTATAGTACATAGTAACATCAGTCTTAGTATAGTACATAGTAACATCAGTCTTAATATAGTACATAGTAACATCAGTCTTAGTATAGTACATAGTAACATCAGTCTTAGTATAGTACTAAGGAAATTTAAAAAGAGAAGTAAGAATTTTGTTTCGAGTGCGGCATGATTTGTGTGTGTGTGCTTTGTTGTGTGTGTGTGCTCGCGCCCGCGCTTAGAGAGAACATTACCGAGTACTGGTAGAGACTAAAGAGTTGCGGCAGCCCTAATTTGCTGTAGATGTAGGGCTCCTCATCTTGTTCGAGGAATCCAATGATAATAATATAAAATAAGCTACTAGAGAAAAAAGTATAACCTATTAATTCTACGAAAAAATTCGTCAAAAATGGACTGATACAGCAAGTCAAACTTAAGAAATATAGAAGACATTTTGGCACTTTATGCTGAGCTCTCTGGGTCAAAAATAGAGCAAATCAAATCATCAGACCAGCCTTTTATGTTAACATATTTTCTAAACATGTATCCTTCGATGCATCTTATAGGAAAATATTATTTGTTTTTAGATGGAGACTTATGGTTCAGTTTTACAAAAATATAGAAAGAGTGAGGAAAGCGGCAGAAACAAGAATGGTAGAAAGCAAGTTACATATAAATGAAGAACATACAACAATCCAATATTTCGGCAAAAGCGTTTTTAAAGGATCACATGCAAAAAACAACATTACAGTGCTCTATTACGTCTAACAGGGTGCGTTTTCTGTCCGTCTTTCTTACCAGGAAGATACCAAAAATAACTAAGTCTGTTATGTTTTTCATCTAATTTTCGTGTTTTTATTTGTTGTGTTATCTTTGTATGTGATCCTTGAAAAAGGCTTTTGCCAAAATATTGGATTGTTGTATGTTTTTCATTTATATGCACTCATCTTGCTTTCTGCCATTCTTCTTTCTGCTCACTTTTCTCACTCTTTCTATCTTTTTTTTTTTTTTTTGTAAAACTGAACCATACACCTCCATCTACTTTTATTACTAGAACCAGTTTTACCGCAGCCGTCATTTCTTTTTGTTTTTAGAAGCACTCACAGATGCTGCGTTGTTGTTGTTGTTGTCTGTTCCCTGACATTATTGTGGTAATAAAAAGTGACAAAACTTAACAAGTACTTTTTTTTTTTTAAAGGCCGTAAAAGAACGACAGAAAAAGGAGTGCTCCCTAATTTATTAGCACAGCTAGTAGGTAACAGGTGTGCTGTAAACATATTTTCACCTGTGAGGCCCTGCGAAACCTATAAACATCCGGTTTTTATTTCAAACAAACCCAGTAGCCGACATTTGACACGGCTGTCTGCCCGTTACTTATCTTCTCCCAGACATCGCCAGCCATGTAGATCTGATTCATTCGGGATTTCATCACTTCCGTTTCTTTAACTCTCAGTGTGTAGAACTGATGGGTTGTAGAACTCTTGGGTAGTTGATTATGTTGGGGTCATTTAACTGTTCTATATAGAGAGGATCGTGGATAGTGAATAATTCGTAAAAACCGACATAAGTGTAGGAGTTGCCTGGATATGATACGACAATCCTCCTTGGCAACTCTTAATAGCTGAAGATTAAGATGGTCGGCGGATGATGTAAGAGTGTGTGACAGTTATATTTCACACACACACGCGTGCGCACACAAATTATATGGCGAAACTTTAGAGATAACGGAACCAGATGCAGACTAAGACGGCAGGGATGGGAGTGTGTGAAAGGAGTTAGTGCGGAAATTTTCTCGTCAGCTACGACGTTTCAATGATTCGGCTCAAGACCGTGTCGTATGGAGAGCTACTTGCTGCAGGGACGCTGCGTCGTAATCTGATGCGGAAATGAGCGCCAGACTTGAAAAACTAGATCTCGCAAACACAAATATAGGTTACTGTGACAGCTTTTGATTCTACAAATACGATGGCCAGATACCATAAGTAACCAAGAACTGCAGCAGCGAACAGGCCAGCAACCAGTGGAAGACGACATCCTGCGAAGAAGATGGGGATGGATCGGACACACCCTACGGAAATCCACATCCAGCACTACAAGGCAAGCCCTAACATGAAACCCACAGGGTAAAAGGAGGAGAGAGAGACCAAGGAACTCCTGGCGCCGAAGTCTGGACACGGACATCAAAATAATGAACCAGACATGGAGACAGTTGGAAAGAGTGGCCCAGGACCGAACTGCCTGGCGAGCTCTTGTTGGCGGCCTATGCTCCTGATACAGCAAGTCAAACTTAAGAAATATAGAAAACATTTTGGCACTTTACGCGGAACTCTCTGGGTCAAAAAGAGAGCGAATCAAATCATCAGACGAGCCTTTTATGTTAACATATTTTCTAAACATGTATCCTCCGATGCATCTTATAGGAAAATATTATTTGTTTTTAGATGGAGACTTATGGTTCAGTTTTACAAAAATATAGAAAGAGTGAGGAAAGCGGCAGAAACAAGAATGGTAGAAAGCAAGTTACATATAAATGAAGAACATACAACAATCCAATATTTCGGCAAAAGCGTTTTTAAAGGATCACATGCAAAAAACAACATTACAGTGCTCTATTACGTCTAACAGGGTGCGTTTTCTGTCCGTCTTTCTTACCAGGAAGATACCAAAAATAACTAAGTCTGTTATGTTTTTCATCTAATTTTCGTGTTTTTATTTGTTGTGTTATCTTTGTATGTGATCCTTGAAAAAGGCTTTTGCCAAAATATTGGATTGTTGTATGTTTTTCATTTATATGCACTCATCTTGCTTTCTGCCATTCTTCTTTCTGCTCACTTTTCTCACTCTTTCTATCTTTTTTTTTTTTTTTTGTAAAACTGAACCATACACCTCCATCTACTTTTATTACTAGAACCAGTTTTACCGCAGCCGTCATTTCTTTTTTGTTTTTAGAAGCACTCACAGATGCTGCGTTGTTGTTGTTGTTGTCTGTTCCCTGACATTATTGTGGTAATAAAAAGTGACAAAACTTAACAAGTACTTTTTTTTTTTTAAAGGCCGTAAAAGAACGACAGAAAAAGGAGTGCTCCCTAATTTATTAGCACAGCTAGTAGGTAACAGGTGTGCTGTAAACATATTTTCACCTGTGAGGCCCTGCGAAACCTATAAACATCCGGTTTTTATTTCAAACAAACCCAGTAGCCGACATTTGACACGGCTGTCTGCCCGTTACTTATCTTCTCCCAGACATCGCCAGCCATGTAGATCTGATTCATTCGGGATTTCATCACTTCCGTTTCTTTAACTCTCAGTGTGTAGAACTGATGGGTTGTAGAACTCTTGGGTAGTTGATTATGTTGGGGTCATTTAACTGTTCTATATAGAGAGGATCGTGGATAGTGAATAATTCGTAAAAACCGACATAAGTGTAGGAGTTGCCTGGATATGATACGACAATCCTCCTTGGCAACTCTTAATAGCTGAAGATTAAGATGGTCGGCGGATGATGTAAGAGTGTGTGACAGTTATATTTCACACACACACGCGTGCGCACACAAATTATATGGCGAAACTTTAGAGATAACGGAACCAGATGCAGACTAAGACGGCAGGGATGGGAGTGTGTGAAAGGAGTTAGTGCGGAAATTTTCTCGTCAGCTACGACGTTTCAATGATTCGGCTCAAGACTGTCGTATGGAGAGCTACTTGCTGCAGGGACGCTGCGTCGTAATCTGATGCGGAAATGAGCGCCAGACTTGAAAAACTAGATCTCGCAAACACAAATATAGGTTACTGTGACAGCTTTTGATTCTACAAATACGATGGCCAGATACCATAAGTAACCAAGAACTGCAGCAGCGAACAGGCCAGCAACCAGTGGAAGACGACATCCTGCGAAGAAGATGGGGATGGATCGGACACACCCTACGGAAATCCACATCCAGCACTACAAGGCAAGCCCTAACATGAAACCCACAGGGTAAAAGGAGGAGAGAGAGACCAAGGAACTCCTGGCGCCGAAGTCTGGACACGGACATCAAAATAATGAACCAGACATGGAGACAGTTGGAAAGAGTGGCCCAGGACCGAACTGCCTGGCGAGCTCTTGTTGGCGGCCTATGCTCCACGAGGGGTCAGAGGCATAGATAGATAGATAGATAGATAGATAGATAGATAGATAGATAGATAGATAGATAGATAGATAGATAGATAGATAGATAGATAGATGACAGCTTTTGCAAATAAAGTTATAGTCAGCATGAGACTGATTGAGCAGGCGGCATAAATAGTTCACCTCCACGTGCTTGAGAACCGTCTTCTACGATCAAACGAGACGTCGCTATTTTAGGACAAGGTGACAAAGTATCTCCAAATGACTTCTGTGACCTTTATGTGGCCAGTGGGCAAACCACGTCCGGTAGTCTATGCCGTACTTCAACACGTTTGAAGTCAAAATGAACGGGTAATTTTAGACTTTTGAACTGCTTTTTTCAGCACAAAGCGCTTCAGTTTTCACATTAATTCCAGCATCGCTCTGGATCTAACAATAACAGAACCGAACCGGAAAGACTTGAGAACCACTGACCTGCGGAACAAGCTCCGCCCACGGAGCAAGTAATATAGTGGGGGGCGGGGGGAATATATATATAGTAAAATAATGTTCAGTTAAGTTCACATGTTCAAGATGTGTTAGTTCATGAACACAAATCACAACTCTTTGATCTGCAAAGACACCTGTGAGATGGCTTAATCTTTCATCAAACAACAATCATCAATCCCAGATAACGCGATGTTGAAAGCAGAAAACACAAGAGACTTACAGAATTTTGTGACACAAACAAGCGACAAATGCCAAGAATTTGGACAGTTAAGAAAACATAATAGAAGGAACAAAGGTCGCAACAGCGGGCAGAGATGAACAAAAGCCATTTCTAAACATAATTATACACGGAGAAACACTAGAAGAACAAACTGGGACATAATTCATATATGTGGGACACATGAAAACAGATGATGGGAAATGTGAGAATGAAGTTAACACGTATGTGAATAGAAATGGCCATGAAGCTTTAAAACTCGTGGCAAATGAAACTGACGGTTGTTAAATGTTATACATAATCCACACTCCTGTATGACAAATAAGCGTGGACAATAAATAAGTAAATTTAAATGAAAATTGAATCCGCTGAAATGTAGATATAAGGAAGAACAACGAGAATTCACTGAACAAAAAAAAAAAACAAAGAAGTACTATATCGACTGAAAATGAAAAGAGAAATTAATGAAAAATAAAAATCTGAGAGTTAAAATACTCCGTCCACACCACAAAAAAATGAAAGCAATGTATCAGGGAAAAACTTGAAGGAAAAAGATAACGAGGATGACCACTATACTGAAAGGTAAGGTGGACAGCATAAACAAGATGGATAGGATTCAGCTCGACTGGGCGCACCATGAGAAGAAATTACAGAACGAACGAACTTTATTTTCAAAGGGTTAAGAATTGAGCACTCAGGCCCGTCTGACATTGTGCCCTTCATCATACAGCTTTCACTCAGTCACAATCATTCAGCATTTGTTAATGAGCATAATAATCATGAAGACACAATAAATGATTACATAAATAAATAATAAACTCATCTCACGTCCATACACTCTACACTCTGATTTATGCAACAACATGAAATAAACTTGCGTTCTTTACATTCATTCAAAACTAACAAATTTATAGAAAAGAAGAGAGAAAGTGGGAGATCCTTAATAGCAAAATCACTCCTCCGGTGGGCAGGGCACATGATGGTGATGACAAGAATCAGCCATGAGATAAACTGCTTAACAAAATCAGCTTCGGCGTCTTCTACAAAAAAGCTGACGTTTACTTCTTTCAGTATCGGCTTCCATGACGTGAAGTGCCACAAACTGTAACAAAAACTTTCCTATTTTGTGAAGATTTGTGAACTATCACACTTGGAAATCTGTGAACCATCACATTTAGAACTGTCACTATCTCTTGTATATTTCTTCATGTATCTTCACATGCATCGATACTGCCATGTAGAGAAGATTGCGTACCTGGAAGCTAACACTTGCTTACATAAACTTTAATCAAGGGAGATAAGACAATGGAAATTAGAAAGTAAATAATATTTCTCATATCTCAGATAAAAGGCAGAATAAGTGGGGTTGCTGATGGTATGTGTGTGATGTGCTGTGATACGATGTGGTGCTGTGTGATGTGGTGCTTTGTGATGTATGTCGAGGGAACGTGGTTCTGAAGACGAACTGAACAGGGAGTTCTACAAGGAGGAACATTTCTCGCCCCTACAAGCCGCGGACCCATTCAGCCTTCCAAGGTGGCACATTTGCCAACCACCAGACCTGGTTATTACATCAGTCACTCGTCGGTCCTTGACTTCCGCCCTACCTGGTTTTCCTCGCTGGTCGTCTCCACGGCCAGATAACGTTGATGTTACAAAATTTTAACGGGAGTAACTCAGACAAGTAGGACATGGGACATAAAAATGAATGCCACCGACTTTTGTAACCTTGAGGAAATGTGGTTAAACTTTGAGAAAATAAAACCACTCGAGGTAACTGGTTTACCAATCGTGGTTAATGCTGAAAACCATGATTATTTTTTTTTGGGGGGGGGGGGGATAACCGTGAGCATTTTTAAAGCCATGTTTCTTTGTTTCTGTTTTCTGGAAAAAGTGGTTATTTTGCTCAAATACGTCGTTATTTTTGTTTATACTCGTGGTTATTTTTGCTGAAAATAATGGTTATTTTTGTTGAAACTAATGGTTATTTTTTGTTTTTTGTGCTGAAAATAATGGTTATTTTTTATATCCGTGGTTATTTTTACTGAAAATAATGGGGTTTTCTTACTTATAGCCGTGGTTATTTTTTGCTTAAAATAATCGTTATTTTGTTTATACCCGTGGTTGTTTTTTATGAAAATAATGGTTATTTTTCTTATACCCGTGGTTATTTTTTGCTGAGAACCATCGTTATTTTTGCTTATAACAGGTCTAGAGGACTTAACAGTCATTTTTGGGTGGCCATCATGGAGGTCACACGGTTTATTGCCCACTATTTATTACATCCCCAGCAATAAACTACCAGTCTCCCTGTTCCTTGCACACTATTTCTTACATCCCTAGCAATAAACTACCAGTCCCCCTGTTTCTTGCACACTATTTATTACATCCCTAGCAATAAACTACCAGTCCTCCTGTTTCTTGCCCACTATTTATTACATCCCTAGCAATAAACTACCAGTCCTCCTGTTTCTTGCCCACTATTTCTTACATCCCTAGCAATAAACTACCAGTCCCCCTGTTCCTTGCCTATTATTTCTTACATCCCTAGCAATAAACTATCGGTCCCCCCTGTTCCTTGCACACTATTTATTACATACCTAGCAATAAACTATCAGTCCCCCTGTTCCTTGCACACTATTTATTACATCCCTAGCAATAAACTATCAGTCCCCCTGTTCCTTGCACACTATTTATTACATCCCTAGCAATAAACTATCAGTCCCCCTGTTCCTTGCCTATTATTTTTTATATCCCTAGCAATAAACTATCAGTCCCCCTGTTCCTTGCCTATTATTTATTACATCCCTAGCAATAAACTTTCAGTCCCCCTGTTCCTTGCCTATTATTTCTTACATCCCTAGCAATAAACTATCAGTAACAGGTTATAATATTTAACTTTTCCGAGATAACTAAACGTCTGATATTCTGGAAACTCAGCGAATATGGATCACACAATAAAATTCTTTTAAAGAGTCAAAATGAAACATTTTGGGAATCACGCTGTTTACAAATTAATGCCGCACTTTTTTTCCGTACAAATCGGTGCAAATTCCTGAACTGACAAGAAAACAGATGTATACAATAAAAATAAACTAAGAAAAAGATGTTTTGGTGCAAAAAACTTAAGAGGATGCCACAGAAGAAGAATAAAACACAAAAAAACATGAGGTAAGAAACGTGAATCTAGGAGACTTATGAGTTCCTGTCACGAGAAAATGAGGGAAATAAACTGACACTCCATCTAAAGGAAAAAAATAAATAAAAACAAGGTCGGAATTCTTGACAGACAAATGTTTCCTCCTCTAAGAGGCTCATTTACTGCATTGTGGTTTATAGTGTCCCTGAAAAAAAAAGTCTTTTGCCGAAATTTAGGTTGGGTTTTTGCGATTTTTTTATAACCGTGTTGTCTCACTCATCCTTTCACTTCTTACCAGATGATCCTACATTTTTGTTTTTAAACATCACACATTTTCATTCGTCTTTACATCTGAGTTCTCGACTACATCTGTTTGCGTTACCTCACTTCTGAAAGTTAAAATATACCAGGTATGTGAGGACTACTTTCCATCTCGCGGATTAATACTGAAGATAAAATGAAAATTGCTGTTTGTCGACCGCGGCACTGTCTTCGAAGTTAGCGCATGTCAAAGTGGCAACTACGTGGCAGACAGACTCAGTGGAAGAAGTATGTTTTGTCTGTCATCCGATTCTTGTCCGCCCTTTGACATACATAGTGAAATATCATCCGATGTTTGGAGCTGAGTGCATGTGCAAGGCTCAAGTCCACATCTGGGTTACCAAGTTCAAGACGGGCATTATACAAGCTTGCACGAGTCGGGCGCTGCTACTGCAAAGAAATGCTCTTCCTCATGCAGCGCAAGCGACCGAAGCTGTCTTTGAAGGTCTGCATTTTGAAGAGTCGCCGCATCCCCTTTATTCCCCAGATTTGGCCCCATGTAACTTTCATCTTTTTGGTCCCCTAAAACAAAATCTTGAAGTTATAAGGTTCTCGAGTAACACAGCAGTGCAGGGCGGGGTGCATCAGTGGCTGGCAGGTCAAGACAACGGGGTTTTTTTTTTACTGGTATTCGGGGTTTACATGTTGTGCACATATATAGCACTCTGTCAGTCCCTAGCGACAGACGTAGGATATCATGATATTCCATATCCCACGATTTCTTAGGCATCTCAGCATTTCCCGTGCTAGGATGCCAAACGATCAAACATCTTTTCTCTCTGTCTAACTCTTTCTCTTCTACCTTCCATCTTTCGTTTTGCATCAAGTGCTCCAGCCCCCCTCTCTTCCAAACATGCCTCAGAAATTTGGATTGTCGCTTTCTGATCTTCGTTACAATTTTCTTTGTTTCTTGTGCCTCTTTCTTAACTTCCTCGTTCGATTTTCTCCCTGTCCTTGGTACCTACAGCATACTTCAGGACCACATTCAGCTGACTCCAGCCCTCTTTGGGGTATGCAAAACAGTGGAACTATACTAAAAATCTCTCTTTCTCTGAACCTGAACTTAAGTGCCCAAGGCACATTGGGCTTCCACAAAGGTTTTCCATAAACGCCTGTCCTTTGTCTTTTATTCGCTCCTGCCCACCTGAGCGATCTTTTGCTCAGCATCCTCTCTGTTGTTCTTCTCCATGTTTCCTTTGGTCTACCCTTACTTCTGTTCCCCTGTGGTGTCCATTTTAGTTCTATTTTTAGTAGTGAGTCATCCGAAACACATGTCCCAACCATCGCCAGCATTTTTCCTCAATAAATGACTTCATCTGCATTTCTGCCAACAAAATGTTATTTCTTAAGATGTTATTTCTGAAGGTGTTATTTCTTACGGTGTTATTTCTTAAGATACTGTTTCTTAAGATGTTGTTTCTTAAGGAGTTATTTCTTAAGATGTTATTTTTTAAAGTTATTTCTTACGGTGTTTGCTTGACTATTGAAAAAATAGCCGTGTTATTTCTCCTGTAATAAATAAAGTTTTGTGTAATTCACATTTTCTAATTTTCGTTTAAACTTAGCATATAAAAGAAGGTGAGTCAGAAAGTAATCGCAAATCAGGGGACACAACCACTGAAACATATGAAAATACCTTCTTATCTTGTTCTCCGGTATTTTCACATATATTCACAGATCTTTTTTATTCGGTATGCAGACAAGCGTAACCTCTCACAGCGCTATTTTCACGAATCCTCATTTACACTTTACATACAGCGGCACTTACGTAAATAGCGCAAACAGGCATAAATTCTGGCATCAGATGCCATCATAGGAAGGCTAGCCAAGTCTGAAGCCACGATAAGCTAAAGTGAGTCAAGGCACGAACCCTGAGACAAAGGGAAACAACCTGGAACTAATGTATCTCCAAGCAGTTGACAAGTTCGCTGTAAAATACGTTCAGTTGCGCGTTCGTAAATTCGCCTCTGGCTGCGCTTTTGTAAGGTTCGTTTCTCTCTTGCTTGGCTTAAAGCAGAAAGAAAACACAAGCAGAATAAACCTCAGTAGAGAGAATACCCCCCAATTTTTTATATTGGGTATGCTAACAGAATAATACTAGGAATACTCCAGTTTTTCTATTGAGTATACTAAAAAATGCGAATCCCCTGGACAGCAAAAATAACTAATGAAGAATGTATGAGAAGAGCTGGAGAGACAAAAAACCTTGTCAGAAAGATAAGAGAGAGACAATGTACTTTCATAGGACATGCAATGAGAAGAGGGGGCATTGAAAATATTATAACAACAGGAAAAATAGAAGGAAGAAGATCAAGAGGAAGACCAAGAGAAATGATACTGGACAGTCTGACGGGATGGTGTGAGAGGAGATCACCAACTGAACTGATGGCCTGCATGAAGGATCGGGTACTCTGGAGAAGCATAATAGCCAACGCCAGTCGGCACGGCACCTGATGATGATGATGATACTAAAAAAATATTTTGGAATAGTCTAGTTTTTTTTCTTTTTTTTTGGGGGGGGGGGATATTCTACTTGTAATAGAGTAATACTAACAAGAGTGAATACACCAATTTTTACATTGAAAATGCTAATAGAATAATACTAACGAGAGTGAATACTCCAGTTTCCAGGTTGGACTTACCAGCAGAATAACATTCGCGTGAATGAATAATCAGTTTTATAGAAGGAATATCAACGAAAGAATACTTACATGTATATTCCAATTTCTAAACATAAACCAACGAGACTCGGAAACGTTTTGGCATTTCCACTGCCAAAACCAGAAGAAATGTCGACAAAGTCGACAAACTTAATCCCGAGATATATAGAAATGAAAAAAAAAAAAAAAGTAAATAAGATTGAAGACTTTACAGCGGAAGTAATATAACCAGAGAATTGTGAAAACACTTGTGATTTAAAACGGAAAAGTAGATAAGATCATAGGTTAATGCACACCTTTGACGCGTAATCTGTCAAGAAAGTATCGCCTTCCCATACCCCCTTTTATACTCTCTTATACCTGCCGGGTACTTCCCTTGCCAGCGGTTCTCAATCTGTCTTTCAGATAGAGAACCAATAATGACTTTTTCCAGCAACAACAAAAAAAAAAAAAGGCTATTATTAACTGTTTCACTCGAAAATCAATTTTAACGCCCTGTCAGATTAAATTTTGATGAGAAATTTTAAGTAAAAAGAACCTGAAATGACGGTTACCTTATACTTTAGGAATGTGGTCGGGGTTAGAAATGTGCCAGTTTTAATTTGATTTAGACTTTACCTAAACTTCTCTCTGAGCGCTGATTTGTGTTGGGTGTGCAATCCTGCCGGCGATGTTTTGCAGTGAAACAGTGAAGTTAAGATTCACACATTTTTTTTAAAAGTTTTCAACAATATCTAGGTTATCCTGACATAAGGTGGAAAAGGTGATCGGTGGTGGAAAGGGGGGAGGGGGAATAAAGGTGGACAACCACTGATCTATAGAGTAGTTACCCTGGCAAGTATCTTGTCTTAAACTGATAAAATCTTATCTTAAAGTGATAAACATCTTAAGTTAGGAAAATTCTTGCCTTAAACTGATAAATATATTTTAAACTAATAAAGATCATTAATAATAAAAACATCCTGATAATCTAGATAAGACCGTCTTGGAAGGGTACATAATGGGAAAAAGAAAGAGAGGAAGACCAAGGTGAAGATGGCTGGAAGGCATCGCTGATGATCTGCAAATGGATGCATCAGCAGCAGGCCGTCTTGGTCACAGCCGAGAGGCCTACAGGAGGGCTTTTAGGGAGGCAAAGTTCCGCAAGGGACATGCAAATGAATGAATGAATGAATGAATGAATGAATGAATGAATGAATGACCACTGACCTGGACTTCACAAACATCAGTCCAGAGAACTCTACCCTGCCCGCCAGTGACGTCTCAACTCATTCATTATCAGTGTTACTTTTTATGTGTTTAATTTGGCGACATATATCTGACGAAGACGAAAGTCGAAACGACACCCTTCTGCGGCTTTAGAAGGATATCTTGTGTCATTATTCCTGATCCTGCTACATCGTACAAGGATATCTTGTGTCATTTTTCCTGATCCTGCTACATCGTACAAGGATAACTTGTGTCATTTTTCCTGATCCTGCTACATAGTACAAGGATAACTTGTGCCATTTTTCCTGATCCTGCTACATCGTACAACAATAGCTTGTGTCACTGTTCCTGAAGATACTCGGATGTTGTAATCCAAAAATTTGTCCTCTCCAATACCATAATCATCGTTACACGTAATCTCTCCCTCTCTCTCTTTCCCCCTCACTGTCTCTCTCTCTTTCTTGTCTTCCTCTTTTCTCTCTCTCTTATCTATCTCTCATCTCTCTCTACCTCTCTCTCTCATCTTTCTCTTATCTCTCTTCGTCAAATCTTTCTCTCTCTTATCTTTCCCTCTCTCTGTTATCTTTCCCTCTCTCTCTCTCTTATCTTTCTATCCCTCTATCTCTCTTATCTTTCTCTCTCATCTCTCTCTTACTTTCTCTCCCTCTCTCTCTCTCATATTTCTCTCCCTCTCTCTCTCTCTCTCTTTCATCTTTCTTTTTTCTCTCTCTCCATCTCATCTTTCTCTATCTCTTATCTTTCTCTCCTTCTCTCTCTCTTATCTTTCTTTCTCTCATCTCTTTCTTATCTTTCTCTCCCTCTCTCTATTACTTTCTCTCCCTCCCTCTTTCTTATCTTTCTCGCCCTCTCTTATCTTTCTCTCCCTCCCTCTCTCTATTATCTATCTCTCCCTCTCTCTCTCTCTCTTATCTCTCTCTTATCATTTTCTCACTCTCTCTCTCTCTCTCATCTGTTCAGTGAGCAAGACAGCTGCTTGTAGCAAGAGATTTTCACTTCTGTTTGTCCTTGGCCGTCTTTGACTGTCCTCCACAGACGACAGCGTTCTCTCTGCTCTACATCTCCATGTCTCTTTAGGCCATCCCATGCTCCTCTTACTCCGTGAAGTCCACATCACAGCTGTTTGTGGTAAGGATTGCTCTGTCAATATTATAGTGTGGCAAATCCACCTCCACTTCCTCCTATCAACCGTATCAAAAACTGTGTTATGGCCGTCACTCTTAACAGAGCTCATTTCTTTTGTTATTTGGCCAGAACCGTTCCTTTGATCTCACGTGGACACTTCTTACGGAAGGCGCCAGGTAACACTTAAGACCTCAGTTTGTTCCCTGTCTGCTCGCTGCTGTGTGAATGTGATTTTAAAGATCTATGTTCTTTGTGGGCGTGTGTGTTCACTTCACATATAAAATTATGATGATAATAATACTAACAATCATGCTACAGTAGTAGTAGTAGTAATAGTAGTAGTAGCAGCAGCAGCAGCAGCAGTAGCAGTAGTAGTAGTAGTAGTAGTAGTAGTAGTAGCAGCAGCAGCAGTAGTAGTAGTAGTAGTAGTAATAGTAGTAGTAGTAGTAGTAGTAGTAGTAGTAGTAGTAGTAGTAGTAGTAGTAGTAGAAAAGAAGCAATAGCAGTATAAAGGCAGTACTAGTTGGTATAGCAGTAGTAACAGTAACAGCATTTTTACTGGAAAAAGAAGAAAAAGGAGAACAAAAAGAGGACATGACCACGCCCAGTAAAAGAAAGACAAAGAGAAGACATGACCACGCACAGTAAAAGAAAGACAAAGAGAAGATATGACCACGCACAGTAAAAGAAAGACAAAGAGAAGACATGACTACGCACAGTAAAAGAAAGACAAAGAGAAGATATGACCACGCACAGTAAAAGAAAGACAAAGAGAAGACATGACCACGCCCAGTAAAAGAAAGACAAAGAGAAGACATGACCACGCACAGTAAAAGAAAGACAAAGAAAAGACATGATCATGCACAGTAAAAGAAAGACAAAGAGAAGACATGACCACGCACAGTAAAAGAAAGACAAAGAGAAGACATGACCATGCACGGTAAAAGAAAGACAAAGAGAAGACATGACCACGTACAGTAAAAGAAAGACAAAGAGAAGACATGACCGCGCACAGTAAAAGAAAGACAAAGAGAAGATAACGTCACGCACACTTTGAAAGTAACTAACAAATCATCATCATCATCAGGTGCCATGCCGACTGGCGTTGGCTATTATGCTTCTCCAGAGTACACGATCCTTCATGCAGGCCATCAGCTCAGTTGGTGATCTCCTCTCACACCATCCCGTCAGACTGTCCAGTATCATTTCTCTTGGTCTTCCTCTTGATCTTCTTCCTTCTATTTTTCCTGTTGTTATAATATTTTCAATGCCCCCTCTTCTCATTGCATGTCCTATGAAAGTACATTGTCTCTCTCTTATCTTTTTGACAAGGTGTTTTTGTCTCTCCAGCTCTTCTCATACATTCTTCATTAGTTATTTTTGCTGTCCAGGGGATTCGCAACATTCTTCTAATAAACCACATTTCTGCTGCTTCCAATGATTTTTGTGCAGACTTGCCTATTGTTCATGATTCACTTCCATATAACAAGATAGGTTCAATATAGTATTTTAGGACTCGTTTTCTAACATTCATTGATAAGGATGTGTGAGCTAATATGTTTCTCATTCTCTGAAATGCAGTCTTTGCTTGGCCTATTCTGTTCCTAATTTCTGTTCTGCATTTCCCATCTGAAGTTATTATTGCTCCAAGGTATTTGAATTTCTGCACCTGCTTTAGAATGGTTCCGTTTAATTTAATACTGCATGCTGGTGGATTCTGTTTCTTAGATATAACCATAGTCTCTGTCTTTTTGATGTTCAAAGTAAGGCCTTTCTGTTCACTTTCTTTGGCTAACAAATGAACATCTTAAAACTAAGATTCAAGCCGAAATATTGGTGTGATTTTCCCTTATCTGAAACTTCCTTCCTTTCCGCCTGGGGCACAGATCATCAACAAAATCTGAAACTCCCGATCACTTAATAATGATCAGATAATACACTCATCACAGCCGAAACAAGTTAATAACAAGAATTACCCACAAATCGTTTTTCAATGAAAGTAAATAATTTAACTACAAAAATTCTCACCTGTAGTCTTGAAAACGAGTTTACCTGTAATAGCCTCACTCTTCGCAGTTGGAATCTTTAATATGGAAAATTGTTTTAGGGAAGTAGCAACCTCACTGCTTGCTGTTTTCTAACACAGTAATCTCTCTCTCTCTCTCTCTCTCTTGTTTTCTTATGTTTTACAATACGCGCAGTTTGTAGGAGTGGCTACATCGTTTAGGGTAATATTTTTCACACGCCCTGCTCTCTGTTCGCAGTTGTAATTTATTTATCTTGTAATTTATTTATCTTGTAATTTATTTATCTTGTAATTGATTTATCTTCCTGGACGTTATTCTTAGCAATTACTGGAGTATTTAGACCACAAACGTCTGGAAATTTCATCACTCCTAAAGAATTTTAAGTGCGTTGTTGTAATCTTATTATTTTTATTTTATTTTATCGCAGTTAAAAACCGTTAAAAGTTAGTTTCTTCCAAGAGCCGAGTCCCTGATTAATGATGGGCAGGGAGTACAGAGTTTAACGCGCAGAGTAACAATAAAAGCACCGAAACCGTGTCTGCAACAGGTGATCTTCACTGGCTCTCGGGCGCATAAAAACGTCGTTTGGTGAAATGAGCAGTTCGTATAACGCGCACACCTGTAGTTCTGGGATGTTTAGTAAGCTACCTTCTTAACCCTCTCCCTGCCTGCTATAACTACTTGTAGATCTGTTGGGAAAGTCTACTCGGTCCTTCCAGTGCATATTTCTCTTAACTCTTTGTGTTCTATTTTTTTTTTCCTAGCAGTTTTGTGAGCGTTTGATAACCGATCAAGCAGCAAAAATAGAAAGTTAAATAGGAAAAACATCTACTGGAATGTCTAATCTCCCCACCAAAACATACACTAACACCTGTATGCGATCAAGAGCCGACTTAGGCTGCATTTTGAACCGAGCATCCGGCCGTAAGCCGATTTGGCCGTATATCGGTCGTTGTAAATGGAAGTCAGACATATTAGATTTCACTGTTTACAACTCATTATTATAACACGTTGCAAGGCGAACAGAAGTGTTTATCATCACTTTCAAATATTTAACAGATATAGACTGATATACTAACTGTGTGGAAATTAATCACAAAATATGAAAAACAACACATAAAATAAGGTGAGACCTTTGTAAGCTCCACTACCGTGAGAAGTACGAACCTCCTTGCCGAAGCAGGCAGGCTGTAGCGCCTCGAAATATTGCAGATGAATTAACTTTCATGAGTTAAAACAGGATCTTTACAGGTTAAGACAATGTTTTTGTCGGTGTAAAACAAGATCTTCACCAGTTTAAGACAATGTTTTTGTCGGTGTAAAACAAGATCTCCACCAGTTTAAGACAATGTTTTTGTCGGTGTAAAACAAGATCTTCACCAGTTTAAGACAATGTTTTTGTCGGTGTAAAACAAGATCTTCACCAGTTTAAGACAATGTTTTTGTCGGTGTAACACAAGATCTTCACCAGTTTAAGACAATGTTTTTGTCGGTGTAAAACAAGATCTTCACCAGTTTAAGACAATATTTTTGTCGGTGTAAAACAAGGTCGTCTTCAGTTTAAGACAACGTCCTTTCAAGCTTAAGACAAGGTCTTTACCAGTTTCTAACAAGATTTTTTTACCAGTTTAAGACAGGATATTTACCAGTCTAAGACATCTTCTAATTTAGAACAGATCTTGACTACCTTTCATCACCAACTCGTTCGTGTGACTTTGTGACCTTTCCTTTCACGCCTGCCCTGCGTGGTGAACGAGACAAGTCATGAAATTGTAGAAAATGAAAATAAAAACAACTGAAAGAGGACATTCCTGGATATATTCTTGCCCGACATGCGTAACTAAAAACGGCATTCGAGTAAAGATCAAGGACAAAGGAGTAAAGAGAAGAAAAACGAAACACAAGAATCAAGAACATCAATAAATTGATGGGGAAAAAAAAAAATAATGGTATCCAGATGTGGCTAGCGAGCCATTGCTGGCAATCTCCCCCATGGAGACGTTACAAAATGTTAGAAAAAAAAACTAGAAAAAATGTACACGCTTTATAACCTTGCAAAAAGAAGCACGGACTCACAAAACGAATACATTCAAACATGACTTACGTGTCCTGGTGCCACCGTCTGCCAAGGAACATCATCTGCGCTTGAGTGGGCTTTTTCTATTGATTCCGAAACAGAGATCATGACGGTCGTCCGCGAGGCTACTAGTCTGTATGTTCTGGCCGAGAATTCAGAAACATTCAGAAACTGTAGCAGACAGCTCTTTCCTAACCGCAGACAGCTCGATCTGATACAGCAGGTCCATATCTATCTGCAACAACATCAGATTCATTCTAATCAGCTTACCTCCCCCTTGTTACTTCCTGAAAACCTGTGACGCAAATTCCGGGCTCCCGTCTATGGCACGTGCGCCCTCTAGAAGTCTGGCTTTTGTGGCGAGGCTGGAAGAACACAAGCCCTTCTGTCGTAAGAGAGAACACGCAAATTCCCTGTTTTGTCTTCAAACAGAGATCAGCTGTTGATATCGTGCGCGCTTTTCCATGTAGAAATTTATAAAGCGTGCAGATGGCGATATGAACTTTTATTTATAGAGAGTAAAGACTTGGGCGGCAGGCTAGCTACCCTTACGTTCTTTATCTCCCAGTTTTCACACAGATAAATCACACACGTTCAACATCATTGTAGAACTCGTTAACTTATATACGGGACGAGAATGGTAATAATTTTTATCATTTGAACGATGTGGCAGGTGTTTGTGGAGAACTCAGCAACTTTCATCAAGAGCTGATTCTAACTGTGTTTAATTTGCAAAAACAAAATAACCGCAATAAAAAGAGCTGATTCTGTCAATGTTTGATTGTCAAAAACACAATAACCGCAATAGCAGGAAGCCAGCTCTGTATTTCTTCTTCTTCTCCTCCTTCTTTTCTTCTTCTTCTCCTTCTTCTTCTCTTCTTCTTCTCTCTTCTTCTTCTGGTTCTTCTTCTTCTTCTTCTGGTTCTTCTTCTGCTCTTGCTTTCAATTCCTTGTGCTGAGTTATCTAGACATGGAGACAGGACGCCTCCATGAATACAGTCATCAGCATGGGTTCTTTCTTACCTGCCCCGTAGTTTTTCATCCATTTTCTTTTCCTGGGGCCAATTTTGGGCTCTTAGATCTCTGTAGAGACTGCAGGTTTGGGCTCTTAGATCTCTGTAGAGAGTGCATGTTTGAGCTCTTATATCTCTGTACAGACTGCAGGTTTGAGCTATTATATCTCTGTAGAGAGTGCATGTTTGAGCTCTTATATCTCTGTAGAGACTGCATGTTTGGGTTCTTATATCTCTGTAGAGAGTGCATGTTTGAGCTCTTATATCTCTATAGAGAATGCAGGTTTGAGCTCTTATATCTCTATAGAGAATGCAGGTTTGAGCTCTTATATCTCTGTACAGAGTGCAGGTCTGCAAGATCTGGAGGCTGCTATGGTATGAGCCCAGTCTGAGCGGCCTTCATTTGTGTAGTCTGCAGTGTCCAGTTCAAAGTCTGAAAACCTCCGGTTTGTTGTGTTTTTATTTAGCTCTAAAATGGGTTTTTGGATATCTCCTGCCCGTTTCATGTCTTCATTCAGTCCTCTACTTTCTGTTTTTGTTTCAAGATCTGGTCTTTTCGTGTTAATTTTTTTTTCTAGAATACCAAGCAAGGGCAAAATTGACAGAGTTCCACTCAGACATACCAACCTGGAATCTTTCAGGTTTATAGAAAGAAGGCTCTCGTATGTTTAAGTCGAGCCTCTCAGTCATCTTTACCGGAAAAGAAATGGTCAATATATATATAAAATCTCCAAGCGAGGAACCTAGGGCTTGACTGTGGTGTTTGACAAAATAAAATGGACAGTCGGATACATGTCCTGTATATAAGCCAGGCGCTTAGGTAAGCAGCAATCACGCAGTTTATCCAGTCTCGTGGGAGGTTAACCTTAACAGTTCACAGGACTTGAACTTGAAGAGCGGCCATGCTCTGCTGCTGGCCTAGAGATGGGCCTCCTTGCACTCATGACACTCCCATTTGTGCTTAGCCAGTTTGCTAGCATTTACGAATGTCATACAGAAAGTTGTGAGCAATTTTTTTTAATCAGAATAAATAGATAGAGAAAATATAAATATATCACCTTAAACTGCATCTTTTTCGACACTTTTCAACATAATCTCTATTTTTCTGCACACATTTTTCACATCACTCTGCAAGTTTGAAAATACCCTTCGGGTAGAATTCCGTTCCAGCTGACCGACGACACAGACCCACTGCTTTCTTCTGGACGTTCTCTCCTGTGGGACCCAGCGGGCGCAAACTTTTCTAAAGCCCAGAGTTTCAACAATTTCCTGCACTGCATTGTGTCCTATTCCAAGGTTTACAGCGATTTCAAACTGTGACACATCTGTCTTCTTTAAGGATGTCGTCAACCCGGTCCACGTTCCGTTCAGTGGCGGCAGTTCGAGGGCGACCGCTGCGAGGCATATCTTGAACGCTCTTGTTTCCATCTTTGAAATGTTTCACCCACCTCCTAACACTGCTAGCACCCGTACACACATCTCCATAAGCAATCTGAAGTCTTTGGTGAATTTCAGCAGTGGGGATTTCCTCTTTAACGAAGAACTCAATAACGGCACTTTGACGAAACGAAACTTCAGCACTCGCCATTTTGTTTATGCTCCTCGTGGTCACGTGACACGTGATGGTGATGTCATGTGACCTTTACATGAAGTGCGAAGGATGCAGATTAGGTGATACATTTATATTTTTTTCTTTCTATAAATTCTGATGTTTAAAAAAATCTTTCCTCACGACTTTCAGTATGACTTTCGGGCTTAAACTATTTCCTGTTTGAACCTGCTCTTTTAAAGAGGTCTCTCGGTAATAGTCAACTCTGCTGCTCACACGGTCTTTAGCCAATTCTGAAACCATTTTTTAATCTCTACTTCAGTGACGGCTCTTGTAAAAAATTATATATTATATATATATATATAATATATATATATATATATATATATATATATATATATATATATATATATATATAATCAGTCCGTGCAGTCTAATGATTCAACATAAACGTTCAAATTTTAGTAGCACAGCACTACTTCCTGTGTCTCACTGGGCCTTGTTTTTCCCTCTCTCCTATTTACCTTCAACTTAACCAAACGATAAGATGGACGTTCATCTTGTGACTAAAAAAAAAAAAAAATGAGAAAAGGAAATGCATTTCTCTATACAGTGGCCACTCTGGAACCAAGGCTAAAAATATCTTCTCACTTTTAGATCAAAGAAATACTGAGGCCAGAACGGGATGAGTTCATATTTTGATATGTCTACCTCCGCTCATAATCATTACCCTGAATGTAATCACTGGCATATAGATTAACGTTTTCTCGCTGTAGCAAAGAGGTAAAGAGGCAGATTTGCTCAGAAGGAAGCCAGCGATTTAGCAGCGCCAGCTAAAACCGCCATAAATCATAGGAATTTTCCATCAACAGGTTTTATGTTTAGATTTCGTTAGTTCTGTTACCTCTTTGAGATTTCTCATCATTTCTGCGGGGGTTTTTTTTTCAACTAAAGGGAGACCATCGGCCGAAAAATAGGTGACTGTACACTTTATTGACATCTGTAGACGCTTCTAAAACAACTTTCCCGTACATGAAACCCTTAGACATGTTTTTAGTGCTCCGGAATATCTAATAATTTGTGTGTATTATTCTGAGTTCCATGTGTATCAAACAACTGTTCTTTACTATTTACAATGTTTTTGGAGAACAGTTTGGTTGTTTTTTTTTTAACCATACTTCAGATATCGTTCACGAGGTTACTAGCAGCATTTACAGCTTTCCTTTACATTTCCTTTTCTCAACTCATTTTTTTTTACCACAAGATGAACAGCCAGTTCATGGCTCGGTTATATGCTGTTACTAGCAACATTTTGTCACTTTTCTCCAACTTCCGGATACATATTTTACAACATCTGCTCCGTACAATCAAACAAATGCAAGCGTGTGTTTTAATATTTTGTAATTTAAGGGGGGAGGATGGGTGGGGAAGAGTTCTTTAATCACGATCTGCCAACTTATACAAAATTGTGTGAAATAACAGATAAGGGATTCCGGGAATTTATATCTTAACTTAACATACTGTCGACCATTATCATGTTGCTCACGCTACAAAGTTGCTACATTTCCAGAAGAAAAAAAAAACAGGTAACAAACTGCTCCCCGCCATCAGAATGCTAGGAGACTAATTGTGACATGAAGGGAATTTTTGTAAAATATTCAGCTATCATCCCGTACGGGCGGCTGTGAAACATCACGAGACTTCTTCTTCTTCTTCTTTTTCTTCTTCTTCGTTCTCTCTGGAGCTGCGAGCTGGTGTTCTTTACAGCCGATGCAATGAAGATGATGGGGTACAGCGTGTCGGATAGAGAGTGGGTTATGGCGGCTATTTTTTTTCCCAGTCTCTGAGTAGGGCTAACAGGTAAGCTGGTGTGCAGTGCTTCGTTAGAGGCTCCACCGCAGTGGGGATTGTGGCGATTCATGCCCCTTTAGCCAGGCTAGGGTCTTGGTCAGGTCTGGTTCGCCATCTCTGATGCTGGCGTGCCAGTTAAGTGTCGCTGGCTACCAGGTAAGACAGAAGTGAGCCGAGGCACAAAGACAATCATTAGAGCATTTTTAAAAAGTAGGAACAGCTTTATTCATTAACGAAGCAAACATTTGTAACTTTTTCAGCTTTTGTTCATCCTTACAAAACATACAGGACAAATAAATAACAAGCAAATAACTATAAATTATGTATGGATCATGTAACAAGAATGACGAATGGAAGAGACAGGAATGTTTTACTCATCTCATTTTTTTACTTCGAGGGGACGTAATTGAGTATTTGGATAACGTACGTGCTATGTCATAGTTTGTTCCCTTGGATATACTTAGCTCACTACAGTATAGGCCAGGAATCTCCAACTTCGACATCTAAATCGGCCAGTTTTTACTTCGTGGAGACTTTACTACTAACTGCACAATCGGAGCAGTATAAAACTAAAACTCACAGTTTCTTGATTAACAAAATTAATTTTAATAAATATTAATGTCCACATTAGCCTCCCGGGCTGCATTAGAAGGCTTCGCGGACGGCCAGTTGGACACACTTGACACAGGCGTAGTTGTGTGGACATAGTCACACTGTATTCTATGTCTTATTCGTCCAAGACGCCGGTGCTAAACGAGAAGTATAGTTCCTGTGACAGGTGTGCTGTCAGGAGACTATACGGGAACCTGACAAATGTTTAGTTCTTTCTTCTGACACTCCTTTTTCTCTTTGGGAAACAGTGCATTCACTTTTGTGAAAAGACAGAAACTAAAAGGTCTATGAGAAAGGAGAGAAGATAAGATATTAGAAAAATATTAATGAAAATATACAGTATTGATTTTAATAATAATAATAATAATTGTTTCCATAAAATGCAATTTCTTGCTACCAGGGGAGACTATATTTAAAAGTACAAGGAAACCTTGTCGTTACTTCCCTTTACAAGCCAGTTCTGTTATAGCAACTTTGGTCTAATAAGTTTACGTACCAAATGTCGTCTAATTTTTTAGTTAAAAAGCTTTCTCTACACAATCAAAGCATGAAGGCTTCTTCTTTGTTGTTTGATCATCTGCTATTTACAAAGCCATAACCAACGTTTTCTATTATGACACTGCTTTTGCTGCTCACATTTTCGAAAACTCATGTATCTTCATTACGTCTAACCTTTACAAGACTCACTTCTGCCATCGTGGGGCGGTGAATGTGGGACTGGGGGCGCTATGTAGTCGGTTATGGCGACCTTCCTCTCCTGGTTTAATGGGGGTCAATACTGGTTACGTTTCTGGAATTTTGATAGGGAACAGAATGGAATTTTCGGGACTTAAGTTCCCAAAGCTGCTTTCCGTTGTGCTGTCATCTTTGTATGAGAATCTTTACAGAAGTTCTTATCTTATATCTTATATCCTTCCCGTGCCGTTAGACGTCACATAGGGCTCGCAAAGTAGTTCGCCAATATTTCCTGTCTTCGGCGAGTCTTTCAACCTCAACAAAGGATTTTATGCCTGTTAACTTGGTCTCTCTTAATAATGTCCTCTTCAGAGTTTCACGCGGTCTGCCCCTTTTTCTTCGGCCTGTTGTGTTCCACTTGATAGCTTGTTTTGGGATTCTCTGCTCATTTCTTCTCATCAAGTGGCCAACATATGTCCATCTCCTTTTCCTGATCACCCGTGAGACTGGTTGTTGTTCAGTCATCTGTCTTATCTCTGCATTGTTCTTGAATTCATTCCACTTGATGCTGAGTATTTTCCTTAGGCATTTGTTTTCAAAAGAGTCTAATTTCTTTTCTATTTCTTTAGTTGTTTTCCAGCTTTCGCATGCATAAATGAGGGTGGATATTACATTTGAATTGAATAGAATTACAGAAGTTGAGTATCTTTTTTTTCCTTTAGTCGGGTATTGTTGGGGGGGGGGGGGGAGAGACGCTGTTTGATTGACATGTGACAGAAAGGGACCCATAGCTGACGTACTAGCTTCAAGGTTGGCGAACAAGACCCCCCCCCACAGTAACAGATCTAGCCTAATGTCTTCTATCAGTCACAGACGTGGATTTGTAAACTTCTAAACTAGCCGTGGTCAGCTGGAGTTGATGTACATCCTCATAAAGCTGTGGTCAGCTGGAGTTGATGTACATCCTCATAAAGCTGTGGTCAGCTGGAGTTGATGTACACCCTCATAAAGCTGTGGTCAGCTGGAGATGATGTACGTCCTCATAAAGCCGTGGTCAGCTGGAGTTGATGTACATCCTCATAAAGCTGTGGTCAGCTGGAGTTGATGTACATCCTCATAAAGCTGTGGTCAGCTGGAGTTGATGTACATCCTCATAAAGCTGTGGTCAGCTGGAGTTGATGTACATCCTCATAAAGCTGTGGTCAGCTGGAGATGATGTACGTCCTCATAAAGCTGTGGTCAGCTGGAGATGATGTACATCCTCATAAAGCTGTGGTCAGCTGGAGATGATGTACGTCCTCATAAAGCTGTGGTCAGCTGGAGTTGGTGTACATCCTCATAAAGCTGTGGTCAGCTGGAGTTGATGTATATCCTCATAAAGCTGTGGTCAGCTGGAGTTGATGTACATCCTCATAAAGCTGTGGTCAGCTGGAGTCGATGTACATCCTCATAAAGCTGTGGTCAGCTGGAGTCGATGTACATCCTCATAAAACTGTGGTCAGCTGGAGTCGATGTACATCCTCATAAAACTGTGGTCAGCTGGAGTCGATGTACATCCTCATAAAGCTGTGGTCAGCTGGAGTCGATGTACATCCTCATAAAGCTGTGATCAGCTGGAGTTGGTGTACATCCCCCGTAAAGCTTCTCTTGAACTGATACAGAAACTGGCCACATCTGTTTTCTCTGTAGCTCGTATGTTGGGTACTCCTGCACAGTGTGTTCTGTCATCATCTAACTATTGATACATGTGCCACATGTGAGTTAGGTCAATCTTGACCGTGTTGAAAAGGTTGGCACTTCAGTCTGTTGTGACCAGTGCGAAGCTGAAAAATAATCACTTGCTCTTCTCTGCCCATTTGGTAGTAAACGATGTTCTTCTGGTAGCTAGGATGTTCTTTTGCCCTTTTTGCTCTTGAGTGCTATTCTTATCACAGATTTATCTTCCTCGTATGCCCTGCTTGATTCTGTTTGTGGTAGTATGGCATTTTCTGTTGGCAGGATGTCTGCTGCTTCATTGCCACGTATACTGCAAGGGGATGGAACCCCCTGTGTTACCCCCCACCCTTGAGAAAGCCTTCAATGTTTGGTCTGTGGCTGCTGGCTGATCAATGAAGGCTCATCTTTGTGACTCTTTAATGCATTAATTACTGACTACTGGGGAATTTCTCTGTTGCTAATAACAGCTTCATGTGGTTCCCATTGTTTAGTGCTAAGTAGACTCCCCTTCCATCGTTTTCTGTTGCTTTGGTTGCAGACCCGTCGGTACAGGTATGCGCCCAGCTGGTGGTTGGAAAGTTTTCCTCTGTGTACTTCACAGACAAAGATTTCCTTTGTGCATGTTTTTCTAGTCTTTCTCGCTTTTTTGTCTCTGTAATGCTCTCGATCACTTCCGGGAGTTTATGGTGTACTCATACTTGACTCATATTTGACTCATACTTGACTCATACTTGACTCATACCTGACACGTACATGAGGAGATGAACGGCCTGAGGATTAGCTTCGGCACATGCTGGGTGTTCTCTCATCACTGCCTTAGTTATCTCTGCACAGGTAGTCAGTCTAAGTAGCTTGATTAACCGAGCAGGTATCGCCATGACCCCGCTATGACGGTGGAGCCTGCTGAGAACTGTAGAAGTGAAAACATGAAATACTGCTAGAGTAGCTTTGTCCAGTCGATCTCTTCCAAGATTGTTCTTTCAGTCTCTTAAAGCACGCAGGATATTCCGTGATCTCTCCTCCTCTTTCTTTCATATACAGACATCGACGCTTCGAGAGTTTACGTATTTTATAGCAGTTATCAGGATGTGAAGATGATGTCCGATGAGGCAATCAGCGACCCACAGCTGACCAAGACCCTGTCCAACCTCTTCGTAGTACCCCCAGTAACAGGCCTAGCCTGGCTAACGGGGCAGGGATCGCCAGTCCCCACGGTGGTGGAGTCTGCTAAAGGAAGCATTGCACACACCCTTGCTTTTTAGCTCTACTCCGGGACTGAAAAAAGTAGCCGCCATAACCAGCTCCCACGCCGATACAATGCTGTGCCTCAACATCTCTACAGCATCGGCTGCAAAGAACAACAGCTCGCAGTTACAGGGAGTTCGTATAAATATAAGTACAAGAAGTAGCAGTTGTCAGTCTAAAGTGCTTTTGTTTACGATTTTTTCCCAAGGCTGATATATACAAACTTTGCTCTATCATTTTATGAAGCATTTCTCATATTTTTAGTATCATTTCAGGATTTGTGAACTTGTACAAGCGATCAGCTCTTTATGAACAATGTCGGAAATATTTTCATTAAAGAATAGAAAGTGCATTTATAGTGTATAAAATTAAGAACAATGTCTCTGTTAGGTTCGGTGTTACTTTGTTCTCTGTTAGGTTCGGTGTTACTTTGTTCTCTGTTAGGTTCGGTGTTACTTTGTTCTCTGTTAGGTTCGGTGTTACTTTGTTCTCTGTTAGGTTCGGTGTTATTTTGTTCTCTGTTAGGTTCGGTGTTACTTTGTTCTCTGTTAGGTTCGGCGTTACTTTGTTCTCTGTTAGGCTCGGTGTTACTTTGTTCTTTGTTGGGTTCGGTGTTACTTTGTTCTTTGTTAGGTTCGGTGCTACTTTGTGAACTGCCAGGTTCGGTGTTACCTTGTGAACTGCCAGGTTCGGTGTTACTTTGTGAATTGCTGTAACAGTGCAGCTATTAATATACTCGGCTGAATGCACTTGTGACAGTCTTGAGACGGTCAAAACTGTGATATACTGTGATAGTAACTTCTAGATAAGATATGACAACAAACTGTAATATACTCTGTTTTTCTTCTGATGGGAAACGAGGCTTGTGAACAGTGAACAAAAAAAAGGGGGGGGGGGCGAATGGACACGATTAGCCTCCAAAACTAGACAAACAGTTTAGATGTGAGAGAAGACTTGAAAGAGGATAATTTGAAGTAGAAACCTAGTGGTTCATGGCTCAGGTGTTAGAACTCGATGTCTACTCGAAGCGAGGCGGCGGTTCCTTCTGTCAGAGTTATCATTTTTCTCTCTCCCGTGTCTATAGTGCCTGGAGTGTAAGTTTTCCAGACTACCACTTCCTGGTCTCACTTCCTCCTCCTCCTCTTCTTCTTCTTCTTCTTCTTCGTTCGCTTCTATCACCAAGATCGCCCTGTGCGCAGCTGTTCTCAACTGTCTCTCACGCCAAAGGTCGGTGGTTCGAATCCGACTGGAGAAGGCCAGAGTCACCAAGAGGCTGTAGAGAGATAGAGTTCTGGCTTCTTCTTGAACTGAGAAAGGAAAGGCGGCCCAGACCCTGGTAGTGTGGCGGCAGATCCAGGAAAGTATTGACACTAACATCATTTCCGCCAGGTGCCCGTGTGCCATAATAAGGCTGCCTTTACTTTACCTTGCCTTTCTTCTTCTTCTTCTTCTTCTTCTTCGTTCAGCGCTTGAGAAAAATCTGACATAGGCCGGCCGGTCCCCCCTCCAGACTCGAGTGGGGGAGCTCCATGGCTTATGAGCTCGATGTTGATGTTGCCTTGCCTAGGCCAGCCCAGACATCTGCACTAGTCTCTTGTAGTCGCGTGTGTGTCCTGGTTCTCCCAGACTGCGCCAACTGTTGGCCAACTTGCTCCGTCTTTAGCAGCCTGGATGACCTCGTGTTATCGGGAATGGCGGAACTCGTCCGAGCGTCCCTGTCCAAAAGTCGTCCAGGGAAAAGGGCCCCGCAACCCCCAAGAGAACTCGCAGAGATCACCCACATAATGATAAGGAGTGCTGTAATCAACATCTACTTCACAGAGATTACAGACACAATGATAAGAAATGCTGTAATCAACATCTACTTCACAGAGATTACAGACACAATGATAAGGAATGCTGTAATCAACATCTACTTCACAGAGATTACAGACACAATGATAAGGAATGCTGTAATCAACATCTACTTCACAGAGATCACACACAATGATAAGAAATGCTATAATCCGCATATACTTCACAGAGGAACACCAGCCCTTGAGGATTTAAACTGTTCACACTCTTGGACAGAGAGCACAGACTCCGTCCTCCACTCCTGACCAGAATCCTTGCTTTCCTGTTTACTCCCACATTTAGCCTTCACAGCTATACACGACTTAAGAGCTTAATTAGCTTTTAGTTATAAATAGCCAGGAGTGACACAAAGCAGTCAAATAATCCGGATACCAGCAACTGACAGGGGAAACAAGGAGCGTTATATAATCCCCAGAACCTGGAAGACTCAAGCACAGATAACTGCTGAACTCTGCTGGCACAAACTCAAGAATATTGTCAATTATTATTGTGTTATTGTCAGCTATTAGCAGAAATGCAGATGAAACCACTGACAACAATTATTGAGGAAAGACGCTGGCGATGGTTGGGGCATGTGCTCCGAATGACTGACAACTCACTACCAAATATAGCACTAAGATGGACACCACAGGGGAGCCAGAAGTAAGGGTAGACCAAAAGAGACATGGAGAAGAACAACAGAAAGGATGTTGAGCAATAGAGGGCTCACCTGGGCAAGAGCAGAAAAAAAGGCGAAGGACAGGCATTTGTGGAAAACCCTTGCGGAAGCCCCATGTGCCCTGGACACTTAAGGTTCAGAGAGAGAGAGAGAGAGAGAGAGAGAGAGATTGTCAGCTATTATTTTGTTATTGGCAATTATTCTTGTGTTATACATTATACTGACTGAGTTAGCATGAAGTCAGCTGTAGATATGATTGTTATGTAGTGGTTCCTTGGGACTTTATTACTTCAAAAAGTCCTCGATGTGAAATAAACATTAACTCTTGCACTTCAAAACAACACTAGCACTGAAGGTAGATCTAGCACACCTGTGTGAATCAATGCTCACAGCGATATTCAGGCACGGTTTTAAGAAAATGAGAAGTGGCACATTTTTAACCTAGCCCAGATTTTTACATTATAGACTAACCTCTCCTAGTCCAGATTTTTACATTGTAGACTAACCTCTCCCAGCCCAGATTTTTCTTTTTGATGGGAAACGAGGCTTGTGAACAGTGAACAAAAAAAAAGGGGGGGCGGCGAATGGACATGATTAGCCTCCAAAACTAGACAAACAGTTTAGATGTGAGAGAAGACTTGAAAGAGGATAATTTGAAGTAGAAACCTAGTGGTTCATGGCTCAGGTGTTAGAACTCGATGTCTACTCGAAGCGAGGCGGCGGTTCCTTCTGTCAGAGTTATCATTTTTCTCTCTCCCGTGTCTATAGTGCCTGGAGTGTAAGTTTTCCAGACTACCACTTCCTGGTCTCACTTCCTCCTCCTCCTCCTCTTCTTCTTCTTCTTCGTTCGCTTCTATCACCAAGATCGCCCTGTGCGCAGCTGTTCTCAACTGTCTCTCACGCCAAAGGTCGGTGGTTCGAATCCGACTGGAGAAGGCCAGAGTCACCCAGAGGCTGTAGAGAGATAGAGTTCTGGCTTCTTCTTGAACTGAGAAAGGAAAGGCGGCCCAGTCCCTGGTAGTGTGGCGGCAGATCCAGGAAAGTATTGACACTAACATCATTTCCGCCAGGTGCCCGCGTGCCATATTACGGCTGCCTTTACTTTACCTTGCCTTTCTTCTTCTTCTTCTTCTTCTTCGTTCAGCGCTTGAGAAAAATCTGACATAGGCCGGCCGGTCCCCCCTCCAGACTCGAGTGGGGGAGCTCCATGGCTTATGAGCTCGGTGTTGATGTTGCCTTGCCTAGGCCAGCCCAGACATCTGCACTAGTCTCTCGTAGTCGCGTGTGTGTCCTGGTTCTCCCAGACTGCGCCAACTGTTGGCCAACTTGCTCCGTCTTTAGCAGCCTGGATGACCTCGTGTTATCGGGAATGGCGGAACTCGTCCGAGCGTCCCTGTCCAAAAGTCGTCCAGGGAAAAGGGCCCCGCAACCCCCAAGAGAACTCGCAGAGATCACCCACATAATGATAAGGAGTGCTGTAATCAACATCTACTTCACAGAGATTACAGACACAATGATAAGGAATGCTGTAATCAACATCTACTTCACAGAGATTACAGACACAATGATAAGGAATGCTGTAATCAACATCTACTTCACAGAGATCACACTCACACACAATGATAAGGAATGCTATAATCCGCATATACTTCACAGAGGAACACCAGCCCTTGAGGATTTAAACTGTTCACACTCTTGGACAGAGAGCACAGACTCCGTCCTCCACTCCTGACCAGAATCCTTGCTTTCCTGTTTACTCCCACATTTAGCCTTCACAGCTATACACGACTTAAGAGCTTAATCAGCTTTTAGTTATAAATAGCCAGGAGTGACACAAAGCAGTCAAATAATCAGGATACCAGCAACTGACAGGGGAAACAATGAGCGTTATATAATCCCCAGAACCTGGAAGACTCAAGCACAGATAACTGCTGAACTCTGCCGGCACAAACTCAAGAATATTGTCAATTATTATTGTGTTATTGTCAGCTATTAGCAGAAATGCAGATGAAACCACTGACAACAATTATTGAGGAAAGACGCTGGCGATGGTTGGGACATGTGCTCCGAATGACTGACAACTCACTACTAAAAATAGCACTAAGATGGACACCACAGGGGAGCAGAAGTAAGGGTAGACCAAAAGAGACATGGAGAAGAACAACAGAAAGGATGTTGAGCAATAGAGGGCTCACCTGGGCAAGAGCAGAAAAAAAGGCGAAGGACAGGCATTTGTGGAAAACCCTTGCGGAAGCCCCATGTGCCCTGGGCACTTAAGGTTCAGAGAGAGAGAGAGAGAGAGAGAGAGAGAGAGAGAGAGAGAGAGAGAGAGATTGTCAGCTATTATTTTGTTATTGGCAATTATTCTTGTGTTATACATTATACTGACTGAGTTAGCGTGAAGTCAGCTGTAGATATGATTGTTATGTAGTGGTTCCTTGGGACTTTATTACTCCAAAAAGTCCTCGATGTGAAATAAACATTAACTCTCGCACTTCAAAACAACACTAGCACTGAAGGTAGATCTAGCACACCTGTGTGAATCAATGCTCACAGCGATATTCAGGCACGGTTTAAAGAAAATGAGAAGTGGCACATTTTTAACCTAGCCCAGATTTTTACATTATAGACTAACCTCTCCTATCCAGATTTTTACATTATAGACTAACCTCTCTCAGCCCAGATTTTTACATTATAGACTAACCTCTCCCAGTCCAGATTTTTACATTATAGACTAACCTCTCTCGGCTTCTTATTACTCCAATTTCTCATGAAAATTTATTGTAGTACAACATGGGAGTTAACTCAGGTGTGAAAAGAGTTAAGAAAAATCGCTTTTATTCTGAGCTTTTTCCTCTTCGTTTACTGGTAAGCTTTTGTCCATCTTTTAAGTCCTCACATTTTGTTTTTATGCACGAGGTTCACAGTTTTATTTCCATACACGGTACACATACACCACAAGCTTCATTTTCCTTCTAGGAGTTGAAGCTAAACAAGACAGCGGTCAGAGACCTAAGATATACTACTCAAGATAACAGGACAGTGGTCAGAGATCTAAGATATACTACTCAAGCTAACACGACAGTGGTCAGAGACCTAAGATATACTACTCAAGCTAACACGACAGTGGTCGGAGACCTAAGATATACTACTCAAGCTAACACGACAGTGGTCAGAGACCTAAGATATACTACTCAAGCTAACACGACAGTGGTCAGAGATCTAAGATATACTACTCAAGCTAAATACGACAGTGGTCAGAGACCTAAGATACACTACTCAAGCAGAACAGGGCAGTGATCAGAAACCGAAGTTACACTACTCAAGTTGAACAGGACAGTTTTCACAGACCTAAGATATACTACTCAGGCTAAACACGACAGTGGTCAGATATCTAAGATATACTACTCAAGCTAAACAGGACAATGGTCAGAGATCTAAGATATACTACTCAAGCTACACAGGACAGTGGTCAGAGATCTAAGATATACTACTCAAGCTAACACGACAGTAGTCGGAGACCTAAGATATACTACTCAAGCTAAAGAGGACAGTGGTCAGAGATCTAAGATATACTACTCAAGCTACACAAGACCGTGGTCAGAGATCTAAGATATACTACTCAAGCTAAACAGGACAGTGGTCAAGAGATCTAAGATATACTACTCAAGCTAAACAGGACAGTGGTCAGAGATCTAAGATATACTACTCGAGCTAAAGAAGACAGTGGTCAGAGATCTAAGATATACTACTCGAGCTAAAGAGAACAGTGGTCAGAGATCTAAGATATACTACTCGAGCTAAACAGGACAGTGGTCAGAGATCTAAGATATACTACTCAAGCTAAACAGGACAGTGGTCAGCGACTCACAGCTGACCAAGAATCTACCTCTCAGTGGTGCCCCCCCCCCCAACAACATTCTGGCAGAATGAACAAGTAGCGAAATGATAAGACAAACCCGCTCCTGAGCAATACACCATGCAGAAGACAGGTATGACGGACCAAACGGAGCAGATATCGCAGCCTAGCTCTAAAGAATTACAATGCTGCCACCGAACTTCTGAGACAGAGGACACAGAAGATGAAGCACATGTAGACTAGAAGGCAGGAGGGGAAGGGAGTATGTAGTCCGTTCCTCTTTCACGTTTTAGAAGATTTGGTCTGTATGTCCTTATAATTCATTTGGGTTTTTTTTTCATGAATTAGGTCAATGTTTCTTTTTTCATTTAGATAAACACAGGCTTCATATCATATCTGTAAGAAAACTTTAAAAATAACAAGAAAACTGTGAATGAATGAGGTAGTTTAATGCCATGTTAAAAACAACTAACTAACTATACGAGGTACATACATGGGCAACGACCAACATAAAAACTAAAGATAACAGTACACATATATAGGGAAACAGGCAGCATATGACATATGGGGATTGTTGTTTGTTACTCATTTCTCTCCTTTCTTGAACAATTTGACGTCAGTTATTTCATTGCCTTGTTAACTTTCAAAGTTATAGGGGGAATCAGCTTTGTTTTATCTTTCAAAGTTGCTAAGATCTCTCTTCAAAGCTGACCTGTGGAGGCATCGGCTTTCCTAACAGACGTCGCATTTACTGCTGGAGGCTAATTCTGAGCAATTGTTGCCTAATGTCACTTTATTTCAAAGAGTTGACAGTCAGCTAGGTCTGTGGAGTCAGCAAAGTGATCACATCAATATTTCAAAAAAACATTAGCTGGATAGACAGAAAGCAGTAAAAAGCACTAGTTGGATAGACAGAAAGCAGTAAAAAGCACTGGCTGGATAGACAGAAAACACTAAAAAGCACTACCTGGATATATAGGATGCACTAAAAAGCACTAGCTGGATAGACAGAAAACACAAAAGCACTGGCTGCATAGACAGAAGGCACTAAAAAGCACTAGCTGGATAAACAGAAGGCACTAAAAAGCACCGATCGAGAGTCATGAGAAGCAATGATATAAGAAAATGACAAACGCGCACCTGAATGGTGAAGCTGCCAGTGCACTGGTCTCTTCTGATGAAGGTCAGTGGTTTGAGTCCGACAGAAACTACTCCAGCTACGCCTAGCTGTAGAAATGGGTACCTGGCTTCTTCTTCTTCTTCTTCAGCTGGGGAAAGGAAAGCTGGCCAGGCTTGATGCTGACCACATCACCCTCTAGTGCACCGACAGGTCAAGGAAAATATGGGCACTAACACCATGTCCCACAGGTGTCTCCAAGACATAACAGGGTTAAATTTTCCTTCAATGTATATGGACAATATAAGCATTCAGAAATGTAAGAGGGATGCTTTATTTCATGCTGTTAGTGTTTAATCTTACATCAGAAGCAAAACAAACGTAATTCTAAACTTCTTGAAACAATTTAAGAAACAGTGCCAGAAAAGAGCACAACAACCGCAATTTTTGTAGACCATAATTTGTTCAGAAATCATTGAAAAAAGAAACCCACCAGTTGTATCAAGCAGCAACTAAAATATTATGTAAAAACTAAAACCAAAATTCACTAAAAATTGTTACTATAATTTTACTATAATGTTACTATAACGTTAATATAACGTTACTATAATGTTACTACAAGCAGGTTTAATGTCAAAGTTTACTTGTCATATTTTACCTCCTTCATCATCATCATCATCATTTAAATTTCTTTAATACTAATTTCTTTACACCATGTCGCGTCACATTTTAGTGTCTTTCTCTCACAGTTGTCACTAAAACACCCTTTACGTATTTCATGATTTTTGTTTCACTAAAACACCATTTACGTATTTCATGATTTTTGTTTCACTAAAACACCATTTATGTATTTCTGGTTTTTTTGTTTCAGTAAAATACCCTTTACGTATTTCAGGGTTTCTGTTTCACTAAAACACCCTTCACGTATTTCAGGGTTTTTCTTTCATTAAAACACCCTTTACGTATTTCAGGGTTTTTGTTTCACTAAAACACCCTTCACGTATTTCAGGGTTTTTCTTTCACTAAAACACCCTTTATGTATTTCAGGGTTTTTGTTTCACTAAAACACCCTTTACGTATTTCAGGGTTTCTTAAAAGCCTGCCCAGTTTCTTTATGTTTGGCTGTCTTGCTGCGATGTAGTTGCACGTTACTTATTCTAGTATCTTGGGGGGGGGGGCGATATTTTATTTGCACTAATATTTGGTTTCATAACCTTCAACAGTATGAAACAAATGTTTTATATTTTAGATTGTTGAACTGGTGTTTTAGACATGATGGGATTTTCGTGCGAGAGAAACAAAGAAGAAGAAGACACTGTCTGATCTAGCAGTCGGTGACCTACAGCTGTCATGACCTACACCTTGTCCCACCATTCCTTTGGTATCCCCAGCAACAGGCCTAGCCTGGTTAATAGGACTCAGGTCGATATAGTCCTCGTGGTGGTGGAGCCTGCTGAAGAAGCATTACACGCCCCTTGACTTTTAACTTCACCCAGGGACTAAACAAACAACAACAAAAAAATTAGCGCCATAACCTGCTCCCAATCCTACATGATGCTCTGCCCTAACATCTTCACCACATCGGCTGCAGAGAACAGCCATCGCAATACCGGAAAGGTAAGAGTTTAAATCACTTTTCATACCCACTGTTAATATTAATTGTCATTTGAAAGCTCTCTTTTCCTTTCACTTTCTCTCTCTCACTATTTCCTCTCACACGCTCTCCTACTTTCTCTTTCTCTCTCTCACTCTCTCTTTCACTCACTCTCTCTCACTTTCTAGCCCTATCACTTTCTCTCCCTCTTATTTAGTTTCTCTCTCAATTTCTCTCCTTCTTACTTAGTTTCTCTCTCACTTTCTCTCCCTCTTACTTAGTTTCTCTCTCACTTTCTCTCCCTCTTACTTAGTTTCTCTCTCTCTAACTCTCTCGTTTTCTCTCTCTGACACACAAACACTTTCTACCACACATATTATTTATCTCGCACACGTTCTCTCTCTCTCTCTCTCTCTCGCTTCTCTCTCTCTCTCTCTCGCTTTCTCTCTCTGACACACAAACACTTTCTACCACACACATTATTTATCTCGCTCACGTTCTCTCTCTTTCTCTCTCGCTTCTCTCTCTCTCTCTCTCTTTCTCTCTCGCTTCTCTTTCTCTCTCTCTCTCTCTCTCTCTCTCGCTTTCTCTCTCTGACATACAAACACTTTGTACCACACACATTATTCATCTCGCTCACGTTCTCTCTCTCTCACACACACACTCATTTTTCTCTCATTTTCTCTTCTCTCTCACAACACACACGTTCTCTCTCTCTCTCTCTCTCACACACACACGTTCTCTCTCTCACACAATATACACGTTCTTACACACACACATTCCATATAACAGTCCTAATATAAATGTAACATACTGCTTATAAATTTCCTAACAAGTGAAGACTAGCAAATATTCCTGCATGTGAGATATTAATCGAGGGGCACGGATACATAGGATAATGGAGCTTTAGCAATTTTGCGTGGTATGGACTTTAATAGAAGTCAACAATTTCTTATGAAGTCGAAACTGGAATCGAGATTGAACGCTTGTAAAGACAGATATCAAACATTTGATACGAGGGTCTAGTGTATCGACCTGGAAACAAAACTAAACACATATTTTTCGGTCAGCTCTTTAGTACAAAGAAATAATCTTCTACATTTTTTTCTGTCTCATGATGTTTTTTTTAACTTGGTTTCTAACTTCAATCTCCACACTAGTTTTATTCTTAAACATGACGTAGCTAAAAGACCGGCATGTAATGAAACATCTCAACTTTAACTTGAAATGAAACATCTCTACTTTATCCTGAAATGAAACATCTCTACTTTAACTTGAAATGAAAGATCTCTACTTTAACTTGAAATCTTGAATTGAAACATCTCTACTTTAACTTGAAATCTTGAAATGAAAGATCTCTACTTTAACTTGAAATGAAACATCTCTACTATGAAACATCTCAACTTTAACTTGAATTGAAACATCTCTACTTTAACTTGAAATGAAACATATGTGCTAGATTAACAGGAAACGAAAAAATCCATGCTATACTTTAGCAATGAAACGATGTGTCTCTACCACACTTTCTCTCTCTCTCTTTCTCTCTCTCTCTCTCTGTCAACTTGATCCATGTCTACTTAACTTGAATATGTATATTTAACTTGAACATATCTACGTAACTTAAACTTGAAATATATCTGCTTCACTTGAACCTGAACATATCTACTTAACTCTTTCATTCCTGACTTAATCTCCATGCTCTGCCAGAATAAATTTTGATGAGAAATTTTGATAGAAAGATTCTGGGAGGAAGTTTCTCTATAATGTAAAAATATGGCTTGGGTTAGAAATGTGCTAGTTTTTATTCTACTTAGGTTTTTTCCTAAATATTTCTCTGAGCTTTTCAGGTGTGAAAGATCTACCATCACTGCCTGTGTTGTTTCGGAATGAGAGAGTAACATTTATATATATTTAATTCTGCTTAAATTCAAGTTGAAGTATATCTACTTTACATTTACTTGAAAAATATCTATTTTACTTTTACTTGAAATATATCTACTTTACTTTTACTTGAAATATTTGTATACGTAACTTCATTTGAACTGTATATAGTTTACTTCTACTTGAAATATATCTACTTAACTTTCAGGTGAAATATATCTACTTAACTTTCACCTGTAATATGTCTACTTTACTTTTACTTGAAATATATCTACTTAACTTTCAGTTGAAATATAACTACTTAACTCGAAATATCACTACCTTTTCCATCACAAATGGACCGTGGTATACAAAATTTTATGCTAAAATGAAAAATTCTAGTAACTTCATCATAAAATATAACAATGCCGCCAAACTACATATTTTATGCTGAAAGGAATTACTTGTACTAGACTCTAACCTCAAACGAAATATATATCCACGTTCTATCCTTCATTTTTTTTTTTACATTAAATACCCTACGTCTGTTTGTACATTTTCAAATATTTCAAACACAGTCACACAAACATTTTATTCAACCACTCATCACAGAGCGGTACATTTCCAAATGCATGAACTCTGTTGTTCGTAACCATGACACACATACTCTCTCTCTCTCTGTCTCTCTCTCTCTCTCTCTCTCGCCAAACATGGAAGCGAAAGCCGTACGCAGTCATCTTATAAATGTTCATGATTACACACATCTTTTCAGTCTGTTAAACTGCCACACAGTGGACAATGGCAGTAGATTAACACCAAGTCAAGCCCGATATTCAAATTTCAATGTACATATTATTTACATCTCGTAACACATCGTTACAACTAAAACTTGCATAAAATTTACAGTTATCATTTATTCGCCTCGATAATTAATAGCATCTTTCTTATCTCATAGTTCAGTTACGAAGAGTAAATATATTTTTAAAAAAGAACACTTTGGAGGTTTGAAAAATAACACCGGTTACTCCCCTGAAAATTCAATTTCTAACACTTTATACACGCTACAGTGTCTTAAAAGAGGGAATAAAGTGTCATTACACGCCTCATGAGCTCCTGTATCTATGATCGACGGCTCGTTGAATTCCTTCGGAGCTCCACATGGAAGGTCCATTATAACTGTTGATGGAGTTGAGCATATCAATGAAAGTAGCACGTCTTAGAATCGACTAGAAGAGTTTTGTACAAGTTCTTAGCTCCAAGCCGGCTGTTTAATTCAGTAAACTTTACTGCTGTTAGAAAAGTCTGTAGAGGCTAAAACATCTGGGAGGTTTTTTTTTTTCCCTGTCTATTGATTGTTTTCCTGTTTAAAAAAAATCAGTGGAAAAAAAAATGGAGAAAACAGTTGTTTTACATGAAAGACTACTTTTGCTGTTTGTGTATCAAGTACCACTTGCATATCACAGTGCTGTATGTTGTACACGCCGCAGGATGTTGATGCTGGGGTATGTAACCCTAGCAGAGCCTCCATCTCGTTGCGAAAGTCCTCGTGAATAAATAGGATATGACACAACATCCGGGCGAAAGGAGAGTTCTGTCACCATGACAACCACTCTTAACACGAGCATGCGCACTTCCCAATGACCGGGTACTTCACGGGAATCCACCTACAAGTGTCCCTATCTTGATAACTGGCACAGTAAAATCTTAACACCATTAACTCTGTTTTAGTTTTTGGTTTGCACGTCATACCTTCAGGCATGGAGCACGAACGTTTGTTGGTGCACTTCCCTACATTCACCCACGGAGGAAAGAACCTCGAGCCCAAGAACCTCCAGGAATCTGCCACTGGACAGTGAGTTAATTTCCACAAGTATTTCTGGATTCTCCTGCGATCGTCCGCGCTAACATTAAGTCTGACTGTACTACCATCTTGAAGTTTTGCCTTCCGAAGAAGTCTGAGAAACTTGGGTCTTGGACCTTTTGGCCGACCTTTCACATATTTTATAAGTGGATTTTTCAGATTCCTTGGATCCCTTACGGACATGTATTTTGGTCTGAATTCGCGTCCAAGTTGCTGGCGAAGATAGTCCGCGTTCAACTCGTTGGGTCGAGGATTGAACATTTCGCTTGGGTCTTCTAGAAGATCGTCCACTGGCAGCTGATCGTGGGGTACATTCCTCCGGCCTCCGGTTGCCGGGTACGTGATGTCTGCCGGCCGGTCATCCGGCTTGAGGAGTTGGAACAAGAGCTTGGACTGCTGGGCAAAGGTCAGCTTGCAGCTGATGCACCGAAACACCGACGCTACCAGCAGAGAAACAAACAACATCGTCACATCCATTCCAGTATCCAGCTGAAAAAAATCATAAAAGAAGATAAGATTAATCATAAGATATGAATAAATCAGAAAAATGTAAGATTATTCATAAAACATAAATATTTATACAACTGAAGATGAAATTGAAGTTTTATGTTAAAATCTGTGTTACTTTACGTGTGTGTTTGTGAGAGAGAAAGAAGGAGTGTGTGTGAGTAAGAATCAGTGATTGATTGATTGATTTGATTGTTTGATTGATATTTACTTACAACAGGGGCCAGTCTGACATTCTGAGAGAGAGAGAGAGAGAGAGAGAGAGAGATCATACTCACAACTCTCTATAGTAACAGTTTAGCATGTACAACTCACAACTCTCTATAGTAACAGTTTAGCATGTACAATTCACAACTCTCTATAGTAACAGTTTAGCATGTACAACTCACAGCTCTCTATAGTAACAGTTTAGCATGTACAACTCACAACTCTCTAAAGTAACAGTTTAGCATGCACAATTCACAACTCTCTATAGTAACAGTTTAGCATGTACAACTCACAACTCTCTATGATCAAATGCTTTGTTACGATCGCCTAGTTATATTCTGCTTTATTTAAACCCAAGATTGGCGCTTTCATATGCGATTTAGTTCACTTTATATGGTTAAGTGGACAGAAATAAAAAAGTGAGATCACCACATATAAATGAATAACATACAGCACACCAATATTTCGACAAAAGCCTTTCTCAACGATCACATAAAATAACAACAGACATTTAAGCAAAACAAAAGACATTTAGCATTTTGGTCTCCTCCTTGTAAGACAGACAAACATGCATTGATTTTTTAACTCTAGAGTACCATTTGTGTCTAGTGTGATGGATTTTTTTTTTTAGCTTTAGAGTACCATTTATGTCTAATGTGGTGGATTTTTTTAACGCAAAAGTACTATTTATGTCCAGTGTGGTGAATTATTTTAGCGCTAGAGTATCATTTTTCTGTAGTGTGGTGGATTTTTAGCGCTAGAGTACCATTTATGTATAGTGTGGTGGATTTTTTAACTCTAGAGTATCATTTATGTCCAGTGTGGTGGACACATTTAGCGCTAGATTACCAAAAGTCCTTCTCCAAACCTGATGTCAGAGCTACGACCTTGACCAACAGTCCATCGCCAAGCTTGATGTCGGAATTAACACGGCTGTACTTGGAAAACGACTGAATACAACTCTGTAAATCTTCTGCAGGGTGTGTCTAGAACTGACTGTTACATTGTGCACATTCACCACGTTACCTTCTAATTTTTTCCCATACATTTCTCAGTGCATAAAGAATGTTGACGCAGGCATCGGCTTAAATAGCTCTAACAAAGAACACTGCCGGTTTGGCTGGCGAAAACTGTTTTCATTGTGTGTGGGCTGGTTGTATTGGGTGAAAACTTCCATTTCTGTGGCCAAACATTTTGCTGTTTTGCCTTTTAGACGCGACAAATTAACCGTGATCATATCGGTTATCCCGGATGTGGCACCATTCATTGGGCCAACCACACGAAAATCTCATTTTTAGGGACCCCTTCTGCGGCACAATATCAGGACCGGTCGCCCATTCAGTGTCTTAACAGATTCTGTCAATTCAGGTCGTCAGACCCCACCCAGGGTGTGAAAAGCGTTAAGTGACAGAAAAAGACCCTAGGCAACTGAACCGGCCTCCCACATTGTTGTAGCCATGCGTGGAACAGGAGTGTATGGAGTGGTGGATGGAGGAAAGTACTGCTGGGTAGAGATATCTGTTGCGACGAGACTGAGTAGTTTGTGAGCTAAACCGCAAGCTCTAACTTCTCCGTTTATTTTACCTCTCCGAGAATGGTCTTCTCACTCCGACTCCGCTAAAATTGTTTTCGAATCTTTATTCCTCTATTATCCTAGTATCCCAGACTCCGCCCAAAACACTTTTCGAATCTTTATTCCTCTATTATCTCAATATCCCAGACTCCGTCCAAAACACTTTTCGAATCTTTATTCCTCTATTATCCTAGTATCCCAGACTCCACCCAAAACACTTTTCGAATCTTTATTCCTCTATTATCCTAGTATCCCAGACTCCACCCAAAACACTTTTCGACTCTATTATTCCTCTACCCCACAGAGGCAGAAAGAGAGAGACAGAAAAAGAGAGACAAGACAAACAGACAGACAGAGACAGAAAGACAGAAAGAGAGAGAGACAGAGACAGAAAGAGAGAGGAACAGAGACAGAAAGAGAGAGGGACAGTCAGAAAAAAGAGAGAGACAGAGACAGAAAGAGAGACAGAAAAAGATAGACAGAGGGATGGCTCTAGTAAAACTGTGGATACGGTGGCAACTTCTACAATGATCAAAACAACGGCAACGACGGCACTAATTTTCTTAATTTTATTTCATCTTCCAGGAAACCATGCTTCTCATAATTTTCCTAATTATATTTCATCTTCCAGAAAACCATGCTTCTCATAATTTTCCTAATTATATTTCATCTTCCAGGAAACCATGCTTCTCATAATTTTCCTAATTATATTTCATCTTCCAGAAAACCATGCTTCTCATAATTTTCCTAATTATATTTCATCTTCCAGAAAACCATGCTTCTCATAATTTTCCTAATTATATTTCATCTTCCAGAAAACCATGCTTCTCATAATTTTCCTAATTATATTTCATCTTCCAGAAAACCATGCTTCTCATAATTTTCCTAATTATATTTCATCTTCCAGAAAACCATGCTTCTCATAATTTTCCTAATTATATTTCATCTTCCAGAAAACCATGCGTCTCATAATTTTCCTAATTATATTTCATCTTCCAGGAATCCATGCTTCTCCTGGTTGATTCGCCAAGGCTTGAAGCTGTTGGCCCTGGCAGGAGAGTCACAATTCCAAGTTCTACTCATAAAATCTAGGCCTGTGCATCAGCAGCCACAAAGACAGCTACTGGGAATCCAACTCGCCCGACGCATATGGCGGCCCACGTCACACAAACCAAGATTCCACCTCCCTCTGAGCGTCCCCTGTTTCTTCGGAGTGGTAAGAGACAGGATCGCGAGAAGATACAAGACATCAGTAGTAGAATAAAATAATCCGACAGGATTCCGTGGGCATCTCTTTCTTGTCTCGTACAGTGCCAAAGACACATAAGACTGCTGGCAGCAAGAGATCTCCAATTTGTCCGGTCCTTAGCTTTATGTTTTATGGGAAAATTCTGCTACTTTTTGTTCCCAAACGTGAATATTCAAACGGGGTGGAGATGATGATGATGATGATGATGATGATGATGGTTTAGGGCATGTATCTGAAAATGCTGGAAAATGCTGACACAGAGCAAGTATGTACAAACCAGGAAAAAAACAGCTTTATTACTTAACAACTTCAAAGTTGTGACGTTTCGACGTGAGCCTTAATCATACAAACACATACAGAGAATGAAGAATTAGAGAGAGGAAAAGTATATTCACATGAATCATATGTTTAAAAAAAAAAAAGATAAATAAAATTAACAGAGCACTTACCTATAACTTGAAAGAATATGTAAGCTTTTCTGATTCTCGTTCAGAAATGCGCCCTTTCAAAATGTGCTGCGTTCAAAATGTTCAGCCATCAAACAATTTCACACAGACGACACAAGCTGCCTAGCGCTTGAGAACCGCTACATTCAGGAATACGGAACGCTGGAACCACATGGTTTGAACTCGCTATTCAACTACACATAACATTCTTCTCTTCCACAATCAATATCCCTCTCCACAAAGCTCCATTCTCTTCTCACTTGTTACACATAGTTCAGAACCTCCTCGCATCATCGCATTATAACCCCTCTACCCCAACCATAATCATTTATTTCACATTCTCCTTGCTAGGTTACCACTGTATCACTCTCTCTCCCCTCAACAGTTTCCCCACCCACCACCCTCAGTTAGGGCCCACCTATCACACATCACATGTCCCTATTTAAACATTCTCTACGCTCCACCATGCGCATTTCTGTACATTTCTGAACGAGCACATTTTGAATGTAGCACATTTTGAACGGCCGCATTTCTGAACGAGAGTCGGAAAAGGTACATATTCAAGTTACAGCTGAGTGCTCTATTCATTTTATTTATGTATTTATTTTTTAACATAGGATTCATGTGAATCTGTGCTTTATCTCCTCTCTGTAATTCTTCGTCCTGTGTTTGTTTGTATGATTAAGGCTCACGCCGAAACGCCACAACTTTGTAGTCGTTAAGTAATAAAGCTGTTCCTACTTTTTTTCCTAGTTTATACATTTTGGTATCACAGCTTTACTACAGTGCTTCGTGTATAGTTGTATACACTAATTATTGTGTGTTACATAGAGCAGGTGTACGACGATATGGACAACATCAAGACATGGATACGAGGACAACACCAAGAGATGAATGCGGAGACAACATCAAGCGATGAACGCGAGAACAACATCAAGAGATGGACGCGAGGAGAACATCAAGAGATGGACGCGAGGAGAACATCAAGAGAGGACGCGAGGAGAACATCAAGAGATGGACGCAAGGACAACAAACGTGAGGACTACATCAAGAGATGGACGCGAGGACAATATCAAGAGATGAATGCAAGGACAACATCAAGAGATGAACGCAAGGACAACATCAAGAGATGGACGTGAGGACAAGATCAAGAGATGGACGCGAGGACAATATTATGAGATGGACGGGAATCAGCTTGGTCTGTTACAACAGAACAAAGTAAACCAGATATGAATTTCAACACCTTTCATTCTATCCACTCCTCACCCTTTGCCACCCCCTCCACCCACCAAGATAATAAATGTGATGATAATAAATGTAATGATAATTATGATCACGTCATTCGATATTCCATAGGCAAGAGTTAATTTCTAAGAATCTGATACCACACGTAGATCCACACAGCAAACTATAAATTCCGTGAAACACCGTACGACACCATGAGACACGATCCGACACCATGAGACACGATCTGGCACCATGAGACACGATGCGACACCATGAAACATCAAGCAACACCGTGAGGCACCATGAGACACGATGCGACACCATGAAACATCAAGCAACACCGTCAGACACCATGAGACACGGTGCGACACTGTGAGACAACAAGAGACACCGTGCAAAAGAGGAACTTAACATGGGACAGCTCCGGAACAAAAGGTGAACATTTTAAAAAAGAAAAAGGAGGCAGTGATATATTTGCCCTATTTAACAGAAGTCCCGTTGAAAATCTAATTATAACTGCAAGGAAAATACAATAAAAATAATTAGAAAACACAAGCTGGAAGACATTATAGTAAATGGGAAAACTCAAAGGAAAAAAAGAGTAACTGACCAAATAAAAATGTCAGAACCTACTAATGAAGTTGTGCAAGAAATGGAAGACTATTCATCCGAAAAAAAAACACAAATGACACGAACAAAGGGAGGAGCATTATGGTCAGTGACTATCATTTTGGCGTATGAATACATGAAATGACCTCAGGGACACGGAAGTAAGGGTAGACCAAAGGAGACATGGAGAAGAACGGCAGAGAGGATGCTGAACGATAAAGGGCTCACCTGGGCAAGAGGGAAAAAAACAAGAGGCGACGTACAGGCGTTTGTGAAAACCCATGCGAAAGCCCGGTGCGCCTTGTGCACCTGAAGACTCACAGAGGGAGGGGGAGAGAGAGAGAAAGAGGGGGAGGGAGAGAGAGAGAAAGATGGAAAGAAAATAGCTGCCTAAAAAACATGAATGCTTTATCTCTTACATTTGTCAGAACCAGAATACAGAGATCACAGCGCCCACAGCATTGTCACTCTCTCACCAGCCATCACACACAAATAGAACATGTTTAGAGGCAACGAGTGAACGTTGAATCCTCTAAACATAGAACATATGACGGTTGTTTAATGTTTCAAAGTGACAAGGTGTCAACAACAACAACAACAAAAAACCGAACCGCCGAATATGGCCGTTGTGACCTACGCGTTCAGTGGTTTCCAAGTTAATCTTACAGCTAAAAAATGTATTATAACTTTCCATCAAGATCTGAATATGCCAAGCCAAAATTAGCTTCACATTTTGTTGTAACCCTCTTTCAATGTATATTAAAGAACGTGTGTTAAAATGTTCATGTGAACTTTATCTTGCAGTATGAAAACCAGCTGTAAAAAGAAAATAAATAAATAAACAAACAAACAAATACAAAGATCACTGGAGGCGGTTGAGATGTTAGAAAGCAGGTTGAAGAATTCATAAAACAAATAACAAAACTGGTCAATTAAAGCACACAAAATAATTTCACATAAAGGGAACAAAAACATTACTCTCAACATTCGTCTGACACGTCATGATAGCTACAGAACCTGGAAAAACTCATGAAAGCATAGAAGACAAATGGGAAATAAAAAAAACAGAGGAAGAACATGAGAGAAGACAACTAAAAGAGTTCCCCATCTCTTTCGTCTTTAGAAAAATCTTTTTTCATGGTTTTTCTGTTGTGTTGCTTCAAACTTCGTTACCTTCTAGATCAGTGGTTCTAAACCTGGGGTCCATGGACCTTCAAGAGGCCTACAAAAGGATTTCTGGGACTCCACGGACCAGTAGATGGACCGGACTTTCTTGGCATTATCAGGGTTGTACTTCCTGTTCACTTTTAATGAGGTATCCACAGCTGTTTTAGGCCCGGAAATTTAAAAAAAAAACCTTAGGAACCACTGGTCTGTTACGTCTATTATACGAGTCCTTCATTGTTTCCATAAACATATATTTTTTAAAGTATACGGAAAGGTTGCTCTTCCACTGATGTGCAACCCGCAGAGACTGGGGAAAGTTTGGTTTGCTACTCCACACAAAAAAAAAAAGACACCAAGTGTACTGGTCTCTCACTCGGTCACTGGCCAGTGACGCGGATAAAAACCAATCGAGCTTGAAATGGAACGATGAATTTTGTTATGCCCCTGCACGTGAAATGGAATTTTTAAAATCCTCACTTGTAAAACGCTGAACTACAGGTTATTCCTACATACTGTATGCGCCAAAGACATTAAAATCCTGACATACTAAATAGCCTTAATATATAAAATCTTGACATACTAAATAACCTTGACACATAAAATCCTGACATACTAAATAGCCTTGACATATAAAGTATGACATACTAAATAACCTTGAGATATAAAATCTGACATCAAATAATCGTGACATATAAAATCTTGACAAACTAAACAGCTTTGACGTATAAAATCTGACATACTAAATAGCCCTGATATATAAAAATCATGACACACTAAATAGTCTTGACATAAAAAATCGTGACATACTAAATAGCCTTGACATATAAAAAATTATGACATACTAAATAGTCTTGACATATAAAATCCTGATATGCCATATAACTGCTACGTATAAAGACATAAAATCCCTTGATGAGGCTGAAAGACTCGCCGAAGACAGGAAAAATTGGCAAACTACTTTGCGATCCCTATGTGACGTTTAACGGCACGGGAAGGACATAAGATATAAGATAAGATAAAGACATGACATACTAAATAGGTCTAGTTATAAAAAATTTTGACATACTAACTAGCTGCAGTATCTTGTCTTAGTAAGTACCTTTACATATAAAATCCTGACGTACTGAATAGCTTTACTCCAAAAAAAAAATCTCGAAGCACCGAGCACTGAAATGTTAAAACCCGAACATGTTATCACTTCGTCGCAATATTTCCCCAAGACCAGCAGAGAATGATCTATGTTCAGAATATAACAGAGTCAACAAAACTCACAGAAATCAACTTCACCTTCTAAAACTTCACCTGAAACTACATCTTATCACTCTCAAACCTTTATGTCCGTTACCAACATTTGATAAGGCAGCGGAGATAGCGGGACTTTCATCTCCACACAGTTGGCACCAACCACGTGTTTTGACAGCCACTTATCACTCAGTCATTTACACATTCCTCCGCCATCGAAATTAGTCCCTCGGTATCTATCCCCGGTTCGTGAAACCAGAGTGAAAGATGCGAAAAGATTGGGATAAATATCTGAACAAAAAAAATCCGCAACTTGCCAAGATTCTCATCTACCTCCCACCCCCCTTTTTCAGCCTGCCAAGAAACAGGTTATCGTATTATGTCAGGGTGACAAAAGTCGAAATCGACGGTGGAGTCTTCCGTCTACGTCGCTCTTGAGATTCAATACAGCTTTTGTAATTCACTTCTCCTCCGACTCCGACGTCATTTTTACTAGGCCCCGGTTGTAGAGAATTCAAGCGCAGACTTACATATACAAACAACAGAATCCCCAGTTGCGTCTTGAAAGTAAAGATAAAGACAGTCTTGTGGCAGGGAGCCACCAGGGGGATGTGGTATTAGTGTCCCTACTGGCCTTGACCTGTCACACACTAGAGGGTGATGTGGTCATCATCATTACCTGTCTGCCTCTTCTTCCCCAGTTTCAGAAAGAAAAAAAAAAGATGTCCGCTACCCATCTATGGGTGACTGAAGCGACTCCATCCGGATTCGAACCGTCTACCTCGGCTAATGCATTAATCACTTCGCCATCTAGATGTCTTGAGCTAGGTATTATCTCTTCCTTTTTATCTCCCCATGAGGTGCTTTGGTAACTCAAAGAGAGGTAGAGAGCATGGTCATGAAAGCGTTTTTGGTAAAGAGAGGTAAAACCAGGGTTAGGAAAGCGTTTTTGGTAAAGAGAAGTAAAACCAGGGTTAGGAAAGCGTTTTTGGTAAAGAGAAGTAAAACCAGGGTTAGGAAAGCGTTTTTGGTAAAGAGAAGTAAAACCAGGGTTAGGAAAGCTTTTTTGGTAAAGAGAAGTAAAACCAGGGTTAGGAAAGCGTTTTTTTTATAAAGAGAGGTAAAACCAGGGTTAGGAAAGCGTTTTTGGTAAAGAGAGGTAAAACCAGGGTTAGGAAAGCGTTTTTGGTAAAGAGAAGTAAAACCAGGGTTAGGAAAGCGTTTTTTTTTATAAAGAGAGGTAAAACCAGGGTTAGGAAAGCGTTTTTGGTAAAGATAGGTAAAACCAGGGTTAGGAAAGCGTTTTTGGTAAAGAGAAGTAAAACCAGGGTTAGGAAAGCGTTTTTGGTAAAGAGATGTAAAACCAGGGTTAGGAAAGCTTTTTTTTATAAAGAGAGGTAAAACCAGGGTTAGGAAAGCGTTTTTGGTAAAGATAGGTGGAGACCAGAGTCAGAGAACAGAGTCAGAGAACAGAGTCAGAGAACAGAGTCAGAGAACAGAGTCAGAGAACAGAGTCAGAGAACAGAGTCAGAGAACAGAACACCGGACATTCTGAAAAGACCAGATAAGAGAAAGTTCGCTAATTATTGTCGGATATTACCGAACGAGATCTGCAGAGAAACATATCACGTAGTAATGACTAGGTCCTGTGAGAGGGGTTGTGGGGGTGGGGGGGGGGGGCACCTAGTGTATCGCTTCGGAGCTCAGACGGTTTTCCCTATTTTAAGAGTGGGCCCAGAGGGCTTCATGGGGCCCGTAGTGAACTAAAACAATTTTTCATTTCTTAGTTTTCGACCGACTTAAAATTGCTCTCCGAGGCCTGATTATTATTATTATTATTATTATTATTATTATTATTGTGTGTTTGAGAGGCGAAGTGGTTAGCGCACTGGTCTCTCATGGCGAAGGTCGGGGGTTTGAATCCGACCGGAGGCACCCCAGTCACCCAGCTGTTAAAATGGGTACCCGACTTCTTCTGGAGCTGGGAAAGGAAAGGCGGCCAGGCTGTGATACTAACCATATCACCCTCTAGTGTGCTGACAGGTCAAGGAAAATATGGGCTCTAACACCATCATCATCATCATCATGTGCTGTGCCGTGCCATGTTGGTGGTCATACTTCTCTATCTATTTAAGTCCTTGATATTTTCCATAAGACCCAACTTTCCAGTCGCTCTCTCTCTCTCTCTTTCTCTCTCTCTCTTTCTTTTTTTCTTTCTCTCTCTCTCTCTCTCTCTCTCTCTCTCTCTCTCTCTCTGGAGTGATGTGATACAGGGAAGAATGTAAGACGGCCATGTGCTGAATTTTTAACTTTTAAAATAAAGACCATTTATTCATTTATTCTCCCTCTCTCTCTCCCTCTCTTTCTCTCTCTCTCTCTCTCTCTCTCTCTTTTACTACACTATCGTGCTAGACTGCCATGATTTCCTTCCTCGGCCTCTCTTTCTACTTATCTTTCCTGTTGTTACGATATTTTCAAGCCCTCCCATCTATTCTTATGACACGTCCAATGAATAGCCACTTGCGAATTTAGATTCCCTTCTTCATTTGTTTTTGTTGAACAATTCCTGCTTGTTAACTAAGTTGTCGATTAATAATCTTAACATTATTCCAAGAAACCGCATCTCTTTTACATATAATGATCTTTGCTGTAGTCTGTTCATTGTCCATGAATCACTTCCAAAGGATAGGATAGGCTGAATGTAGCATTTTAGAACTCTCTTTCTAACATTCGGTGATAGAGACTACACGAGTTGTTTCTCATTTGTTCTTGACTTGGCAGTTTTGCACCAAACGTGTTAAACATCATATAATATGAATCTCTAAATGTGAAAGAGAAACACTAAACGTGTGAAAAGACAGGAAGTCTTTACGTGAACTTTCCAACTGTGGCTCCCCTCATAAATTTGTAAAAACAAGGGAGGAAACCGTTCCTGAAAAAAAGTCTCACTGTTCAAATCTGCGCCTAACAGCCTCGTGCCCGTTAAACAGCACAGCCGAGACATGTCAATGGCTTACTTAAGAGCGGAGAAAAAGAGACCAGTGGTCGGCAAAATATTGTAGAAAGGGTGCGTAGAATAGACCTTATTTTCAGTTCTGTACTTCGTGGACTACAAGGATAATCACTGACTCCTCCGCATGGAACTTTGCTTTATGTACTTTCTTCAGCTCAAAATAGAACATTTCCAGTCGTATTTAGATTTATTAACTGTGTTTATATTTTATATCTGACCTTCTATTCTCACCCTCTCTCTCTCTCTCTCTCTCTCTGTCTCTCTTTCTGATACAATGAATGTAAGAATGCAAGTTTATTTCGTGCTGTTGCATAAATCAGAGTGTGGAGTGTATGGACAAAAGATAAGTTTTTTTATGTAATCATTTGACTGCTTCCTCGTGATTATTATGCTCATTAACAAATGCTGAATGACTGTGACTGAGTGAAAGCTGTATGATGAAGTGCAGAATGTTAGACGGGCCTGCGTGCCCAATTCTTAATCCTTTGAAAATAAAGTATGTTCGTTCGTTCGTTCGTTCGTTTGTTTGTTCGTTCTCTCTCTCTCTCTCTCTCTCTGTCTCTCTCTCTCTCTCACTCTTCAATCAGGAGGTCTTGAATTCACGCAGATGCAAAGAAAGTGCTGAAAGCAATCAAATTTAACCGTTGGCTGAATTTCTCCCCTCCCTTTCCACCCTCCTGTTTGGTATTAACTTAAATATGATACTCTACATATGTAGCCAACACACACAAATAAAATCATGCTGCAGAAAAAGAAAAAAAATGACATTGATACTTGTCTTTAAAACTCCCCGTGTTACTTACTCTATACTACAATAATGCTGAAGAAAAATACAGTAGCGCTACATGAATTTGTCATCCCGATCTCTTTGGATTTTAGTCATTTTTTAAACAACTTTAAATTTTTTAACAACTTAAAATATTGAGACTGTAATTTGAGAAGGGTCGATGCACAATTTAGCACATCTTTTTTTTTTCCTTGAGAATATATTTCCATAAGGTCCGAACAGTTTTTTGAACAAACTGCGAAACTTTAAAGGGGCACGTTGTATGTAATAATTTTCACGTGAATATTTATTTTTTGAAACACCAACAGCTTTGTGTCATATATTGTTCAACTGTAAATAAATGTCTCACAACTGACACACAGCATCGACGTTGAGACGAAAACTTATGTATGTATATCGACGTCGACATGGATACTAATGTACGTGTACCGACGTCGACATGGAGACTAATGTACGTGTAGTGACGTCGACATGGATACCAATGTACGTGTATCGACGTCGACATGGATACTAATGTACGTGTATCGACGTCGACATGGATACTAATGTACGTATATCGACGTCGACATGGATACTAATGTGCGTGTATCGACGTCGACATGGAATCTAATGCCTGTGTCATATACACAAGAACAAAGAAATGCTATATAAAACTGAAATCGAACAGAAAAAAACCTTGAAAACATAATCATCATCATCATCGCCTTTCACTCCCTTGAGAGCATAAGCCACGGATAAAGGCTCTCCAGTCATCCCTGCTCTTGGAATTATTCTCATTCTCCTTCCACGTGCATCCCTTGCCTCTGGCAGGAGACAAGGGATGACTGGAGGACATTCTCACAGGACCTAATAATAAGGAAACTAAAATATTCCGGCCTTACCAAGAGATGCAATGTTGTAATAAAAACTGTATACAACGGAAATAGAACAAAAGCAAAACAACGGCATAGACTGCTTGACATCAATGTTCACTCTAAGCTGAGCGCGTAAGCGATGACTCACAAATTTTTTTGGGTTGGGGGGGGGGGGGGGCGCTTCTCTCATAATTTTTTTGTATAAATAACATATGAGGAAAAGAATGATGCAGATAACCAAAGCGAAAAGCAGCCAATACTTTCAGATATCTGGCTAAGGAGTCACAACAATCGCAGAAATGGCACTAGTTTGTGCCGGAAATATCAGCTGCGAACGTTCTGGCAAACGCAAAAGCCGATGAATAGCAAGTCTGGCATAAGCGTGAATGCCAACATCATGAATGAGGAAGGAAAGCCACTGGTTACTGGTGAACAGAAGGGGATTGCATTATTTTTCAGGGATACCCCTACATACACCGCCTTGACTTGGACACCTCAAGGGAAAAGAAAGAGGAGCACGCCATTGGGGACACGATGACACACAGGACAGGAAGAACTAAAGGAAGCTGGGAAGACATGGTTTGAGATATCCTGGCTTGCGCAGGACAGGACTAGCTGGAGAACCTTTGTCGGTGCTTTATGCTTCATTGGGAGTACAGATGATGATGATGATGATGATGATGATGATGATGATACATGAAACACACAGATCAGGGAAAATGGTGACGAGAGACAATATCCGGTTTTGTACAATCAGAGTTTATGGAGGTTCCAACAGAAGAGGAGGAGGAGGTACACCAGACAAAGTCTTCCAAGAATAAGGGCACCTGGTCTTGGTGGAGTCGGGTACGGACATCTAAAAGAAGCTGAAAGATAAGAAATACAACCAGGGCCTGGTGACTGGTGATAAACCAGACGAGTGGCTGCATAGTACATTTGCCCAAAACTGGTAAAGACACCACCAAACTGAACGGATTTCACATCATAACACTAGAAAATGTATATGGCAAAATGCTTGAGAAGATAATGGCCAAGCGAATATCCTCATTTCTAGATAACAGTGGGCTGCTACCAGATACATTAGGAAGTTATCGCACATGCAGGGGACACAACCATCAATGTATCAACATTGGTGTCTGAAGTGTTTGAATAATGGATGCATCAGCAGCATGCCATCTTGCTCACAACCGAGAGGCCTACAGGAGAGCTGTTAGGGAGGCAAAGTTCCGCAAGGAACATGCAAATGAATGAATGAATGAATAGTTTTTACTCATAAATGAATAAGATTTATTAATGAGTAAAGCTGTTCCTACTTTATATACGGAAATAGTACAAGAAAATGGATTTACAGTGGCTAGGTTCTGAATAAATGTCTGGACAATTTATTTAGACTCCCCAAATCAAGTGGATACCAGGGTCAGATGAAAAAAAAAGCCTGCCCAGTCTGTGATTTGTAATCACAAAAATGTCTTGTTCTGCGATCATTGCGCTAAGCGAAAAAAAACGTAAATCGAGCAATGCAGTCTAACCCGTTAGATTTCCCCTGCGTGTTTTAAAAATGATCCCTATGTACCTAAGCCTGCCCATATCAAAGTCAACTCTTGACCCAGTAAAGATGCTTGATAATGAAGAAGATGCAGAAGTGTTAAGTCAAAGTCTGCGGATATCTCTTAGTGAATTTGGGTATCAAGAACAATTCGTTTCTTTCCCGGTGATAACAAACGCCTTCAGAGATATCAGAAAATATTTGCCCGCCCTGTGGTAACAAGAAAATAACGCGTAGGCGAGATGTAACTTTAGAAACCAGTTGAAATATTTAAAAACTGTTTACTGAATGAACAAGAAACGAAAAAGGGAGTTGTAGATTTCAGCGTTGGGATAAAGAAAGTGAAGAATTAACAATTATTTCATGTCAGTGTCCGTGTGTGTGAGTGCTATAAATGTGATATTGTTGTCCATTTCCACAGCGTAAAAGACAGTGTGTCCTCTTTTTATGACACAACTGTTAACATGATACAACTTTTAACATAACACAATTTTTACCATGAAAGAACTTTTAACATGACACGACTTCTAACGTGATACAACTTTTAACATGACACAACTTTTTAACATGAAAGAACTTTTAACATGAAAGAACTTTTAACATGATACAACGTTTAATATGACACAACTTTTAACATGACACAACTTTTTAACATGAAAGAACTTTTAACATGATACAACTTTTAATATGACACAACTTTTAACATGACACAACTTTTTAACATGAAAGAACTTTTAACATGACACAACTTTTTAACATGAAAGAACTTTTAACATGATACAACTTTTAATATGACACAACTTTTAACATGACACAACTTTTTAACATGAAAGAACTTTTAACATGACATAACTTTTAATATGACACAACTTTTAACATGAGTTAACGTGCTGTGATAGTGAGCTGTCTTATTGTGTACAGGCTGTGAATTGGAGATGTGATCCCAGCATGCTATATGCAGGAAACTCTACCGTAGACAGCGGAACAACACAACTCCTTCAGATCATCAGGGGAAGTACCCCCCTCAGACAAGTGCTTCGCCCCTTTAAACTCCTGACACTCTAAGGGGGGTGGGCCCCTCTGGGTCATGACTCCCAGAGGTCTTGTGAGTTGTTGCTTTTTTTTTTTTGGGGAGGGGGGAAATTGAACCCATGATCTTCCAGTTGCCACTGGACTTTTTTTGAGAAGCCTTTCAGAAACAGCAGAAAAGGCCTCATGCTGGCTGTGGGGTATGCGAAACAAGCATTGGGAACATAAGTAATTTCATTTGCCACAACCAATACCAGTCCTCCGTAGCTAAATCACTAAAGACACACTTTAAAAAAGTGCAGTGCCAACTGGAAGATCACGGGTTCAATCCCAAAAAAAAGCAACAACTCACAAGACCTCTGGGAGTCATGACCCAGAGGGGCCCACCCCCCTTAGAGTGTCAGGAGTTTAAAGGGCCGAAGCACTTGTCTGAGGGGGGGGGGGTACTTCCTCTGATGATCTGAAGGAATTGTGTTTTTGTTCCGCTCTCTACGGTAGAGAGTTTCCTGCATATATAATATGACACAACGTTTAATATGTGACAACGATCATTTTCTCTATCTATAAATTCTGATTACAAAAAAAAAAATTGCTCACGACTTTCGGTATGACACTCATGTGTCTACGCCACAACGTCATCATCATCATCATCACAACTGCTACAAAAAAACGTTGTACAGTTTCCGGGAGTTCCGAATAAAATGTAAAATAAGTAGTAGAAGAAGAAGAAGAAGAAGAAAGATAAAGATTCAATTCATCACGTAATACATTATATTTTCATAGAGAAACGTCACAGGAAATTTTTTAAATGCTTATTTTGTTACAAACAAAACGTTTCCTGTTCCTGGATGGCCGCTGCTACATAATCTCCCCCTACAGAAGAATCTCCCGCCTTCTCCCCGGCCATATCAGTTAGTGCATCATTAAGACAATCTTTACTGGCCCAGCTCACTTCACGTCATGAGATTTGATCCTACTTAACTCTTAAGAGTGATATTTAATGAATACTTTTCCACGGATGTTTTTCTTTTAAACTGAATGAGGAAAAAAAAATGTGCGTTGGTTAACAACTGAAGGAGAATGGAGAGCTCATTGAGGGAGACTTGGGAGGTGGGGAGAGGGAGAAGAAAGAAAGAGAGAGAGAGAGAGAGAGAGAGAGAGAGAGAGAGAGAGAGAGAGAGAGAGAGAGAGAGAGCTATGTTATCACAGGAATTCCATCTGGCTCAAAACCTGGCTTGAGAAAATGAAGGACCAGGCATTCTCTGGTATGTTTTCAACAACTCCGCTAGATTATGACGTTAATATTTCTCACAGTTAACATTTTCAAATAAACGATGGACGCATGTAAGGAGAAACAAATGAAGGAAAGACACAGAACAAGGATGTTGCACAAAGACAAACCGGTGAAAGAATGGCGTAGTTATTGTATGAGTAGCATCAGTGCTGGACTTGTTCCCCCCCCCTCTCATTTTTCTACTGTGCTTCATGACAGTGGTGGACCCTGGCTAGAAGACGGTCTCTTCCGTCGACTATTCACGTTACAAACCTAGCAGTTATCGCAAGATTTACAAAGCAGCTTGTGTATCAAAACTTTCCTTCTCTGGAGTTTTAAAAAAGTCACGGATCTACTCCAAAGAAAAAAGTCACAGACCTACTCCCAAGGCAAAGTCACAGACCTACTCCCAAGGCAAAGTCACAGACCTACTCCCAAGGCAAAGTCACAGACCTACTCCCAAGGCAAAGTCACAGACCTACTCCCAAGGCAAAGTCACAGACCTACTCCCAAGGCAAAGTCACAGACTCACTTCGTGCTACTTGTTGCCTGTAGAGTATTTACAAAAAGAAACTCGGGCTGATAGATGCAGTTCAGCAATCAATAAACAATCTGAGTATACTCACCTGCTAAATAGACAAGAGGTCCATTGCAATGTAGAATATCCAAAATACGAAGTGAAATAAACACACAAACTTGTTTGATCCGAGAAACTGCAGAAATAATTGTTCTAATTCCTATAAACAAATCAGAATATACTGCTTCATCTACTGGAAATTATTTTAACTCGTCTTTAGTTAGATCTGGAGACAGATTTTCACCGAAAAAAAAAACGGTGTCTTTCACGACATGAAACGTGTCTTTCACAGCACAAAATTTGTCTTTCACCAGACAAAACTTTTCTTTGAATGTCGAAGAGATTCACAGGTCGTTCTGCATAAAATCAAACTCAAATACTCTTTTGGTTCAGCGAGAGTAAATCACAGGCACTCAACTGGTTCTATGTATATTCACTATTAATATCAGACTCTAGCACGATGTGTCCAGTCGAGTGTTGGAACACGCGAAATTATGTTGTACTTGTTCACGAGATTGACAGCCAGGTCTGAAGACACTGCCAACAGTTTTTTTCTTGAGGCGGAGATATTTTATCCCTGGTCACCAGAATATACCACCTTTAAATCCTTTGACCCAGTCTCTTATCTTTCTCTCCCGTCTGGCGAAGAGTTAAAAGAAATACTTGGGATAAACACACAATTTAAGCTGTGGCGAGACAGCCAGCAATGATACGCTTGTCTTCAGCTAACATTTATCTTGGCGATTGGTCCCAATTACGCCTTGAATCCAACTGAAGAAGCCCGTATTCTCACTGATAAAAACCAGCTTAGTTTTCCTTTTATCTTTTCCGCGGTCACGCCGGGCTCTTGTTTATGATTCAATCATTTGTTTACTGGATATACTTATCGGCCCAACGGATAGGCAGAGGCGAGGTGTCTCCGGCGTGTCTGTCTTATTGAAGAAATCTAGTTTTTGAGTCATGTGTCTGGAGTCACGTGTCTGGTCAGAACTTTGTAGGGCGATGACGCAGTTTTCATGAACGTTTTCTAGCGCTGAGAAGGTGTGAAAAGTTCTGAAGAAAAAAACTGAATGTCCAAAGGTGTGATTACAAGGAACGTAGAATAGGTTTCCGGTACATAGCGGGGATCCAGGTTTGTTGGGAGAGCGAGGCCATCTTGCTGGAAGTGTGTTGTTAGCAGTCGCGCGACTGGTCGTGGTCCTGCAGGCCACCGCGCGGGCTATGGCGGCTAGAGAAAGAAGCAGACCCCAAACATCCACTCCCCCGTTCTCGTATTTGGTTGGCCCACAATGCTGACATCCCAGGCAATGAAGAACCAGATCGCGTGTTTTCGTAAAATTATTTTAATGCATTTTTTTGTAAGGCAGCGGCGACTGACATATGATATGCCCCGCCCAGTGGCATAAAGATCACGCGGACAAGGAAAGTTATTGTCTCCTGCTTATTTAACATTAGTTCCAGAACAGGAGCCTTTTTTTTAGGGTTGGGGGGGGGGAGTACAGAACCAGTGTATAGATACCGGCCTTCGAATTGCCAAAGAGGATAGAAGGTTGCTTATTTGGGAAACTGAAATGATAATACAAGGATGTTTATCTCAGCGGCGGATTAGCCAACATTCCTGCCCCCCCCCCCTTTTTTGTTGGCTAAATTTAGTAAGGGCTTCGGTCCCTTCTGATACCACCAGTCTCTTGATACATGTCCTGATTCATCTCTAGTTATGTTCTCTACTATTACTATATGACCGTATCACACGGATCAAACACAAACTGATACGTCCTTTCTTGGGGATAATATAACCTGTTAGTGCAGCAATAATAGTTATAACTGATTGTCACATGAACTAATAATTTATATTTCCTGAGTTGCTTTTGTTCCTTGATGCTAGGCCCCTTTGTTCAGCTAACGGTCATCTTCAGTCATAGGTTTGTCTGTGATGCCAAAGAATTGTAAGTTTGTCTTGGATGTCAAAGAATCATAGATTTGTCTGTGATGTCAAAGAATCACAGGTTTGCCCGGCATGTCAAAGAATCACAGGTTTGCCCGGCATGTCAAAGAATCTCAGGTCTGCCTGGGATGTCAGAGAGTCGCATGTTTGTTTACAATGTTAACGAAAGAGTCGTCACAGTTTTTAATGACACTTTACCCGTTCCCGGCTGAGAATGTACTAAGTATCAATGACACCACAGTGCGTACTTTGTGTGCCTTGCTTGCATAGCCTTGGCGATCATGCATCTCATCTTTTGCCTTTTGCCACCCTAGATGCTCCCGATCAGCTCAAACCATTTGGTTAATCCCCTGAGAAACTGTTTTCTTAGTCTTCCTCGCCCTCCCCCACCCCCATCCAGGGGTGGGGATGAGAGTGGGGGGGGGGGGGGGGACCGCGAAAACACTGTCCGATTTGGCTGTCGGCTACCATCAACTAACATGCTAACGTCAGTGTTAGTGAACCATGGCTGATAAAGACCCTGCCACATATGTCCCTTGGCACTCCCAGTGACAGGCCTTTCCTGGCTAGCCATCTAGGGACTGTCACAGCCTTCATGGTTGTGGAGATTGCCACAGTCCTCATGGTTGTGGAGACTGCCACAGTCCTCATGGTTGTGGAGATTGCCACAGTCCTCATGGTTGTGGAGATTGCCACAGTCCTCATGGTTGTGGAGACTGCCACAGTCCTCATGGTTGTGGAGATTGCCACAGTCCTCATGGTTGTGGAGACTGCCACAGTCCTCATGGTTGTGGAGATTGCCACAGTCCTCATGGTTGTGGAGATTGCCGCAGTCCTCAAGGTAGTGGAGTCTTTTAAAGAAGTGTAGCACGTCCCTTGCTTTTTATTTTCACTCAGGGACTGAAAAAAAAGCCGCCATAACCCGCTCTCAAGTCGACATATTGCTGTTCTTCAACATCTTCATCGCACCAGCTGCAAAGAACACCAGCTTGCAGTTCGGCGGATATTGAATAAAAATAACGACAACAGTAGCAACAACAAATTAATAATAACAGCAACTAGAACAAGAACACGACATCAATAACAACAAAAATAACAATACAACAATAATAATAACAACAACGACAACAACATCAACAACAGCAATAGCAACCATAGCAACAACAGCAGCAACAACAATATCAATAATAACAACAGCTAAATGTAAACGGATAAACAATTACTGATCTTATGTTTACGGACACGACCCCCTACGTGGCTGAAGTGGTTAGCGCACTCATCTCTGTGGCGAAGGTCCATGAGTCGAATCCAGTCAGCTCAGCTTACACAAACGAGTATCTGGCTTTTCCTGGACTTTACGAAGCAAAGATGGCCAAACATGACGCTGACGATATCATGTCTATAGTGTTGCTATATAATGACCAGAAGGGCATCCCTAGATGGACATCCCTTATAATTTATCATCCCCCCCCCCCCTCCGAAAATGACTAAAATTAGTTTTTTGTATGCAGGGCAAAAATCCCAAAGGAATAATTTTATTTTTTTAAATTTCTTTTTTTGGTGCATATACTCATAGCTGTGGGATTCTCTAGAGTGATCATTTTAGCACGTTGTCAGTCATAAAATTTCAGCAATTTTGATTTTTGCTTTGGAAATAGAACCTGAAGTGGAAGAGGTAGAAACACAGTCCACGCGAGCCTTGTATGTATGTAGATAGAATAGAAAATCTGTAACTTTAGCACAAGCAAGAAGCTCTCTGTCATAGAGGAACGTAACAAACATTCAACTTGTCCAGACCAAACGTGGCAGTTGTCCCCAGTCCTCGATCCACCTATCTTGAGATGATCAGCGATGTTCCTCGGTCCCTCATGCACTCATCTTGAATCGCTTACATTTCAGAAAAGCAACGTAAAAGAAGATGTCTCGCGGTGTCCTCTTCCTCATATACCTTTTGGCTTCTTGCTCGGTCTTGACCAGAGCTTGTTATAACGGGATATTTAAGCTTTCTGTAATGTTCTCTCTGCACCTCAAAGGGCGGCCAGCCCAGCAGGCCGACGGTAGATCTCTTTACCCCTCATATAAAAACACAGACAAGAATATAAGCTGAAAATAAATATTTTGAAAGATGGAAGATATTTTAATTATATCTAATACTATTACAGTATTATTGTCCACAACACAGAAAGGAATGGAAAAACTAATTATGTCAGTCTGTAAGAACAGCGAAGAGCAGAACCTCTACCTTAACGCGAAGAAAACTAAATTGATGACAACTGACAAAACAAACAAGGCAGCTGAAATATATATCAATGAGGAAAAACTGGAATAGGTGGAGAGTTTCTAATATCTTTGATCACTACTAACTAATAATGGAGATACAATGAGGGAAATTGAAAGGAGGACATCTATCGCTCTTCAAAAAATAAAACAACTAAAGAAGCTGTGGTGAGGAATAAACAGAACTACAAAAATAAGATTTTTAAGGGCATGCATCTTTCTCATCACAACATATGCCTGTGAGACCTGGACACTTAACAAAACAGCTGATAAACACATAAATGCCTTTGAATGTAAATGCTACAGATGAGTTCTTCATATATCATAGACACAAAAAAGAACAAATATATCCATACTACAGGAACTTAAAATTGAAGAAGGCTGACTAGTAAGAATATTAAACAGAGAAAACTGAAATATTTTGGACATATTAAACGTCATGATAATTTAGAGTAGACTGTCTTGGAAGAGTACATAATGGGAAAAAGAAAGAGAGGAAGACCAAGGCGAAGATGGCCGCAAGACGTCGTTGATGATCTGCAAATGGATGCATCAGCAGCAGGCCATCTTGCTTACAACCGAGAGGTCTACAGGAGAGCAGTTAGGGAGGCAAAGTTCCGCAGGGGACATCAAATAACTGAGACTCACTAATCCTACTGACCATTATCCATGACATATGAACATTTGTTCTTATTAAAAAAATCACGGACAAGTTTTACTGGAGAAGTTACTTGCACCGTAGTCTGTATGTTAATGACACTGTGATCTGTCACTATCTCAATTTACTGACATTGTGACCTGTCACTATCTCACGTTACTGACACTGTGATCTGTCACTATCTCAAGTTACTGACACTGTTATCTGTCACTATCTCACGTTACTGACACTGTGATCTGTCACTATCTCAATTTACTGACACTGTGACCTGTCACTATCTCAAGTTACTGACACTGTGACCTGCCACTATCTCAAGTTACTGACATTGTGACCTGTCACTATCTCACGTTACTGACACTGTGATCTGTCACTATCTCAAGTTACTGACACTGTGATCTGTCACTATCTCAAGTTACTGACACTGTGACCTGTCACTATCTCAAGTTACTGACACTGAGGCCTGCCACTATCTCAAGTTACTGACAGTGTCGACTGTCATATCTCAAGTTACTGACATTGTGACCTGTCACTATCTCAAGTTACTGACACTGGGGCCTGCCACTATCTCCAGTTACTGACACTGGGGCTGTCACTTTCATTTCTTTCCAGTTTCTAGGTTCTCTCAGAGTTGTAATGTGCCGGTATAATGAGAGCAGTAATAACTAAAATAAAAGAGAAATTCACTACCTTTCAACATTAGAGGAGAATAACGAAGATGTGAAGAAAGTAAAGGTGAACTACTTCTTCTTCTTCTTCTTCAGTTTTCCCATCCATTAAGGCTCACTGCTGCAGTTAAAATTCTCCTCCATTCCTCTCCATTTCTAATCTTCTCTCTCCAGTTGGTGACATAAGTTTCCTGTATATCCTTTTCAATGTCGTCTTTCCATCTCTATCTTGGTCTACCTCTTGGTCTTGTTTCCCTCATCTCTTGTGCATATATCATTTTTGTTTGTTTGTTCGTTCGTTCTCTTCTATTCTTTCTACATGGCCCAACCAGAGTAATCTGTAGTCCTCTATGATAAGCTGTTACGTCCTTAAGCATTCATGAAGGTGATATTCGTTCTTTCCTAAATCTGAATTCCAAAATTTGATTATTTTTTGTTGTTTATTCATGGTTGGGACATGTGCTTCGAATGATTGACAACTCACTACCAAAAATAGCACTAAGATGGACACCACAGGGGAACAGAAGTAAGGGTAAACCAAAAGAGACATGGAGAAGAATAACAGAGAGGATGTGGAACAGTAGAGGGGTCACTTGGGCAAGAGCAGAAAAAAAGGCAAAGGACAGGCATTTGTGGAAAACCCTTGCGGAAGCCCCATATGCCCTGGGCACTTAAGGTTCAGAGAGAGAAAGAGAGAGATTCATGCCTGTGCGTGGAGCCTGGTAAGTAACCGATGTGGAATGTCTACGACAGTGAAGGTTAAAGAAATAAGGGACACAATGTCAGACAGACCTGCTTGCCCAACACATCGCCCTTTGGAAATGAATCTCATTGGTTTATTATGTTCCACTTTCAAGAACGGCGGCCTGGTTAGCTGACTTGTTAAGCGCTCTGTTTACGAATTCCGGTGGGATTTTTTTTTTCTTTCTGATGTACACTAAAAAAGGCCCTGGGGTTCATCCAGCCTCTAAAAATGGGCACCAGAGAAATCTGGGGAGGTAAATCCGGACAGGCCAGGCGTGATACTGACCACATCACACTTTCATGTTCCGAAGGTCTAGGAAATAACGGGCCTTATACCGTATGCCCCAGTATGCCCCAGTATACCCCAGTATACCCCAGTATACCCCAGTATGTCCCAGTATGCCCCAGTATGCCCCAGTATGACATGGAAACGGGGATTTTACCTTTACTTTCAAGAATATTGGGAGAATATTTTTGGCAAATTGTGGGAGGAGGGGGAGAAGGGAGGGAAAAGAGGATTATGCATAATCAGGAAAATAATTTTTAACATGGAGGGTGGGGAAAGGGAGTGGGGAGGGGGGGGTAAAGATAGGGAGTATACCTATTTGTAGTCTGAAACTCCTGGTTATTTTGTAAGTGAGAGAGAATGAAACGTGCTCTATACTCTTATCTCGTCTGTTATCAGCCCACGAAGATATTCTAGTCGCTCTCCCTGCATGTATTACATAAAGCACATATTGTCGTCTTAGCGATTTGGCCCAACTCTCGCTGGACATCGCGGTTGCCTGGCCAACTTGTGTTTGCCGTGGAGTGACATCTGAGAGATAGGGCCTGCTCGTGACCCACCTGCTTGGCGCCAGCGGGATCTACCTTTCCGACGGATTAGTCTACCTGTGGATAACTCGCCCGGATTATCTAACACACGTCCCGATTTAGTGTCGGCGAGTGCTGGACTTCACATACGCTCTTCCTGCCCAGCCCTAGTCCAATGTGCTCTAAAAAACAGGTCTCGTATTAGATCTGTAAAATAGATGCTCCATGCCCATTAGAGACCCGGTCTATACTTTACTTGCCGTGTCACTCTGAACATGCGGTGTTATTATCCATATTTCCTGTGACTTGTCATGTCGGAGATATGGTGTCAGTGTTCATATTTCCTGTGATTTGTCGTATGTCATATATGAGATATGGTGTCATTGTTCACATTTTGTCTGGTTTGTCATATGGGAGATATGGTGTCAGTGTTCAGATTTCCTGTGATTTGTCATGTCATATAGGACATATGGTGTCATTGTTCACATTTCATGTGATTTGTCATGTGGGACATATAGTGTCAGTGTTCACATTTCTTCTGGTTTGTCATGTAGGAGATATGGTATCATTGTTTACATTTCCTGTGATTTGTCATGTGGGAGATATGTTGTTATTGTTGACATTTCCTCTGGTTTGTCATGTGGGAGATATGGTGTCAGTGTTCACATTTCCTGTGGTTTGTCATGTGGGAGATATGGTGTTATTGTTTACATTTCCTCTGGTTTGTCATGTGGGAGATATGGTGTTAGTGTTTACATTTCCTGTGGTTTGTCATGTGGGAGATATGGTGTTATTGTTCACATTTCCTCTGGTTTGTCATGTGGGAGATATGGTGTTATTGTTCACATTTCCTCTGGTTTGTCATGTGGGAGATATGGTGTTATTGTTCACATTTCCTCTGGTTTGTCATGTGGGAGATATGGTGTCATTGTTCACATTTCCTCTGGTTTGTCATGTGGGCGATATGGTGTCAGTGTTCACATTTCCTATGGTTTGTCATGTGGGAGATATGGTGTCATTGTTCACATCCCCTATGTCCTACAATATTAAGTAAGGGAACACGTATTAAGGGGATGACATGGTCAGCACCCCGCCTCCTTCTCTTCCCCAGCCCCAAAAGAAGTCGGGTACCTGGCGCCCCCACCTGTAACCGAACCCGAACTACCGACTTCCGCTATGAGAGACTGGGGCCATCAACTCGACCACCGCTGATCGTGCAGACCACATATTGGTAAAATCAGCCAAGCGAGAAGCAGGTCTGGAAACACACGACTGTTCCAACAAATGGAAGACGTTTATCCGTTTCAAATATGGCGTGGGAGACGAAAGAGGTGCTGTATGGGTGTCTGTGTGCGCGCGCACATATGCATGTATATGTGCGTGAGCATATATGTGGTGTGGCTGAGGTAAGTTATTTCTTTTTTTTCTTTTATAAGGGAAACTATCAAGCCGCGGCATGGTCAGTTTTTGTTTCTACTGGTGTCTGATGAAGGTAAAAGCTGAAATATTACAAAGCTGCCTTTGATGCCAAGTTATTTATGCGTGCTAAAAAATAAAAGAGAGAATCAATACCTTTCCCCATTAGAAGGAGAGCAACAAAGATGTGAAGAAGGTGATGATGGATGCCTTAAAGCGGCAATGCTTAGATGAATTTTAACTGACAGAAATATTTTGAGACTGATTCCAGTTTGTTTCATCCGCACATCAGTCTCCAAGAAACACGTGCGTTACATGTACTTATCTGAAAGAAAAATGTAGCAGTGGACTAGAAAATGATGACAACAGACTGTGTAATGTCTGCTAGAGAATGTAGCATTGACAACAGACTGTGTAATGTCTGCTAGAGACTGTAGCTTGACAACAGAGTGTGTAATATCGACATTAGACTGAGTAATATCGACATTAGACTGAGTAATATCGACAGAAGACTGTTCAATATCGACAGCAGACTGTGTAAAATCGACAACAGACTGTGCAGTATCGACAATAGACTGTGCAAAAACACGGCCATAAACAAGTATATACCTCGTTATTTGGCGGGGGGGGGGGGAGCCCGAAAGGGGGGAGGATTGATACTTGGTTTATTGAAGATAATCTTACACTTTCTAGAGGACCATTTCTTTTTAATTCCTATCCCTTTTCTACACATTAAACCGTACTAGACCAACAGCTCCCAACATTTCTTACCTCCAATGGCCGCTCCTACAACAACGCATAACTTGCGGACCATCAGCTTGTATGCAATATGTCAATGCCATGAACCTTTAATAACTGGCATCAGTAGACGTTCACTCAGTCAGTCACATGCATGTCCCTCTCGGAACTTTGCCTCCCTAACAGTTCTCCTCTAGCCCTCCCGGTTGCAAGCAAGATCCCCTGCTGCTGATGCATTCATTTGCAGATTATCAACGATGTCTTGTAGCCATATTCGCCTTGGCCTTCCTCTCTTTCTTTTTTCTATTATATAGCCTTTCAAGACAGTCTTCTCTAAATTATCGTATGTCCAAAATACTTAAGTTTTCTCTGTTTAATCCTCTTTACTAGCCAACCTTCTTCAATATTAAGTTCTTGTAGTATGGATATACAAAAAGGAATGGAAAAACTAATTATGTCAGTCCGCAAGAACAGCGAAGAGCAGAACCTCTATCTTAATGCAAAGAAAACTAAATTGATGACAACTGACAAAACAAACAAGGCAACTGAAATATGTATCAATGAGGAAAAACTGGAAGAAGTGGAGAGTTTTGAATATCTTGGATCGCTACTAACTAATAATGGAGATACAATGAGGGAAATTAAAAGGAGGACATCTATCGCTCTTCAGAAAGTAAAACAAATAAAGAATCTGTGGAGAGGAGCAGACAGAACCACAAAAATAAGATTTTTAAAGGCATGCATCTTTCCCATAGCAACATATGCATGTGAGACCTGGACACTTAACAAAACAGCTGAGAAACACATAAATGCCTTTGAATGTAAATGCTACAGAAGAGTTCTCCAAATATCGTGGACACAAAAAAGAACAAATATATCTATACTACAAGAGCTTAATATTGAAGAAGGCTGGCTAGTGAAGAGGATTAAAGAGAGAAAACTGGAATATTTTGTACACATTAAACGTCATGATAATTTAGAGAAGACCTTATTGGAAGGATACATAATGGGAAAAAGAAAAAGAGGAAGACCAAGAAGAAGATGGCTGCAAGACATCGTTGACGATCTGGAAATGGATGCAACAGCAGCAGGCCATCTTGCTCACAACCGAGAGGCCTACAGGAGTGCTGTTTGGGAGGCAAAGTTCCGCAAGGGACATGCAAATGAGTGAATGAGTATGGATATATTTGTTCTTTTTTTTTGTGTGTCCATGATATTTGAAGAACTCTTCTGTAGCGTTTACATTCAAAGGCATTTATGCGTTTCTCAGCTGTTTTGTTAAGTGTCCAGGTCTCACAGGCATATGTTGCCATGGGAAAGATGAGTGCCCTTAAAAATCTTATTTTTGTAGTTCTGTTTGTTCGTCTCCACAGTTTATTTAGTTGTTTTACTTTTTGAAGAGCGATAGCTGTCCTCTTTTTAATTTCCCTCATTGTATCTCCATTATTAGTTACTAATAATCTAAAGCCTTACTTTGAACATCAAAAAGACAGAGACTATGTTTATATCTAAGAAACAGAATCCACCAGCATGCAGTATAAAATTGAACAGAACCATTCTAAAGCAGGTGCAGAAATTCAAATATACCTTGGAGCAGCGATAACTTAGATGGGAAATGCAGAACAGAAATTAGGAACAGAATAGGCCAAGCAAAGACTGCATTTCTGAGAATAAGAAACATATTGTGTTGGATACAACACATCCTTATCAATGAATGTTAGAAAACGAGTCCTAAAATGCTATATTGAACCTATCTTGTTATATGGAAGTGAATGATGGACAATAGGCAAGTCTTCACAAAAATCATTGGAAGCAGCAGAATTGTGGTTTATTAGAAGAATGTTGTGAATCCCCTGGACAGCAAAAATAATTAATGAAGAATGTATGAGAAGAGCTGGAGAGACAAAAAAATCTTGTGAAAAAAATAAGAGAGAGACAATGTACTTTCATAGGACATGCAATGAGAAGAGGGGGCATTGAAAATATTAAAAGAACAGGAAAAATAGAAGGAAAAAGATCAAGAGGAAGACCAAGAGAAATGATACTGGACAGTCTGACGGGATGGTGTGAGAGGAGATCACCAACTGAGCTGATGGCCTGCATGAAGGATCATGTACTCTGGAGAAGCATAATAGCTAACGCCAGTCGGCACAGCACATGATGATGATGATGATGATGATGATGATGATGATGATGTTCAAAGCTCTCCACCTCTTCCAGTTTTTCCTCATTGATACATATTTCAGCTGCCTTGATTGTTTTCAGAAGATGTTACACATTTGATAACTCTCCCACGGAACACCTGACGGTACGTCAAGAGCCACAGGCTGAGAATGTGAGGCACGACTCCTCTAGACCCCGTGACCTAGCAAGCCTTTCTCTGTGTATCGACTGTTGATCAGTTTCCGTAAACAAAGACACTCTATTTTAGCAAACCGAAGAGTTCTCTTGTCAAACTCTGTGTCAGATTTTGTTGTGTCGAAGTTTGATGGTTTACGATGCTTTGGAGTCACTTCAAACAGGCTGAGATACGCGAGACGGGTCCCGACTGGTGGATATACTTCCCAGATCGGGAGACTTTTTAACCGCAAGCCCAGTGCTGGCCGTAGACAGATATTTCATAGCCAACGCTCATGCCAAACCTTGTCTTGATTCACGAATTATCAAGCGAAGTATGATGTGTAATATACCTCTGGCGAATATTTCTTGAATATGCGCCAAAAAGAGGGGAGGGGGTAATTTGGAAATGGAGCGCCAAAATATGAAGAGAATTTTTAAAAAAAAAATGCACATCTTATACTAAGACAGCTGTTCATGAAGGTGCTTCTTACAACCAAGTAGTTGCCTTTCCTGTGTGAAGTTAGATCCTTGCCTTTCTTGTGTGAAGTTAGGTCCTTGGCTTTCTTGTGTGAAGTTAGATCCTTGCCTTTCTTGTGTGAAGTTAGGTCCTTGCCTTTGTGTGAAGTTAGGTCCTTGCCTTTCTTGTGTGAAGTTAGGTCCTTGCCTTTCTTGTGTGAAGTTAGGTCCTTGCCTTTCTTGTGTGAAGTTAGGTCCTTGCCTTTCTTATGTGAAGTTAGGTCCTTGCCTTTCCTGTGTGAAGTTAGATCCTTGCCTTTCTTGTGTGAAGTTAGGTTCTTGCCTTTCTTGTGTGAAGTTAGGTCCTTGCCTTTCTTGTGTGAAGTTAGGTCCTTGGCTTTCTTGTGTGAAGTTAGGTCCTTGCCTTTCTTGTGTGAAGTTAGGTCCTTGCCTTTCTTGTGTGAAGTTAGGTCCTTGCCTTTCTTGTGTGAAGTTAGGTCCTTGCCTTTCTTGTGTGAAGTTAGATCCTTGCCTTTCTTGTGTGAAGTTAGGTCCTTGCCTTTCTTGTGAAGTTAGGTCCTTGCCTTTCCTGTGTGAAGTTAGGTCCTTGCCTTTCTTGTGTGAAGTTAGGCCCTTGCCTTTCTTGTGTGAAGTTAGGTCCTTGCCTTTCTTGTGTGAAGTTAGGTCCTTGCCTTTCCTGTGTGAAGTTAGATCCTTGCCTTTCTTGTGTGAAGTTAGATCCTTGCCTTTCTTGTGTGAAGTTAGGTCCTTGCCTTTCTTGTGTGAAGTTAGGTCCTTGCCTTTCTTGTGTGAAGTTAGGTCCTTGGCTTTCTTGCGTAAAGTTAGGTCCTTGGCTTTCTTGCGTAAAGTTATTTCACCACCGGTTTCCGTGAAGTTTCTTGCTCTTATCTGCGTTCTTCACGGAGGTTTTATGGCACTTTTCCTGCTTATTTAATAATAAAAAAGAAAGAAAGCAAGAAAAAAGAAAGAAAGAAAGAAAGAAAGAAAGAATGAATGAATGAAAGAAAGAAAGAAAGAAAGGAAAGAAAGAAAGCAAGGAAAAAAGAAAGAAAGAAAGAAAGAATGAATGAAAGAAAGAAAGAAAGAAAGAAAGAAAGAAAGAAAAAGAAAGAATGAATGAATGAATGAATGAAAGAAAGAAAGAATGAATGAATGAAAGAAAGAATGAATGAATGAAAGAAAGAAAGAAAGAAAGAAAGAATGAATGAATGAATGAATGAATGAAAGAATGAATGAATGAATGAAAGAATGAAAGAAAGAAAGAAAAAAAAGAAAGGAAAGAAAGAAAGAAAAAAGAAAGAAAGAAAGAAAGAAAGATAAAGCAGAATTCACTGCACTATTAAAGCAGTTTTCCTCTCTCGGCACTGCTTAAAGCCGTAACACAGTTCTACAAAAATAGAATTTCTTCTAAACAGGGAGTCATTTCTTGCTGTGTGATGTGACTTGTTTATATTACTGAGCAATAAACTTGTTTGTACATATAGTGTTATGTACCGTGACTATTACATTCTGACAATGAGCATTAGGCTCAGAGACACTCAACATATGTTACAATGATATTCACTCTGTAACAGGACAACCCAGATAACACTGACTCCACTACTCATCAACACACGACATGACCAGTTACATGTAAATCAACAACTCAACACCACAATTAACACTTAACATGAATCTAAGAAATCACAGGATTCAGCAGACACACTTTATATGTTTAATGATGAGATCCCATTTGTATGATGAGTGTTGTAACGATGTAGAGTGTAAAACTTGATGGATACAATTACAAATGATCATCCAGAAAAACATAAGTCCGGGCGACTAACATCGCCATGGGACTAGGTCAGACATTCAACCTTTGTCCAAAGAAACGTGGACAAATCGACACACAAATCTACATGACTACTACAACAATTTGTCTTAAGAAAAACAATCCATCAACTACAACAATTTAACTACAGACTCTCTATCCCTTCCTAGAATCAAACACACAACCTCTCGCTACAACATTCTGACCACAAACTCCTCTCTCCCAACTATTCACACCTCCCGCCTAATCTAAACCACGTGACTCAGAATTCTCTCGAAACACGAGATATTTTCTCCGTGCTTGGCATACAGTGATGAGTTGTGGACAGGGTTACACACAAAACAATCTGTACAGAATGTTATTCTGTTACAAAGAAAGAAAGAAAGAAAGCGATGTTTCAGCTTGGCTCCAACCGCAGAAGCGATGATCTTCGACTACTTGCATGTCTTTATCTTCGACGTTCGCCCTTTCAAGAGCTTTCGTTGCGTTGTGTCACTGCTGCTTGCCATTTTTATGCCACAACATATCCAACTTCGGCTCAGTTTATTTTTAGAACCGTGTTCGTCTTCCTATTTCGATTCCTACCAACTTGGCTAGACTGCTGCCTTTTCCAGGGTACACCACTGGGAAGTAAAATAGGGCCTTAGCCAGCTATGGTTCTCCAGCCCAGACACTGAGAGTCAGCAAGACGCCGTTGACCCACTCATCTTGAGTGACGCGTTCTTGCGTGTGTACTGAATGTCTGGTACACTAGCGTCAGTCAAGGACGAGTGGGGAAAAAAAGAGCAAAACTAACAATTGCCAGTGCTGCTCTTAGGTCAATCATTCAGTGCCTGTAGCCCCTCTTCTGGAACAAAAGCCAAGGATAAAGACTCTCCAGTCATCTCTGCCCTTCACCTTGCTCTCCAAGTCACTCCGTGTGATTCTATCTTGTCTGTATAACCTCCCTTGTATACCTTGTCCACTCTTCATGTATTCTTTGGCGTGTCCCGTTCTCGCTTCCCTTGATGGTTGCTGTTCCAATCTGAACGAGTTGACTTAACCGGGTTGATGCTTTCCAGTTACCTTGACGCTGCATTTATTTATCTATCTACATTTTGCTAAGTATGCTACCATTGTTTTAGTCTTGATCTTTGAAAAACAACAACATTTGCAAAGGTATGAAGTGTTACTGCCTTCACATTTCTTAGTTACGGCCACTGTGAGACAGGAAGGCCAGCGCCTGTCTCTTTCTGTCTTGACCCTTTTTGAGAAGCTCCCGATACTAGGGGTCGGCTCCGATGCTGTTCGGTTCGAGAATAACTCAGCCCTTTTGGGGGGAATCAAACCAAGACCTTTTATTGCGTTAACCACTACACCACAGCCTCACTGTTGCTTTACCAAAAGAAAATATTAATTCTTATAAATTTATCGCAGAATGAACCATCAGTTTGCTGTATCTGAAAATCTCATAGTCATGCTAAGATGATGGCGTAATATAGTTTTACAAGGAGGTAGAAAAGTAAAGCAGGGGAGGTAATGTAAAGCTCTGTTCCATTTCATTTTGAAAGGGTAAAGTAAAATTAAAAGAATCTCTCAGTTTGGAAGACTTCTCTCAGTTTAAAAGACTTCTCTCAGTTTGGAAGACTTCTCTCAGTTTAGAAAGCTTCTCTCAGTTTGGAAGATTTCTTTCAGTTTGAAAGACTTTTCTCAGTTTAGAAAGCTTCTCTCAGTTTAGAAGACTTCTCTTAGTTTGGAAGACTTGTCTCGATTTGGAAGACTATGAGAAAACTATCGTAAGAATCCATTCGTGTTGGAATAGTATAAGAAAACTATAAGAAACTACACATTTCGAAGTTAACAAGAAAACTATGAAACTCTAACCCAAAAAAAAAAAACGAAGACCTCAGATTTTCCAGGAAAGATTTTTTGAAGCAACATCTGTCAGGTTTAGATTTGTTGAAGGAAAGGGAACATAAAATTCCATTTATGCTTTACAAACACTAACATAAAGAGTTTTAGAAGTACAGAAAGATCTCTGCTTATGCTTCATTGATTACACCAAGGCATTTGACAAGATGAAACATAATGAAATTATTAAAATGCTTGAAGACATCAGTATAGACGGTAAAGACCTGAGGATTGTAAAACATCTATACTGGCAGCAAGAAGCAGCAATTCGAGTTGAAAATAGAACTGGAAAATATCAACCTATCTTCTTCTTCTTCCTTCGCTTCTACCACCGAGACTGCCCTGTGATCCTACTGAATTTACGCCTGTGGTCCTCGTTAAGTCCCATGGTCCCCGCGTGGTCCCCGAAAAGACTACACGAGATCCCCGAGAAGACCACAGTAGGTTCAGAGTATCTCAGGGCTTGAGTCTGAATTCTTGGTGGGTCTCAGAAGCGGGATTGCGTGACACTGGTTTTCGTTGCACCAGTTTAGTCTAGAGTTGGACTTTCTCACCGGAAGACCTCGACGTGTTTAAAATAGCGTATCCTCGCCAGGTGAGAGGTGGTAGCCCACCCAGGCCAGAGTTTGGACTTTCTCACCGGAAAACCTCGACGTATTTTCAGATACCCGTGTATCACCGCCGGGTGAGAGGTGGTTGCCCATCCAGTCCAGTGTTGGACTTCTCACCGGAAAACCTCAGCGTGATTAGGATACGCATACATCCCCGCCGGTTGAGAAGTGGTTGCCTATCTAGACTGCCCTGGTCCAGTGTCTTCGACTTCAGCATTTTGTGGTCATGGCCGCTACCCTTCCTAGTTGTGACCAGGATGGAGCTTTTGTCCAGGAGGACGAATCCTCGCCACTAGTGACTTCCACCCCTGGGTTGAGCCGGTTTAGGCATATTATCCCAGTATGGGCGTGTTTGGGACGTGACCAACCTCAAAAGCAGAGGTACCATGACATGAGTAGCCTTCAAGTTTCACCCTTGGTATGAGCCGGTTTAGGCATATTTCACCAGTATGGGTGTATATCAGGCGTGACCGACCTCTAGAGCGGAGGTGATGTGGCATGCCTGGCCATCAAGTTTCACCCCTGGTGTGTGCCGGTTTAGGCATATTTCACCAGTGTAGGTGCATTTCGGACGTGGCCGGCTTCTAGAGCAGAGGCGCCATGATATGTGTAGCTCTCGCAGCGATACTACTGGACATACCGATTAAATTTCACTTTATCTTTTCCTTCACCTTTTCACATCGGCGTCGCACAGCAACCTTTATTTCTTTTCCGCATTTTCTTCCTTGACCGGGAGGAGTTTCACTCCACGTGCGGCATTCTAAGAGTCTCGCCAGCAGTGTCTTAACCTCTGGGTTAAACCGGTTCATGCATTTCACACGATATGACTGCACTCAGGACGTGGCCGACCTCAAGACCAGAGGTGCCGTGATTTGACTGTTTGCTTCGCATTATCCTTTCTATCACTTTTTCCGCAGTGGTGCCGCGCGGCAACCCCTTTTGCATCTTTCTTCATTGGCCGGGAGGAGCACCGCTCCACGCACGGCAGCTGAAGAATCGCGCCAGCAGCGGTAGATGAGCTACCAAACGTGCCACTCATCTACCCTAAGTGTCTGGTTTTCAGGCGCCAGATATTCGCCTTCGCCCCTTCTCCTGTCAGTTTAAACAGTTCTGTCACGGGAAGGCCAAGAGCTGGACTTGACTGCCAGAGACTGTTTGAGACGCGTGCCGTTGGAGTGGAGATCGAATTCTCCACCCCACCTCCGGCAATAGCAGTCCTTAGAACCATATCAACCCATAAAACAAAGGGTGCGACAAAGATGTGTAGTATCTCCAGATCTTTTTTTCTCTGTACAGCGAGAATATTCTAAGAACGATCATCACGGAACCAGGTATCAAAACTGGAGGATACAATATTAACAACCTTCGGTATGCTGACGACACAGTACTGATAGCTGAGAACCAACAAGACCTGCAAAATCTCTTGGATAAAGTCGCCAAAGAAAGTTAACAGAAAGGCCTTACTTTGAACATCAAAAAGACAGAGACTATGGTTAAATCTAAGAAACTGAATCCACCAACATGCAGTATAAAATTAAACGGAACTGTTCTAAAGCAGGTGCAGAAATTCAAATACCTTGGAGCAGTAATAACTTCAGATGGGAAATGCAGAACAGAAATTAGGAACAGAATAGGCCAAGCAAAGACTGCATTTCAGTGAATGAGAAACATATTAGCCAACACATCGTTATCAATGAATGTTAGAAAACGAGTCATAAAATGCTATATTGAACCTATCTTGTTATATGGAAGTGAATCATGGACAATAGGCAGGTCTTCACAAAAATCATTGGAAGCAGCAGAAATGTGGTTTATTAGAAGAATCCCCTGGACAGCAAAAAATAACTAATGAAGAATGTTTGAGAAGAGCTGGAGAGACAAAAAAAAATCTTGTCAAAATAATATGAGAGACAATGTACTTTCATAGGACGTGCAATGAGAAGAGGGGGCATTGAAAATATTATAACAACAGGAAAAACAGAAGGAAGAAGATCAAGAGGAGGACTAAGAGAAATGATACTGGACAGTCTGATGGGATTGTGTTAGAGGAGATCACCAACTGACCTGATGGCCTGCATGAAGGATCGTGTACTCTGGAGAAGCATAATAGCCACCGCCAGTCGGCACGGCACCTGATGATGATGATGATCTGGCAGGACATTTAGTGGCCACGATGGTGATCTCCTGCTGTGACAAGATGAGCTTATGCTCGCCTGAAGCCACAGTTTTATCATCTTCATCTTGGAGTCTACGGCGCCGGCCTGGAGACTTAAAAGAAACGATACATTCTTGAAGCTGACGGTTTTAAAGACATTCGCAGTCTGGAGTTTTGTGGGGAGCTGATTCTCTGCGCAGTCAAGGGAGGATGTTCCCTGCTTTTATCGTCCTCAAAGTCAATCCTACTTTTTCCCCAGAGTCTCTCTCTCTCTCTCTCTCTCTCTCTCTCTCTCTACGACACATGCAGGAGAATAATTCACTCATAGACAGTCAGTCAGGCTTTAGACCCAATCATTCCCGCCATATAGCTCTCATTAAACTGACAGAAAACTGGTTAGTAAACATAAATGACGACAGACTATGTGGTGCCATTTTTGTCGACTTTAAAAAGGCATTTGATATGACTGACCATGATATTTTTGTAAAAAAAAAAAAAGAAAAGAAAAATAAAGACTATAGACTGCACCCTGACCTTATAAAATTAATTAATTCTTTCAGACAAACAACAGGTAGTATTCTTCAACAATTCTCTATCAAATTCTGCTATTGTTGACACTGGTGTTCGACAAGGTTCTATTCTAGGCCCGTTACGCTTTGTTATCTACATAAATGATCTTCCACTTCATCTTAAACACTCTTCTTGTGACATTTTTGCTGACGATTGCACAGTCTACACCAGTGACTACGACTGTATTAACCTTGACAACTCTTCAGGTCGAGTTAAACCATCTAATTAGATGGAGCAACAACAATGGGATGATTATAAATACTGATAAAACTAAATCAGTGCTCATAACAACAAGACAGAAACTACAAAACGCAACAAAAATAACACTTCGGCTCTGTACGGAAACATCACAGATAGAAAACGTTAGCGAGCGCAAAACATTAGGTCTTATTACTGACCAGCATCTGACCTGGAACTCTCATGTGCAAGGTCTAGCAAAACTCATCGCGCAAAAATTATACTTATCTTATCTTATATCTTATATCCTTCCCGTGCCGTTAAACGTCACATAGGGCTCGCAAAGTAGTTTTTATACTAGTTAGCCAAAATTAAACACTTCATAGATCAAGACACAAGGAAGACATACTACATATCACACATATATAAACACATTTAGACCACACATATATAAACACATTTAGACCATTACTCAGCAATCTGGGATGGTTGCTCGGTGTCAAATACAAAGAGGGTATACTAACTTCAAAAGCGAGCAGTAAAACTTATTAGTGACAAAGATCAAACGTAAGCAACTAACCAGCACAAACGTATCAAAATACTGCCTCTTAATAAAAGGTTCCTCTTCAACAAAGCCAAGCTGGTGCATCAAATTCTTTCACAACATTCTCTGCCTTATCTATAGAACCTGTTTACATGTAGCCCAAAGTGCAGCCAACGCTTAAACAACATGTGTCTTCCAAAATCTAGACTTGATCTTATAAGAAAAGCTTTACTTATTCTGCTGCTCATCTTTGGAATACCTTCCCATTCTGTATTAAAAATATAAACTATACTCCTTTCTACAACTACAAACTTTTCCAATATCTATTTGATGTCGACTACATGCCCCCATGAATCATAAAACTTAAAAGTTATTTTAGACTTCTCTTACAGACACTGAATACAGTTAATTGTTTATTCTGAATAGTACTGAAATTTTTGTTTGGTAGGTAGTCATTTATATGTGTATGTAGTTACTTTAATGTTAATTATGTTTGTTATATGAGCTGCATATTTGTAGAATGTCTGGATCAGAGTGAAAGTTGTATGATAAAGGGCAGAATATCAGACGGGCCTGCGTGCCCAATTCTTAACTCTTTTGAAACAAAGATCAATCAGTCTCTCCCCCTCTCCTCCACCCACTTAGTCGACATATTGTTATAATTATCATTATTATTATTATTACTGGACTTATCTCCCATACAGGATAAAAATCTATCATTAAATATCAAGTATTCTCTTTATGAACCACCAAATCTGATAGCTGCCACATGCCTTCACACGCCTGGCTCATTATTATTCACATCCACGCAAAAGTTTGCTTCTCATAAACAAAAAAACGGGACACGCTACACTATACCACTTATTTGTGTGATTGGTTACTTTAATGTAATGTTAGATGATTGCCTACCTTATTCCCAGCACACGGATTTTACTACCCATAAGGCAACTCGCTGTTTCGGTGCTGCCTTTAGGTTTTATAATCTTGATCTCCTGGGCCTGTGCAAACAGTGGTAGTATAAACCTGAATAATGCCCAGATAAGTCAACAAATCTGGAAGAAAACGAGACATACAAGGAGAGAACACACAATAATAGACAGCCGGTTCTCATGCGAATTTCGTAGTTAAGTCTAAACATTTTAAGACTAAAAAGGAGACACAGAGAGAGAGAGAGAGAGAAAAGAGGTTAATTTTTTAGCACAGTTAAAACAGAATCTTTGATGCCGTTTACTAAGTGATAACATAACTATCAGGAAGAAACATAAAGCAGCAACAAATGCTCTGAGAGCAAGGCTGAGAGTCAAGTTGTTATCGCTGTTTTGCACCTTGTACGTTTGTAACTTCTAAACTGTGGATAACTGAGGCAAATTTGGCATAAAACTCAAGTCACTGATAGTCTCGGAGTATACATTTGGCGAGCTTTTTTTTTTTTTTAGGTTAGATTGAAAACTGTACCACATGTTTTTGATGGAGCACGAAAGGTGGTATAAGATAAGACAATTGAGAGAGAGATAAGGATAAGTTGATTGTCTCCGTGTAAACGAATTTAACTTGAGTTTTTGTAGCCAGTAAAGTGTCAATAATCTTGAAACATAGTCACCGCCAGCTACAGAGATATACTTTCTACATTATACTAGTAGTATACTAGTTTTTCCAGACTAAATGTTTACGAAGAATTAGAAAAATATTCTGGCCAAACACCATAAGAAATAACATCTTATTAGCAGAAATGCAGATGAAACCACTGACAATAATTATTGAGGAAAGACGCTGGCGATGGTTGGGACATGTGCTCCGAATGACTGACAACTCACTACCAAAAATAACACTAAGATGGACACCACAGGGGAACAGAAGTAAGGGTAGACCAAAAGAGACATGGAGAAGAACAACAGAAAGGATGTTGAGCAATAGAGGGCTCACCTGGGCAAGAGCAGAAAAAAAGGCAAAGGACAGGCATTTGTGGAAAACCCTTGCGGAAGCCCCATGTGCCCTGGGGACTTAAGGTTCAGAGAGAGAGAGAGAGAGAGAGAGAGATACTAGTTTTAATATCACCAGTAGTGTACTAATCTCTACACTACACTAGTAGTATACTAGTTTTAATATCATCAGTAGTATACTAGTTTTAATATCACCAGTAGTGTACTAATCTCTACACTACACTAGTAGTATACTAGTTTTAATATCACCAGTAGTGTACTAGTTTTAATATCATCAGTAGTATACTAGTTTTAATATCATCAGTAGTATACTAATCTCTACACTACACTAGTAGTATACTAGTTTTAATATCATCAGTAGTATACTAATCTCTACACTACACTAGCAGTATACTAGTTTTAATATCATCAGTAGTATACTAATCTCTACACTACACTAGCAGTATACTAGTTTTAATATCATCAGTAGTACACTAATCTCTACACTACACTAGCAGTATACTAGTTTTAATATCATCAGTAGTATACTAATCTCTACACTACACTAGCAGTATACTAGTTTTAATATCATCAGTAGTATACTAATCTCTACACTACACTAGTAGTATACTAGTTTTAATATCATCAGTAGTATACTAATCTCTACACTACACTAGTAGTATACTAGTTTTAATATCATCAGTAGTGCACTAATCTCGGAGAGAAAGACTGGTTGGTCCCCAGATAATCAACAGTAGAAATGGGTAGCGCACACTACTCTTGTTAGATACGGGCGAGATACTGATCACATCAATCATCTGATCAAAGAAGATATGGCACTAAGACCACATGCCTTAGATGCCTAGACCACATGCCTTAGATGCCTTACTGCACGACAGAGCTAAAACACACACACACACACCCACACACACACAAGTATACTGTACCTTTAAACTATGTTCATTTCAGTTTGTGCTTTTCCCAAATAGCCACATGCGTGTCAGAATTTGGTCTTTCTCGTATTTTATATACACGCAAGATTTCGCTTATCCCTGAAGAATTCTGGGCGGACATAAGGGCCCAATTCTTCGCCCTTGGAAAATAAAGTCCGCTTGTTCTGCAGTGCAAAATGTTGTTTCCGCTCTGCGGTTTGGTTTTACTGCTGGCAAAATCTGTTCACGTAATTAACATTCTGTAACTTGCATCAAACCGCCAGCTTACGGCTGTAAGAAAACCGAGGAATGTTAAACTTTCATTCAAAGGCCGGCCTGGCCCACAAGTGCACAAGGCCCCACAGTGGGAAACCAGAGCATAGCAGCTTTTGCCAAAGCGAGCGGTCGTGTCATAGTGTGAACTCTGTGACCTCTGAACGTAATATTTCAGATAAGTGGGGGCCTTTCTTCGGCTGAACAGAGAAGCAGTTCTTGTTCCGCGAAGGTGTTTGCATCACTGCTGTCACGCTGTACTCTTGTTCAGGCTCCTACAGGAACTGCTGTTCTATCAAGTGATGACCATGTTGTTCCTGATGAAATAGGATGTTTTTTGGTGAAGATGATGACGTAGTTTTTTCATGAAAGGTTATTTTTGTTGAAGGATGAGGTTGTTCTTGATGAAAGATTATTCTTGGCTAAAGATGAAATTCTTGATGAAAGATTATTCTTGGCTAAAGATGAAATTCTTGATGAAAGATTATTCTTGACTAAAGATGAAATTCTTGATGAAAGATTATTCTTGGCTAAAGATGAAATTCTTGATGAAAGATTATTCTTGACTAAAGATGAAATTCTTGATGAAAGATTATTCTTGGCTAAAGATGAAATTCTTGATGAAAGATTATTCTTGGCTAAAGATGAAATTCTTGATGAAAGATTATTCTTGACTGAAGATGAAATTCTTGATGAAAATTGATGATATTATATATACATTACACGTTAGAGAAGATGTAGACAAAGAATATTATGATGCCATAACAATTGGAGGTTATGAAATACCAGAGATTAGATATGCTGATGAAACAGCATTACTGTCCACAACACAAAAAAAAGGAATGGAAAAACTAGTTATGTCAGTCCGTACAAATAGTGAAGAGCAAAACCTCTATCTTAATGTGAAGAAAACTAAATTGATGACAACTGACAAAACAAACAAGGCAGCTGACATATGTATCAATGAGGAAAAACTGGAAAAAGTGGAGAGTTTTGAATATCTTGGATCACTGCTAACTAATAATGGAGATACAATGAGGGAAATTAAAAGGAGTATATCTATCGCTCTTCAGAAAGGAAAACAACAAAAGAATCTGTGGAGAGGAACAGACAGAACTACAAAAATAAGATTTTTAAGGGCACGCATCTTTCCCATCGCAACATATGCCTGTGAGACCTGGACACTTAACAAAACAGCTGAGAAACACATTAATGCCTTTGAACGTAAATGCTACAGAAGAGTTCTCCAAATATCATGGACAAAGAAAAGAACACATATATTCATACTACAAGAATTTAATATTGAAGAAGGCTGGCTAGTAAAGAGGATTAAACAAAGAACGCTTAAATATTTTGGACACATTAAACGTCATGATAATCTAGAGAAAACCGTCTTGGAAGGGTGCATAATGGGAAAAAGAAAGAGAGGAAAACCAAGGCGAAGATGGCTGCAAGACATCATTGATGATCTGCAAATGGATGCATCAGCAGCAGGCCATCTTGTTCACAACCGAGAGGCGTACAGGAGTGCTGTTAGGGAGACAAAATTCCGCAAGGGACATGCAAATGAATGAATGAATGAATATATTATTATTCTTAATAAAGTGAGTAATGATGCTTTTGATGAAAGGCAGGTTATCATGTCTGTCCTTCCTCTTCTTCTTTCTGAAGCGTAAACAGGGGGAATGGGTCAATAACCTCCCAGCGGAGACCTCTCAACCACGCCAGTCGCTGCCGTCTATGTTCGGACGCGGTGGAAACACTGACGCTGTAACTATTAGACTTTCAGAATCTAAAGTATAGACACTTTATAATAACACAGCCCTCCACCTGCTTTCATCTTCTTCTTCATCTCTCGCCCCAGAACTACGAGTACGGTGGTCTTTGTAACCGACGTGGTGCAGGTGTTGAGGCACAGCATCGTACTGAACTGGTTGTTGGTTACGGAGGCACAGCATCGTGCTGAACTGGTTGTTGGTTACGGAGACACAGCATCGTACTGAACTGATTGTTGGTTACGGAGACACAGCATCGTACTGAACTGGTTGTTGGTTACGGAGGCACAGCATCGTACTGAACTGGTTGTTGGTTACGGAGGCACAGCATCGTACTGAACTGGTTGTTGGTTACGGAGGCACAGCATCGTACTGAACTGGTTGTTGGTTACGGAGGCACAGCATCGTACTGAACTGGTTGTTGGTTACGGAGCACAGCATCGTACTGAACTGGTTGTTGGTTACGGAGGCACAGCATCGTACTGAACTGGTTGTTGGTTACGGAGGCACAGCATCGTACTGAACTGGTTGTTGGTTACGGAGGCACAGCATCGTAATGAACTGGTTATTGGTTACGGAGGATATTTGTTCCGGTAGTCCCTGGCTGGAGCTAAGGCAGCAGAGGCTTGCAGTAGTTCTTTAGCAGAATCCACCACCTCGGGGACTATGGCGATACCTGCCTCCGTTAGCCAGACTAGGCCCGGTATTGGGGATACCAACAGAGAGATGATCTTGTTCGGGTACACTTCGCCAACCCTGGCGCAACTTTGTTAGCTATGAGTCGCTAACCGCTAAATAGGATACTCCCTCATTTTCATTCCCGTTCCCCTCCCTCACCCCCCCCCCCCCCCCCAAGCGAAATATCCTATATCTGAAAAACGTCTATTATAGTCACCTTCCTCATGCACCTTCCTCTATTCACGGGAGATACAGATTTCTTGATATGGGTTGTCAGTTTGCTTCGTGTATGGGACTTCTTTGGGTTTGTGTTTTCTTCTCCCTCCATCACTTGCGTGGGTGCTGTCTCCGTTTGTTCCAGGCCACTCTTCTGAAAAATTATGTGAGGAAAAAAAAGTTAAAAGTCGCTTAAGTAGGCTGAAGAAACTGCGTAATTGAAGGAGAGAGAGAGAGAGAGGGAGGGGGAGAGAGGGAGGGAGAGGGAGAGAGAGAGGAAGAGATAGAGAGAGAGGGAGAGATGAGAGAGAGAGGGAGAGATAGAGAAAGAGGGAGAGATAGATAGAGAGAGAGGGAGAGATAGATAGAGAGAGGGATAGATAGAGAGAGAGGGAGAGAGAGATAGAGAGAGAGGGAGAGATAGAGAGATAGAGAGAGGGATATATAGAGAGAGAGGGAGAGATAGATAGAGAGGGAGAGAGAGAGATAGAGAGAGGGAGAGAGAGAGGGAGAGATAGAGAGGGAAAGATAGAGAGAGGGAGAGATAGAGAGAGAGGGAGAGATAGAGATAGAGAGGGAGAGATAGAGATAGAGAGAGAGGGATGAGAGGGAGAGAGTGGGAGAGAGAGAGGGAGGTATAGAGAGGGAGAGATAGAGAGGGGAGAGAGGTCTCAGATAGGATATGATAAGGTCTTTAGTATCTCTAATATTAACGGAAGTTTTCCTTTACACTCTCAACATCCTCAGAAACTTGTTTCCATAACTAGAAACCTCCAGTGGGCCCGGGTGCCTTTATGTTATAACAGGACCACCCTTATGTACAGAAAGGTGTGTACATGTACTGTACGAAGCGAAAACTTGGACTCTGAGCAAAATATCGGAGAGGATAAATGCAGCAGAAATGTCGATATCTAGAAAATTACTTCATACATTTTGGAGAATAACAAAAACAAATGTGCAAGTTTTAGAGCAACTAAAAAACTATTCAAAGAAATAAGAATGAAGAAAAAAAGTGCTTTGGCCATATCAAAACACTTAACAACATACTGAAGACAATACTAGAAGGAAAAGTAGTAGGGAAAAGAGCGAGAGGTAGACAGAGATGTATATGCGAGAGTGGACAGGACACGGCCCGGCTGAGCACGATATCAAGGCATGCCAGCGAAGAAATGGGAGATTCATTACCTCCAACTTTCCTTCTGAAGATGGCACACGATGATGGTGACTAGAACCAGAAATGGTCTACAAGCAGTGCATCGTAGATTCATTACGGCCCTAACTAGGCCCATAAATGGACGCTTGAGTGTCCCGGGGAGCGAACCAAAAATCTCTCCTCCCGACGTTCAACAGCCTAGCTACACACACACAGAACACAAGCTCTCTGAAACACCGTTTATTTATGTGAGAGGATGAATACAGCGCCAATGTGAAAGTTGCTGACAGGTTAACAAACAGCCTGTCCTATAAATGTTATTTTATTCCTCTTATAGTAATCAGAGCAGGCCCGGGTAATTAATCTGAGGAAACTTCAGCTCGGAGTTAATTTCTCACGAGTTCAAGCCTGAGATGAGCTCGCTGTGCCCAAGGCTGCCCCAGTGTGAACCCCGTATTCTTCCGCCTCAGTCGTGCTAAGACCTTCGGGCGACATGGAAGGGGCGGGGTGTAAGTAATCTTTGCAAATTGTCGTGTTTTGGGTATCAATTGCCCGGATTAGGGATCGGTTACCATGGTGACAGATGGCGCCATCATGGTGTTCTGACTCAGTGTCGCGCGACTGGCGCCGTAACCCTCCACCAGCCGCTGACAGGTCAGGTAAATGATCAGTAATTTTATTGTTTTGCTTCAGCGCCACCCCCACCCCCGGTCTTTCCCGCCTTCACCCCCCCCCACCCATCTTTTCTTGTTCTGTCTCAATCGAGAAATGTAATTGTGTGTGTGTGGATTATTTTAGAGTTGTTCTCCCAAGCCATTTTTTTATTTAAAAAGTGACATATTTACATTCAGTTTTCTTCTGCTTCTTCTTTTTCTTCTTCTTCATCTACTACTACTACTACTACAAATACTACTACTACAACAAATACTACTACTGCTAAAACTACTATTATTACAACTACAACTACTATTACTACAACAACTACTACTACTACTACTACAACTACTACCACTACTACTATTACAACTACTACTACAACTACTGCTACAACAACAACAACAACAACAACTACTACTACTAGTACTACTACTACTACTACTACTACTACTGCAACTACTACCATTACTACTACTACTATTACTATTTCTTCTACTACTACAACTACTTATCTTATCTTATATCCTTCCCGTGCCGTTAAACGTCACATAGGGCTCGCAAAGTAGTTCGCCAATTTTTCCTGTCTTCGGCGAGTCTTTCAACCTCATCAAAGGATTTTATGCCTGTTAATTTGGCCTCTCTTAATAATGTCCTCTTCAGAGCTTCACGCGGTCTGCCTCTTTTTCTTCGGCCTGTTGTGTTCCACTTGATAGCTTGTTTTGGGATTCTCTGATCATTTCTTCTCATCAAGTGACCAACGTATGTCCATCTCCTTCTCCTGATCACCCATGAAACTGGTTATTGTTCAGTCATCATGTCTTATCTCTGCATTGTTCTTGAATTCATTCCACTTGATGCCGAGTATTTTCCTTAGGCATTTGTTTTCAAAAGAGTCTAATTTCTTTTCTATTTCTTTAGTTGTTTTCCAGCTTTTGCATGCATAAATGAGGGTGGATATTACATTTGAATTGAATAGTCTTAACTTGGTTTTTGTGCTTATAACTTTTGAATTCCATATGTTCTCAAGATTCTTGAAGATTGATGCTGCTTTTGCAATTCTGATCCTAACTTCCTTTCTAGTGTCACCATCCTGGTCTATGTAGCTGCCAAGGTATGCAAATTGAGTGACTTCTTCAATATCTGTCCCTTCTATGTGTATTTTTCCAATTTGATTGATGGGAATTTTCATTATTTTTGTTTTGTCCTTGTTAATTTCAAGTCCTATTTTGCTAGCCAGTGAAGACAGGCTTTCTGTTTTTTCTTGCATGGAATTCACATTATTACTGATAAGAGTTATGTCATCAGCAAAATCAAGATCTTCTAGTTGGGTCCCATGTACCTGTGTTACCTGTGCAGCATTTTTTCATTATGAAGTCTATTGTAATCCCAAAAAGTAAAGGAGACAGTATACATCCTTGTTTCACGCCTGTTTCAATCTGGAACCATTCACTCATCCCTTCTTCTGTCTTGACTGCACAAACATATCCATTGTATAAGTCCTTAATGATGTTGACAATTTTAGATGGTATTCCATATAGACATAAAATTCTCCATAATGAATCTCTGTGTATGCTATCAAATGCCTTTTTAAAATCTATGAAGTTCAGTATTAATGGTTTCTGCTTTTCAATATGTTCTTCAAGTATTATTCTGAGAGTAAAGATCTGGTCGAGACAGCTTCTCCCTTTTCGAAATCCTGCTTGTTCTTCTCTCATTGCAGTATCAACTATATCTTTGAGTCTGTTCAAAATGACCTTGCAAAATACTTTTGACACAACTGATATTAAGGTTACTCCTCTCCAGTTGTTACAGTCACTAAGGTTGCCCTTTCTTGGTATTTTAACAATGATTCCTTTCTTCCAATTAGAAGGTACCTTTTCTTCTTTCCAAATCTTGTTAAACATTCTCTGTAGTTGTCTCATGTTGTCACTATTGATAGCTTTTAGCATCTCAGCTGTTATTTCATCTTCACCTGCAGCTTTGTTGTTAGCCATTAGATTCAATGCTGTTTCAATTTCATGCAATTTAATTTCATCTAGGTTGACATTTAGTTGTGGGGCTGGTAAGTCAGTTTCAAGGTTTAACAATTCTTTTGGGTGTGGTCGATTGAGTATTTCTTGGAAGTGTTCAGAGAAAAAAAAATACAACTACTACTGCTTTTTTTTTCTCTACTTTCTTTCTCCTTAGCTCCCCCTCCCTATCGCCACCTTCTCTTCTTCTTTTGCAACATATTGGTGTTATAGGGTCTTGTCCTATTCACCAGTTTCACATTTTCTCCCTGCAGGTGTTTATGTTCTTCATTTATTATCTCTCCGCTTCCCCTTTCCACTTCCCCCCCACGACACCTTCTCCTCTTCTCCTCATGTTTCTATTGCCCCCCCACCCCCGTCCCCTTCAACCACCTGTTTTTCTCCTCTCTCTCTCTCTCTCTCTCTCTCTCTCTCTCTCTTTACCCTTGAAAAATAAAGATCATTCACTCATTCATTCATTCATTCATTCTCCACCTCTTCTTTACGAATGGCTCTATCGGCTTATCCTTTGTGTAGTCCCACGTGGTCTCTATGCCTTTTCTAGTGGACACGCATTTCTCTGTTTCCTTCTTCTGGAGGAGGTACATATTAAGATAAGTTGTTCGTGTAGTTATATGTTTTTTTTTGTTGTTGTCTCGTTTGTGTATGTAATTCTCGAAAAAAGGCTCACGCTGAAATATGGGATGTTGTATTCATTTATACATTCTCATACTTTCTATTCGGTTTTTCACACTTTACTCTCTCCCTCTGCCACTTTGTAAAACTACACCATACATCTCTATCTACCTTCAAGATTTACTCACAAATGTGTCTGTCAGGCAAGATATACTCACAAATGTGTCTGTCAGGCAAGATATACTTACAAATGTGTCTGTCAGGCAAGATATACTCACAAATGTGTCTGTCAGGCAAGATATACTTACAAATGTGTCTGTCAGGCAAGATATACTCACAAATGTGTTAGTCAGGCAAGATATACTCACAAATGTGTTAGTCAGACAAGATATACTCACAGATGTGTTAGTCAAATCTACACTGTGAATATTCTTCAAAACAGCAACATTTTCACTGAGTATGTCCTAACCTGCGGACATCAGAGATGAGAATACGGGACATGTGAGAGGTGTTTTAAACTAGGCGCCCCGACCTAATTAATACGACTCCGGGTACAAATCCTTAAAATACGGGACTGTCCTATATAATACGGGACTGTCCCATAAAATACGGGACTGTCGGCACTTTAGTTATGCGCCTTTCACCCCAACATGTCCGATTTCGGCTCCGCATGTTCTTGGGACCGGGTTACTGTTTTTTTTAAAATCATTTTTATTGTTCAAAAGAAAACAAAAAACTTTCACACAACATGCAGTTCTATGCAATATTTCATACTTAAATTATATTAACTAATTATGTCAGTCCGTAAGAACAGCGAAGAGCAAAACCTCTATCTTAATGCGAAGAAAACTAAAAAGTCAGCTGATATCAATGAGGAAAAACTGGAAGAAGTGGAGAGCTTTGAATATCTTGGATCACTGCTAACTAATAATGGAGATACAATGAGGGGAAATAAAAAGGAGGACATCTATCGCTCTTCAGAAAGTAAAACAACTAAAGAAGCTGTGGAGAGGAACAGACAGAACTACAAAAATAAGATTTTTAAGGGCATGCATTTTTCCCATCGCAACATATGCCCGTGAGACCTGGACACTTAACAAAACAGCTGAGAAACACATAGATGCCTTTGAATGTAAATGCTGCAGAAGAGTTCTTCAACTTTCATGGACACAAAGAAGACAAATAAATCCGTACTACAAGAACTTAATATTGAAGAAGGCTGGCCAGTAAAGAGTATTAAACAAATAAAGTTTAAATATTTTGGATACATTAAACGTCATGATAATCTAGAGAAAACCGTCTTGGAAGGGTACATAATGGGAAAAAGAAAGAGAAGAAGACCAACGCGAATATGGCTGCAGGACATCGTTGATGATCTGCAAATGGATGCATCAACAGCAGGCAATCTTGCTCACAATTGCGAGGCCTACATGAGTGCTGTTAGAGAGGCAAAGTCCCACAAGGGACATGCAATGAATGAATGAAATTATATTAAAGAATATGTGATATTTACTCATCTTTTTAATAGTGAAGAACATTTTGTCCAGGCCGTAGTGGTGGTAGTACAGTGGTTTTTGTTCAATATCTGAAGTTAGAGCAGAAGGGGAATTTTTAGCTTCAAATTCTTCTGAATTGTGAACAAATATAGACACTGGTTTCGTCTGCTTGTAGAAGGTTGTGACTCTACAGTAACCTTGCTGTCTTGTGTCTGCTTTTGGAAGGTTGTGTCCCTACATATACCTTGCTTTCTTGTGTCTGCTTGTAGATGGTTGTGACTCTACAGTAACCTGATGTCTTCTGTCTGCTCGTAGAAGGTTGTGACTTTACAGGGATTTTAGTGTCTTGTGTCTGCTCATAGAAGTTTGTGACTCTACAGGTATCTTGTTGTGTCTGTTTTTAGAAGTTTGTGACTCAACAGGGACCTGGTGTCTTCTGTTTGCTTGTAGATGGTTGTGACTCTACGGGGACCTTGGTGTGTCTGTTTTTAGAAGGTTGTGACTCAACAGGGACCTGGTGTCTTCTGTTTGCTTGTAGATGGTTGTGACTCTACGGGGATCTTGGTGTGTTCTCTCTGCTTGTAGAAGATTGTGAGATACAAGGAGTTGAGGTGAAACAGAAGTTGGAGTCGGCGAAGCTCCTTTTAAAAAGGTATCCAAGTCCAGTTGTTTGCCATTCTGAAGTTTCTTAATTATGATAGGGCTCAACTGGCGAAAACGTTCATTGTATGAGGCATTTTCTGGGTCACAAGATGTCCTTAGACAGTGGACGGTGATGACCATGAGATTATGTATACAACCTGACCACAAGATAGCTTGAAACAGACCGGACCACAAGATAACTTGAAACAAACCTGACCACAAGATAGCTTGAAACAGACCTGACCACAAGATAGCTTGAAAGAGACCTGACCACAAGATAACTTGAAACAGACCTGATCACAAGATAACTTGAAACAGACCTGACCACAAGATAGTTTGAAATAGACCTGACCACAAGATAACTTGAAACAGACCTGACCACAAGATAACTTGAAACAGACCTGACCACAAGATAGTTTGAAACAGACCTGACCACAAGATAACTTGAAACAGACCTGACCACAAGATAACTTGAAACAGACCTGACCACAAGATAGTTTGAAACAGACCTGACCACAAGATAGTTTGAAACAGACCTGACCACAAGATAGCTTGAAACAGACCTGACCACAAGATAGTTTGAAACAGACCTGACCACAAGATAGTTTGAAACAGACCTGACAACAAGATAACTTGAAAAAGACCTGACCACAAGATAGTTTGAAACAGACCTGACCACAAGACAGTTTGAAACAGACCTGACCACAAGATAGCTTGAAACAGACCTGACCACAAGATAGTTTGAAACAGACCTAAATACAAGATAGTTTGAAACAGACCTGACCACAAGATAACTTGAAACAGACCTGACCACAAGATAGTTTGAAACAGACCTGACCACAAGATAACTTGAAACAGACCTGACCACAAGATAGTTTGAAACAGACCTGACCACAAGATAACTTGAAACAGACCTGACCACAAGATAGTTTGAAACAGACTTGACCACAAGATAGCTTGGAGTAGACTGAGACCCGAACAAAACATGTCTACCCCCACGCTATCCAAAACAAGCACGACATGATGTGCACGTGACGGCGTTTAAGATTTTTTTTTTCCTTTTTTTTTTTTAATTTCCGGTCCGTTAAATCCCAAATCCATTATATCGGGGTTTGTTAAATAGAGGATTTACTGCCTGCACATGATTCGCTGGTACATTCTTTCTGGCGTTGTTTTTACAGCACGTCTTTCACAACAAATTCTTCCGCCATTAGACGCCAGTTCGTCTAAGCCAGTAGTTCTCAGAGTGTACGCCAAGGAATTTTCGAGACTGTGATAATACTGATATAAAAAAAAGTAATTAAAGTGATTTCATTCACTGATAGAAGAAGAAGACCAATATTTTCAATACCTGAAACATATTTATTTTCCAGAGATCTACAGTAAAAGATATCAGTTATTAGTGAAGAAACATGAAACTGTCGTCTCTTACACAAAAGTTCATTTCATGGTTGAACTGCAGACAAACACATGCGGATTTCCTGTTCAACTGAAAGAAGTCTCTCGCAAAGCTCAGCTCGCACAAGCAGATGGTGGATGAGTGTAAGAGAGTGTAAACTGCTTCTGCTGCTATTTCTGGACACTCTTTCTTCGCCAACATCCGAAACTTATGAAGAGCCAGTTGACCATAATTCAGTCCCAGTGTTCGGTCCTTCTAAAGTTGTGCGAGTGGCTCTTCTTTCACCGGAGGGAGGCTGGCTGTAGATTCTGGGGACAGACTAGCGTAAGGATTGTGCAGCCGGCCATACTTGGCGACAGTGATGGAGGGAAAGTCTCATGCAATCGCTCAGAGCTAGGAGGTGGCTTAAAATCAGTTCGGACGTCACCTTCCAGGTGGATCTACCTGGGAAGTCAGAGGAAACATCTCAGGATTTATCTTTTCCACTTGTAATTTCCATGTCATAAGTTTTCTTAAGAACCTGGTGTTTCTGTCGCTTGAAGACAGCACTACTATTCCCTCTAGGCTGCGCGGCTGCCGCGCACAGAGAAAAATCAAGCCGCGCATAAAACTTTTGGAGCCGCGCAAAAAGAAAAATGAAACTGCTACTTTTATGTTCAAGTTTCCAGATGTTACTCCGTGCTATAATTGCAATCAAGAAAACTACAATGATGGTACATGTTTCTCCTTTACTGCTTCTTTATTGATGAGAAATCACTTTCGGATCGGATGTTTCAACTGGTCTTTTATCGCGTAGTTTCGGTAGTACTGTAGCAGAATCATGACGAGGCAAGTGGGCACATAGAGAATAAATGGTAATTAAAATAAACGGGCAGATGAATTTCCACTGCGTCGTGGAAAAGGAGAATGTCCATTGAGCTGCTCAAGTATGCAAATTGATCTTGATAACTAACGCCAGACGTCGTGACCACCAACATTAGAGCCGTCTTGATACCAGTAACTGAAAAGTACGGCAGGTTTATCCTATTATTAAATCTGCATGCCTTTTCAGTGTGTGTATATGTGTGTGCGTGTGTGTATTACGCACATTTGTACACAGTATTTTTTTGCACATGAGCTGAACATTTTGCACACAGACCGCAAACTCTTAGAGTGGTCAGCACATGTTTCCCCCCGCGCATATTCTCGTTTAGGTGATTTTAATGGCTGAAAATATCAGCCAAATGTGCTATTTTTACACACTACTCCATGCCGTTTAACAGAACACTGCTTATAACACACGCGTCAAACGATCAACCTGAAAACATGTCAGACTATGAACAAAATGGCATTACACGATTGCGAGCCTACAAACAACTGGCAGACAAACCGCGCGCTTAGACAGAGTCTCCCGCAATGTTTGCCGCTGGGGCTCATTACAAAAGGATGGTGTACCATGAACAAAAACCAAAAAAAATTGAGAACCACTGGTCTACGCTTGCTGCCCGTCAGCGAGCGGTTCTACTCATATTCGGGTCTGTTTTGGTTTCTGTTTTTAAACGGTTCCGAGTTGGTACTACTCGGTATCTGGTATAGGTTTGTAGGAACCGGATACCTGCTTTTACCGAAAGAACCGGCCCCCAAGTCAGTTCCTGATCATCTCTGTCAGGCAGCATCGGTACGACGTGCCCATAAAGAGGAGGGGCAGGCAAAGATGTGTTCTGTCTCCATGTCTGTTCAACCTGTACAAAGAGAAGCCTGTTCAACCTGTACAAAGAGAAGTCTGTTCAACCTGTACAAAGAGAAGTCTCTTCAACCTGTACAAAGAGAAGTCTGTTCAACCTGTACATAGAGAACTCTGTTAAACCTATGCATGGAGTCTATTCAACCTATAGATGTTTAACTTGCGCATACAGTCTGTTCAACCCGTACATAGAGAACTCTGTTCAACCTGTACATATAGAAGAACTTCAAACACTCAGATGATTTATCAGGACTGGACATAAGAGGAAGAGATATAAAAAAAAAAAATGAAGGTAAGCACACGATGAAGCTCGTCTATCAGGCTGCGCAGAAATCACCGGATAAGACAAACAACACAAGCCAAGCGCAGCTAAGAGCGAACACTGATTCTTGGCCAGCTCTGGCTTGATGGTTTATATAACTGCCATATTCCTTTAGTATGGTTGTCTTCTCTCCACCTACCTCTCTGTTCTTCTCCTCTTTTCCTCACCAACCCCACTCCCCTCTCTATTCATGAAATATGAAGTGTTAAATCTTTCCCAGACACAACAGATTACATAATTTTCATAAACATTTCAACATTCTGCCATGACAAGCTTGATAAGCAGTGGGATATAACAATAGGATTTCATCACTGTAAAAGGAGGGGGGGGGGATATTTATTTCCAAGGAAAAAAAAATACTAGATATTAGCCAAACCAAGTTTTCAGAGCTGTTTGACGATATGAACTGACCTGCCAGTAGAAAGGCACTTACACCAGTTGAATCTCTCATAGAGAAGGCTGGAGGTTTGTATCCATTTTGAGGGCACTCAGGTCATCCCCCGCTGTAGAAACTGGTACGTGGCTGCTTCTGGACATGGGGAAGGAAAGGTAGCCATGCGTGACGCTAACCAAATCTTTCTCACATGTGCGGGTTCTTAACACGGGCACTGGGATGGTTTATGGGTATCTACTCCAGATAAAGTATATTTTTCTTTGAACTATGTTGTTTGTAGCTATCCAGGGTCTCTGAGTGGCGAAGTGGTTAGTGCACTGGTCTCTCATGGCGAAGGCCGGGGGTTCGAATCCGGCCGGAGGCACCCCCAGTCATCTAGCTGTAGAAATGGGTACCCGACTTCTTCTGGAGTTGGGGAAGGAAAGGCGGCCAGGCGTGATGCTGACCATATCACCCTCTAGTGTGCTGACAGGTCAAGGAAAATATGGGCACTAACACCATATCCCTATGTGCCTCTAAGGCATGACAGGATTACCTTTACCTTTTTACCTATACTAGAAGTAAAACCAAATACTGTATTTGACGTTTTTGTGAAGACCTAATACTCCCTTTGTTGGGGAAAGGAGGGGGGTGGATTGAAAATGTCAGATTTGACGGTCAGCAAGTCATAGCTGACATGTTAGCGTCAGGGTTGGCGGGTCATAACTGACCAAGACGATGTCCCACCTATCCATTGGTTACCCCGCCCCCCCCCCCCCAGTAACAGGCCTAGCCAGGATAATGGGGCAGGGATAGCCGCAGTCCCCATGGTGGTGGACACTGATAAAAAGACTGCCGAAAACGGAGTGTGTTAGCAGTCAGGGAAAATCAGGACACACTCGCAACAACCAGAAACGGTCATCATCATCATCATCATCATCATCGCCTTTCACTCCCTTGAGAGCATAGGCCACGGATAAGGGCTCTCCAGTCATCCCTGTTCTTGGAATTATTCTCTGCTTCCTCCTTCCATGTGCATCCCTTGTCTCTGAGCTCTGTCATAATTTCCCTTCTCCAAGTAGTTCTAGGTCTTCCTCGATTTCTGCTTCCCTGACTTGTTATGCTGGTGTCTAATTTTCTCAGACTATGGCCAATCCACCTCCACTTCCTAGACATGATTTGTAGGTTTATAGGATGTTATCCTTCCCTTTCCCAGACCTCCTCATTCTTGATCTTGCCCTGCCATTTAATATTTAAAATCCTCCTCAAGCAGTTGTTTATTAAAGTTTGTATCCTTTGTTATGTTATGTCTTAATCATAACCCAAGTCTCCGAACCATATAGCAGGACAGTCTGTATTTTTGTATCGAAGAGACTAAGTTTGGCTTTGATGTTTAAAAGATGAAATAAGCCTATAAAGACTGGTGTGTGCTGTGTTAGTTTTCTCGCCTGGTTGTTTACCATGTCAGTTATCTCGCCTGGTTGTTTGCCGTGTCAGTTATCTCGCCTGGTTGTTTGCCGTGTCAGTTATCTCGCCTGGTTGTTTGCCGTGTCAGTTATCTCGCCGGGTTGTTTGCCGTGTCAGTTATCTCGCCTGGTTGTTTACCATGTCAGTTATCTCGCCTGGTTGTTTGCCGTGTCAGTTATCTCGCCGGGTTGTTTGCCGTGTCAGTTTTTTCGCCCGATTATTTGCGGTGTCAGTTATCTCCCCTACTTGTTGCCATGTCAGTTATCTCGCCTAGTTTTTGTAATGTCAGTTTTCTCGGAAAAAAAAATACTAGATATTAGCCAAACCAAGTTTTCAGAGCTGTTTGACGATATGAACTGACCTGCCAGTAGAAAGGCACTTACACCAGTTGAATCTCTCATAGAGAAGGCTGGAGGTTTGTATCCATTTTGAGGGCACTCAGGTCATCCCCCGCTGTAGAAACTGGTACGTGGCTGCTTCTGGACATGGGGAAGGAAAGGTAGCCATGCGTGACGCTAACCAAATCTTTCTCACATGTGCGGGTTCTTAACACGGGCACTGGGATGGTTTATGGGTATCTACTCCAGATAAAGTATATTTTTCTTTGAACTATGTTGTTTGTAGCTATCCAGGGTCTCTGAGTGGCGAAGTGGTTAGTGCACTGGTCTCTCATGGCGAAGGCCGGGGGTTCGAATCCGGCCGGAGGCACCCCCAGTCACCCAGCTGTAGAAATGGGTACCCGACTTCTTCTGGAGTTGGGGAAGGAAAGGCGGCCAGGCGTGATGCTGACCATATCACCCTCTAGTGTGCTGACAGGTCAAGGAAAATATGGGCACTAACACTATATCCCTATGTGCCTCTAAGGCATGACAGGGTTACCTTTACCTTTTTACCTATACTGGAAGTAAAACCAAATACTGTATTTGACGTTTTTGTGAAGATCTAATACTCCCTTTGTTGGGGAAAGGAGGGGGGTGGATTGAAAATGTCAGATTTGACGGTCAGCAAGTCATAGCTGACATGTTAGCGTCAGGGTTGGCGGGTCATAACTGACCAAGACGATGTCCCACCTATCCATTGGTTACCCCCCCCCCCCCCGCAGTAACAGGCCTAGCCAGGATAATGGGGCAGGGATAGCCGCAGTCCCCATGGTGGTGGACACTGATAAAAAGACTGCCGAAAACGGAGTGTGTTAGCAGTCAGGGAAAATCAGGACACACTCGCAACAACCAGAAACGGTCATCATCATCATCATCATCGCCTTTCACTCCCTTGAGAGCATGGGCCACGGATAAAGGCTCTCCAGTCATCCCTGTTCTTGGAATTATTCTCTGCTTCCTCCTTCCATGTGCATCCCTTGTCTCTGAGCTCTGTCATAATTTCCCTTCTCCAAGTAGTTCTAGGTCTTCCTCGATTTCTGCTTCCCTGACTTGTTATGCTGGTGTCTAATTTTCTCAGACTATGGCCAATCCACCTCCACTTCCTAGACATGATTTGTAGGTTTATAGGATGTTATCCTTCCCTTTCCCAGACCTCCTCATTCTTGATCTTGCCCTGCCATTTAATATTTAAAATCCTCCTCAAGCAGTTGTTTATTAAAGTTTGTATCCTTTGTTATGTTATGTCTTAATCATAACCCAAGTCTCCGAACCATATAGCAGGACAGTCTGTATTTTTGTATCGAAGAGACTAAGTTTGGTTCCTGTTTTGATTTTCTTTGATGTTTAAAAGATGAAATAAGCCTATAAAGACTGGTGTGTGCTGTGTTAGTTTTCTCGCCTGGTTGTTTACCATGTCAGTTATCTCGCCTGGTTGTTTGCCGTGTCAGTTATCTCGCCTGGTTGTTTACCATGTCAGTTATCTCGCCTGGTTGTTTGCCGTGTCAGTTATCTCGCCGGGTTGTTTGCCGTGTCAGTTTTTTCGCCCGATTATTTGCGGTGTCAGTTATCTCCCCTACTTGTTGCCATGTCAGTTATCTGGCCTAGTTTTTGTAATGTCAGTTTTCTCGCCTGGTTGTTTGCTCTATCAGTTATCCCGCCTGGTTGTCTGCCATGACAGTTTTCTCGTCTAGTTGTTTGCCGTGTCAGTTTTGGCCTCGCTGATTACCATGTCAGTTTTTTCGCCTGATTGTTTGCCGTGTCAGTTTTTTCACTTGATTGTTCGTCGTGTCAGTTTGCTCGTCTAGTTGTTTGCCGTGTTAGTTTTTTCGCCTAGTTGTTTGCCGTGTCAGTTATCTCACCTGGTTGTCTGCCGTGTCAGTTGTCTCGCCTGGTTGTCTGCCGTGATTGTTTTCTTTCCTGGTTGTCCGCCATGATTGTTTTCTCCCCTGGTTGCGTGTCGTGAGGTAAAAAAAAAAGTTTGTTATTATTGCTGAATGGCATGATAGGATTACCTTTCGAATTTTACTTTAATTGTAAACAAAACTGAGTAGGTGCTCTACGGAAAGAAGCTACAAATGCCTCCGACAGATGTCTCATCCAGGTCCCACCTTACAACCGACGTAATCATTCCTTGCGAGGATTTATGTACGCGAAAGTTCGCATACATCAAAGTGTCACCAAAGGCGAGGAAGAAACCCCACCTGGCACCAGGTGATCTAGCAGGCAGCTTAGTCAGGTCTCCCCAATGATGTCTGAGGTTCCCCACATGAGAATATCTGACAGATAAAAGCCGCTGTTTGACAGAATGACTCGGACAGACAGTAAACCCAGCCGTGGCTGTGCAGCCGTAAATATATCCTGCTATGAAAACTCACAGCAAAAAAATAACTTGTCACAGGAATCAACTTCACGGCTAATTTCAGACTTGTCTTGATGATACTGCTCAACATTTTCAACATAGCGGAGTCCTTAAAATTGTTTGCCAAATCAGTTGATGTTTAAATAGAACATTCTTAAAATTGTTTGCCAAATAAATTGATGTTTAAATAGAACATCCTTAAAATTGTTTGCCAAATCCACTGACGTTTAAACAGAACCTCCTTAATATTGTTTCCCAAATCCGTTGATGTTTAAACAGAACCTCCTTAATATTGTATGCCAAATCAGTTGATGTTTAAATAGAACATCCTTAATATTGTTTACCAAATCAGTTGATGTTTAAATAGAACATCCTTAATATTGTTTACCAAATCAATTGATGTTTAAATAGAACCTCCCTAATATTGTTTTCCAAATCAGTTGATGTTTAAATAGAACCTCCTTGATATTGTTTACCAAATCAGTTGATGTTTAAATAGAACCTCCCTAATATTGTTTTCCAAATCAGTTGATGTTTAAATAGAACAGTGAATTCACTCTCTCTGAAATTAACGTTCGTTTGTTATTCCGTTTTGAACGGAAGCTATGATCTGTACTTGAGTACAGACGCAAAAACTTTATACAGGGCAATTCTTCTTCTTCTTCTTCTTCATCATCATCATCATCGTCATCGCCTTCTTTTTTCTTATCATCATCATCATCATCATCTTCTTCTTCTTCTTCTTCATCCTCATCATCGTCATCATCTTTATCATCATCATCTTTTTCTTCGTTGTATGATAAAGGGCAGAATATCAAACGGACCTGCGTGCCCAGTTCTTAACCCTTTTGAAATAACGATCAAGCGATCAGTCAGTCAGTCAATCTTCTTCTTCTCTGCCATCTTGGACAAGAGGACGGATCACCTTCGTGAGTCTAATTGTTAGAGGTTCTTTATTTTTATTCTACTTTTACAAGATGTTTTATCCTGTAAAGCCCCATTTGCCTGATTATGAATGCAAGTTAATAATTATTTATTTATTTCGTCATTATTATTATTATTATTATTATTATAATAAATCAGCAGTGACAGACTTCCTGTCAAGATGGCGACGGACATACTACACGCTGTGAACTCATTCATTCCTTTGCATGTCCCTTGCGGAACTTTGCCTCCCAAACAGCACTCCTGTAGGCCTCTCGGTTGTGAGAAAGATGGCCTGCTGCTGTTGCATCCATTTCCAGATCGTCAACGATGTCTTGCAGCCATCTTCGTCTTGGTCTTCCTCTTTTTCTTTTTCCCATTATGTATCCTTCCAATACGGTCTTCTCTAAATTATCATGATGTTTAATGTGTCCAAAATATTTCAGTTTTCTCTCTTTAATCCTCTTCACTAGCCAGCCTTCTTCAATATTAAGCTCTTGTAGTATAGATATATTTGTTCTTTTTTGTGTCCACGATATTTGGAGAACTCTTCTGTAGCATTTACATTCAAAGGCATTTATGTGTTTCTCAGCTGTTTTGTTAAGTGTCCAGGTCTCACAGGCATATGTTGCTATGGGAAAGATGCATGCCCTTAAAAATCTTATTTTTGTAGTTCTGTCTGCTCCTCTCCACAGATTCTTTATTTGTTTTACTTTCTGAAGAGCGATAGATGTCCTCCTTTTAATTTCCCTCATTGTATCTCCATTATTAGTTAGTAGCGATCCAAGATATTCAAAACTCTCCACTTCTTCCAGTTTTTCCTCATTGATACATATTTCAGTTGCCTTGTTTGTTTTGTCAGTTGTCATCAATTTAGTTTTCTTTGCATTAAGATAGAGGTTCTGCTCTTCGCTGTTCTTACGGACTGACATAATTAGTTTTTCCATTCCTTCTTGTGTTGTGGACAGCAATACTGTTTCATCAGCATATCTAATCTCTGGTATTTCATAACCTCCAACTGTTATGGCATCGTAATATTCTTTGTCTACATCTTCTCTAACATTCCTCATTATATGTTCAGTATACAAGTTAAATAAGTAGGGTGAACTAGTGAAACAATTCTTGATATTTCGGACTTAATTCGCACGCGGATTATAATCTAGTGTTATTTTCTTGACACGATTGACAGGACCTGGCTGTGGTGAAATCCTAACCAGGTCTGACGGATAATTGAACGCTGTACCGCTAATGAACGGACTGTAACCTAATGTCGAGCACCGGGAGCACGTGTACGATGTAGCCCTCTTGTCCGGGTCATCCCGGCCTGCCGAAGATGGAGTGTGTTGGCTGCCACGCAGTACCCGGGTAAAACAGGACACACACGTATTCACGAGGTTAAGAATGGTCTTGATACAACCCGATCTCCCGGCATGGCTTCGTTCCGGCCCTTCTACAGCGGGAAGGAAAGGGAAGGAATCCCGCGCCTCAAAACAGCCAGCTAAGAGAACAACCCTTCACGACGGCCTGAAAGGATCAGAAAAGCAGGCCAGAGCCAGCAAACTCAACAGTCCAGTACTCACAGTGGCAGGCCAGAGCCAACAAACTCAACAGTCCAGTACTCACAGTGGCAGGCCAGAGCCAGAAACTCAACAGTCCAGTACTCACAGTGGCAGGCCAGAGCCAGCAAACTCAACAGTCCAGTACTCACAGTGGCAGGCCAGAGCCAGCAAACTCAACAGTCCAGTACTCACAGTGGCAGGCCAGAGCTAGCAAACTCAACAGTCCAGTACTCACAGTGGCAGGCCAGAGCCAGCAAACTCAACAGTCCAGTACTCACAGTGGCAGGCCAGAGCCAGCAAACTCAACAGTCCAGTACTCACAGTGGCAGGCCAGAGCCAGCAAACTCAACAGTCCAGTACTCACAGTGGCAGGCCAGAGCTAGCAAACTCAACAGTCCAGTACTCACAGTGGCATGCCAGAGCCAACAGACTCAAAAGTCCAGTGCTCACAGTGGTTCACTGGAATGCAGAGGGCGTACGAGACAAGAAAATCGAAAAACAAGCGACATAGACGTCCTCTGCATTCAAGAGACACATCTAAGAGAGACACTCAGGTTTTCCATAGGAGGCTACGAGTGCTTCGACGTGACAGACCGGACAGACCAAAAGTTAGAATAATGAGCCTAGTCAAAACATCCATCTCAGCTGTAGAAGCTGTAGGGGGAAGTAACAGACCACATACATGGACCTACAGTCAGAACAGTCAACACACAACTAAGGGGAAGTAACTTCTTCTCTGCCATCTTGGACAAGAGGACGGATCACCTTCGTGAGTCTAATTGTTAGAGGTTCTTTATTTTTATTCTACTTTTACAAGATGTTTTATCCTGTAAAGCCCCATTTGCCTGATTATGAATGCAAGTTAATAATTATTTATTTATTTCGTCATTATTATTATTATTATTATTATTATAATAAATCAGCAGTGACAGACTTCCTGTCAAGATGGCGACGGACATACTACACGCTGTGAACTCATTCATTCCTTTGCATGTCCCTTGCGGAACTTTGCCTCCCAAACAGCACTCCTGTAGGCCTCTCGGTTGTGAGAAAGATGGCCTGCTGCTGTTGCATCCATTTCCAGATCGTCAACGATGTCTTGCAGCCATCTTCGTCTTGGTCTTCCTCTCTTTCTTTTTCCCATTATGTATCCTTCCAATACAGTCTTCTCTAAATTATCATGACGTTTAATGTGTACAAAATATTTCAGTTTTCTCTCTTTAATCCTCTTCACTAGCCAGCCTTCTTCAATATTAAGCTCTTGTAGTATAGATATATTTGTTCTTTTTTGTGTCCACGATATTTGGAGAAGTCTTCTGTAGCATTTACATTCAAAGGCATTTATGTGTTTCTCAGCTGTTTTGTTAAGTGTCCAGGTCTCACAGGCATATGTTGCTATGGGAAAGATGCATGCCCTTAAAAATCTTATTTTTGTAGTTCTGTCTGCTCCTCTCCACAGATTCTTTATTTGTTTTACTTTCTGAAGAGCGATAGATGTCCTCCTTTTAATTTCCCTCATTGTATCTCCATTATTAGTTAGTAGCGATCCAAGATATTCAAAACTCTCCACTTCTTCCAGTTTTTCCTCATTGATACATATTTCAGTTGCCTTGTTTGTTTTGTCAGTTGTCATCAATTTAGTTTTCTTTGCATTAAGATAGAGGTTCTGCTCTTCGCTGTTCTTGCGGACTGACATAATTAGTTTTTCCATTCCTTTTTGTGTTGTGGACAGTAGTACTGTGTCATCAGCATATCTAATCTCTGGTATTTCATAACCTCCAACTGTTATGGCATCGTAATATTTTTTGTCTACATCTTCTCTAACATTCCTCATTATATGTTCAGTATACAAGTTAAATAAGTAGGGTGAACTAGTGAAACAATTCTTGATATTTCGGACTTAATTCGCACGCGGATTATAATCTAGTGTTATTTTCTTGACATGATTGACAGGACCTGGCTGTGGTGAAATCCTAACCAGGTCTGACGGATAACTGAAAGCTGTACCGCTAATGAACGGACTGTAACCTAATGTCGAGCACCGGAAGCACGTGTACGATGTAGCCCTCTTGTCCGGGTCATCCCGGCCTGCCGAAGATGGAGTGTGTTGGCTGCCACGCAGTACCCGGGTAAAACAGGACACACACGTATTCACGAGGTTAAGAATGGTCTTGATACAACCCGATCTCCCGGCATGGCTTCGTTCCGGCCCTTCTACAGCGGGAAGGAAAGGGAAGGAATCCCGCGCCTCAAAACAGCCAGCTAAGAGAACAACCCTTCACGACGGCCTGAAAGGATCAGAAAAGCAGGCCAGAGCCAGCAAACTCAACAGTCCAGTACTCACAGTGGCAGGCCAGAGCCAGCAAACTCAACAGTCCAGTACTCACAGTGGCAGGCCAGAGCCAGCAAACTCAACAGTCCAGTACTCACAGTGGCATGCCAGAGCCAACAGACTCAAAAGTCCAGTACTCACAGTGGTTCACTGGAATGCAGAGGGCGTACGACACAAGAAAATCGAAAAACAAGCGACATAGACGTCCTCTGCATTCAAGAGACACATCTAAGAGAGACACTCAGGTTTTCCATAGGAGGCTACGAGTGCTTCGACGTGACAGACCGGACAGACCAAAAGTTAGAATAATGAGCCTAGTCAAAACATCCATCTCAGCTGTAGAAGCTGTAGGGGGAAGTAACAGACCACATACATGGACCTACAGTCAGAACAGTCAACACACAACTAAGGGGAAGTAACAGACCACATACATGGACCTACAGTCAGAACAGTCAACACACAACTAAGGGGAAGTAACAGACCACATACATGGACCTACAGTCAGCCCCATTTGCCTGATTATGAATGCAAGTTAATAATTATTTATTTATTTCGTCATTATTATTATTATTATTATTATTATTATAAATCAGCAGTGACAGACTTCCTGTCAAGATGGCGACGGACATACTACACGCTGTGAACTCATTCATTCATTTGCATGTCCCTTGCGGAACTTTGCCTCCCTAACAGCACTCCTGTAGGCCTCTCGGTTGTGAGCAAGATGGCCTGCTGCTGTTGCATCCATTTCCAGATCGTCAACGATGTCTTGCAGCCATCTTCGTCTTGGTCTTCCTCTTTTTCTTTTTCCCATTATGTATCCTTCCAATACGGTCTTCTCTAAATTATCATGATGTTTAATGTGTCCAAAATATTTCAGTTTTCTCTCTTTAATCCTCTTCACTAGCCAGCCTTCTTCAATATTAAGCTCTTGTAGTATAGATAGGCTAGCGTAGTGGTTAGAGCACTCGTCTAGCAACCAAATGGTCGAGGGTTCGAATCCCCAGCTGAGCGGGATTTTTTTTCCGACCAATACGGCCCTGAGGTCGACCCAGCCTCGTAAAATGGGTACCAGAGAAAATCTGGGAAGTAAAGGCAGCGAGGAAAGGAACTGGTCACCCTACCTCACACGCTGATGACCCAGCATAATGAGGTCTCTAACGCTTCACCCCCTACGGCATTTGAAATGCTATGGGACTATCTTTACTTTTTTTTTAGTATAGATATATTTGTTCTTTTTTGTGTCCACGATATTTGGAGAACTCTTCTGTAGCATTTACATTCAAAGGCATTTATGTGTTTCTCAGCTGTTTTGTTAAGTGTCCAGGTCTCACAGGCATATGTTGCTATGGGAAAGATGCATGCCCTTAAAAATCTTATTTTTGTGGTTCTGTCTGCTCCTCTCCACAGATTCTTTATTTGTTTTACTTTCTGAAGAGCGATAGATGTCCTCTTTTTAATTTCCCTCATTGTATCCCCATTATTAGTTAGTAGCGATCCAAGATATTCAAAACTCTCCACTTCTTCCAGTTTTTCCTCATTGATACATATTTCAGTTGCCTTGTTTGTTTTGTCAGTTGTCATCAATTTAGTTTTCTTTGCATTAAGATAGAGGTTCTGCTCTTCGCTGTTCTTGCGGACTGACATAATTAGTTTTTCCATTCCTTTTTGTGTTGTGGACAGTAGTACTGTGTCATCAGCATATCTAATCTCTGGTATTTCATAACCTCCAACTGTTATGGCATCGTAATATTCTTTGTCTACATCTTCTCTAACATTCCTCATTATATTTTCAGTATACAAGTTAAATAAGTAGGGTGAACTAGTGAAACAATTCTTGATATTTCGGACTTAATTCGCACGCGGATTATAATCTAGTGTTATTTTCTTGACATGATTGACAGGACCTGGCTGTGGTGAAATCCTAACCAGGTCTGACGGATAACTGAAAGCTGTACCGCTAATGAACGGACTGTAACCTAATGTCGAGCACCGGAAGCACGTGTACGATGTAGCCCTCTTGTCCGGGTCATCCCGGCCTGCCGAAGATGGAGTGTGTTGGCTGCCACGCAGTACCCGGGTAAAACAGGACACACACGTATTCACGAGGTTAAGAATGGTCTTGATACAACCCGATCTCCCGGCATGGCTTCGTTCCGGCCCTTCTACAGCGGGAAGGAAAGGGAAGGAATCCCGCGCCTCAAAACAGCCAGCTAAGAGAACAACCCTTCACGACGGCCTGAAAGGATCAGAAAAGCAGGCCAGAGCCAGCAAACTCAACAGTCCAGTACTCACAGTGGCAGGCCAGAGCCAGCAAACTCAACAGTCCAGTACAGTCATAGAAGAAGCTGGAAAATATCATGGTGGGAAAATGGCAGCAAACATCCTGGCAGATCACTACAGAGATGAGAGCATCACAGCAATCCCCAAAAGACACGTGCAGGAAGTAAAAGCAGAACTCAAAGAAAGGATTAAACAGCAAAATCCAGACCCGCGCATGATGGCAACGTTCATCACGGAAGAACACAGTAGGGCTACACAAAAACTAAAAGACAAGAAATCACCAGCAAAAGATGCAATAACAAATAAAATTATCAAGAACCTCAAACCAGCAGCAAAAACAGCCCTCTTTCACATTTACAACCAATCCTCCTTCACATCTACAACCAGCCCTCCTTCACATCTACAACCAGTCCTCCTTCACATCTACAACCAGTCCTCCTTCACATCTACAACCAGCCCTCCTTCACATCTACAACCAATCCTCCTTCACATCTACAACCAGCCCTCCTTCACATCTACAACCAGTCCTCCTTCACATCTACAACCAGCCCTCCTTCACATCTACAACCAATCCTCCTTCACATCTACAACCAGCCCTCCTTCACATCTACAACCAGCCCTCCTTCACATCTACAACCAATCCTCCTTCACATCTACAACCAGCCCTCCTTCACATCTACAACCAGTCCTGGAGCTTCAGAAAATTTCCCGACAGATGGAGAGAAGCAATCATCACTCCCATCAGGAAAAAAGGAAAAAACAAACACAACAAATCCAGCTACAGAGCTATCAGCCTCCTAAGCTGCATGGGCAAAGTGATGGAAAGGATGGTCACCACCAGACTCATAAAACACCAGACTCATACTACACCAGACTCATTCAACACCAGACGCATACAACACCTATAGAAAAAATCACCTGATAAACAAAGCACAGTCAGCATGCAGGAAACATCACAGCACAGAAGATCAGCTCATCTACCTAACCCAAGAAATAGAAAACTCTTTTCAGGAGAAGAAAAAAGTTCTGGCCACCTTTGTAGACCTAACACAAGCATTTGACAGAGCATGAAAAAAAGGTCTCCTTCTGAAACTACTCAACAACAAGGTTGAAGGAACAATGTTTTGGTGGATATAAGATTTCTTGAGATACAGAACAGCCAGGGTCAAAATGAATGGAAAACTAAGCCACAGAGCCACCCTGAGCCAAAGCGTTCCTCAGGGAGGAGTTATGTCTCCCTTTCTGTTCCTGGTATACATAAATGACATCACAGACAAACTGCCCAACAGCATATCACACGCCTTGCATGCAGATGACCTCACTGTATGGAATGTTGCGGAAAAAAACATCAACAGCAACCCACAGAATACAGGAAGCACTAAATACCACAGGAGACTGGGCCACAAGATGGGGAGTGATGATAAACCCCACCAAGTCCACAGCCACCTGCTTCTCATTGTCCAACATGACAGAAAACTTTAAACCAGAAATACAAGGAAGAGAGCTTACACAGACAGAACAGTCAACACACAACTAAGGGGAAGCGACCGTGTGCAAGTCACACTCAACATCTGTGGAGAAAAATGCCCAAAACAACCCAACACGGCAGCCGCCAGGAACTTTAAAAAAAACAAAAACAAAGTGGGACCAATACAGAGAGCAAACACACCAGCAGTGCCTGCAGATCGCTCTGACCAGCAACATAAACCACAATGTGACAGTCCTAACAAACATAATCCTGGAAACTGCCAAGAAGTACATACCCAGAGGAAGAAGAAACTACTACAAACCCTACCGGAGCAGAGAACTGGAGAAGCTACACGATGGCCTATCTGAGGCCAGAGAAAAAAAAATGAAGTTCGACCCGACCACTGAGAACATCAAAACACATAGTTAGTAACACTGAAGAAGCCTTCAACAACAGGAAGACAGCTGAATGTCAAAGAGCATGGAATGAAAAAACTAGCTCCCTGAGTCTGGACAAAGACACTAACAAACTGTGGAATCTGATCAGATCCATAAACGAAGACAAATCACCAAGCCAGCCCAATACAGTCATAGAAGAAACTGGAAAATATCATGGTGGGAAAATGGCAGCAAACATCCTGGCAGATCACTACAGAGATGAGAGCATCACAGCAATCCCCAAAAGACACGTGCAGGAAGTAAAAGCAGAACTAAAAAAAGGATTATATAGCAAAATCCAGACCCGCGCATGATGGCAACATTCACCATGGAAGAACTCAGTAGGGCTACACAAAAACTAAAAGATAAGAAATCACCAGGAAAAGATGGAATAACAAATAAAATTATCAAGAACCTCAAACCAGCAGCAAAAACAACCCTCCTTCACATCTACAACCAATCCTCCTTCACATCTACAACCAGCCCTCCTTCACATCTACAACCAGCCCTCCTTCACATCTACAACCAATCCTCTTCACATCTACAACCAGCCCTCCTTCACATCTACAACCAGTCCTCCTTCACATCTACAACCAGCCCTCCTTCACATCTACAACCAGCCCTCCTTCACATCTACAACCAATCCTCCTTCACATCTACAACCAGCCCTCCTTCACATCTACAACCAGTCCTCCTTCACATCTACAACCAATCCTCCTTCACATCTACAACCAGCCCTCCTTCACATCTACAACCAATCCTCCTTCACATCTACAACCAGCCCTCCTTCACATCTACAACCAGTCCTCCTTCACATCTACAACCAGCCCTCCTTCACATCTACAACCAGTCCTCCTTCACGTCTACAACCAGCCCTCCTTCACATCTACAACCAGCCCTCTTCACATCTACAACCAGTCCTCCTTCACATCTACAACCAGCCCTTCACATCTACAACCAATCCTCCTTCACATCTACAACCAGTCCTCCTTCACATCTACAACCAGCCCTCCTTCACATCTACAACCAATCCTCCTTCACATCTACAACCAGCCCTCCTTCACATCTACAACCAGTCCTCCTTCACATCTACAACCAGCCCTCCTTCACATCTACAACCAGTCCTCCTTCACATCTACAACCAATCCTCCTTCACATCTACAACCAGTCCTCCTTCACATCTACAACCAATCCTCCTTCACATCTACAACCAGCCCTCCTTCACATCTACAACCAGTCCTGGAGCTTCAGAAAATTTCCCGACAGATGGAGAGAGGCAATCATCACTCCCATCAGGAAAAAAGGAAAAAACAAACACAACAAATCCAGCTACAGAGCTATCAGCCTCCTAAGCTGCATGGGCAAAGTGATGGAAAGGATGGTCAACACCAGACTCATAAAACACCAGACTCATACTACACCAGACTCATTCAACACCAGACGCATACAACACCTATAGAAAAAATCACCTGATAAACAAAGCACAGTCAGCATGCAGGAAACATCACAGCACAGAAGATCAGCTCATCTACCTAACCAAGAAATAGAAAACTATTTTCAGGAGAAGAAAAAGTTCTGGCCACCTTTGTAGACCTAACACAAGCATTTGACAGAGCATGAAAAAAAGGTCTCCTTCTGAAACTACTCAACAACAAGGTTGAAGGAACAATGTTTTGGTGGATATAAGATTTCTTGAGATACAGAACAGCCAGGGTCAAAATGAATGGAAAACTAAGCCACAGAGCCACCCTGAGCCAAAGCGTTCCTCAGGGAGGAGTTATGTCTCCCTTTCTGTTCCTGGTATACATAAATGAAGACAAATCACCAAGCCAGCCCAATACAGTCATAGAAGAAACTGGAAAATATCATGGTGGGAAAATGGCAGCAAACATCCTGGCAGATCACTACAGAGATGAGAGCATCACAGCAATCCCCAAAAGACACGTGCAGGAAGTAAAAGCAGAACTAAAAAAAGGATTATATAGCAAAATCCAGACCCGCGCATGATGGCAACATTCACCATGGAAGAACTCAGTAGGGCTACACAAAAACTAAAAGATAAGAAATCACCAGGAAAAGATGGAATAACAAATAAAATTATCAAGAACCTCAAACCAGCAGCAAAAACAACCCTCCTTCACATCTACAACCAATCCTCCTTCACATCTACAACCAGCCCTCCTTCACATCTACAACCAGCCCTCCTTCACATCTACAACCAATCCTCCTTCACATCTACAACCAGCCCTCCTTCACATCTACAACCAGTCCTCCTTCACATCTACAACCAGCCCTCCTTCACATCTACAACCAGCCCTCCTTCACATCTACAACCAATCCTCCTTCACATCTACAACCAGCCCTCCTTCACATCTACAACCAGTCCTCCTTCACATCTACAACCAATCCTCCTTCACATCTACAACCAGCCCTCCTTCACATCTACAACCAATCCTCCTTCACATCTACAACCAGCCCTCCTTCACATCTACAACCAGTCCTCCTTCACATCTACAACCAGCCCTCCTTCACATCTACAACCAGTCCTCCTTCACGTCTACAACCAGCCCTCCTTCACATCTACAACCAGCCCTCCTTCACATCTACAACCAGTCCTCCTTCACATCTACAACCAGCCCTCCTTCACATCTACAACCAATCCTCCTTCACATCTACAACCAGTCCTCCTTCACATCTACAACCAGCCCTCCTTCACATCTACAACCAATCCTCCTTCACATCTACAACCAGCCCTCCTTCACATCTACAACCAGTCCTCCTTCACATCTACAACCAGCCCTCCTTCACATCTACAACCAGTCCTCCTTCACATCTACAACCAATCCTCCTTCACATCTACAACCAGTCCTCCTTCACATCTACAACCAATCCTCCTTCACATCTACAACCAGCCCTCCTTCACATCTACAACCAGTCCTGGAGCTTCAGAAAATTTCCCGACAGATGGAGAGAGGCAATCATCACTCCCATCAGGAAAAAAGGAAAAAACAAACACAACAAATCCAGCTACAGAGCTATCAGCCTCCTAAGCTGCATGGGCAAAGTGATGGAAAGGATGGTCAACACCAGACTCATAAAACACCAGACTCATACTACACCAGACTCATTCAACACCAGACGCATACAACACCTATAGAAAAAATCACCTGATAAACAAAGCACAGTCAGCATGCAGGAAACATCACAGCACAGAAGATCAGCTCATCTACCTAACCCAAGAAATAGAAAACTATTTTCAGGAGAAGAAAAAAGTTCTGGCCACCTTTGTAGACCTAACACAAGCATTTGACAGAGCATGAAAAAAAGGTCTCCTTCTGAAACTACTCAACAACAAGGTTGAAGGAACAATGTTTTGGTGGATATAAGATTTCTTGAGATACAGAACAGCCAGGGTCAAAATGAATGGAAAACTAAGCCACAGAGCCACCCTGAGCCAAAGCGTTCCTCAGGGAGGAGTTATGTCTCCCTTTCTGTTCCTGGTATACATAAATGACATTACAGACAAACTGCCCAACAGCATATCACACGCCTTGCATGCAGATGACCTCACTGTATGGAATGTTGCGGAAAAAACATCAACAGCAACCCACAGAATACAGGAAGCACTAAATACCACAGGAGACTAGGCCACAAGATGGGGAGTGATGATAAACCCCACAAAGTCCACAACCACCTGCTTCTCATTGTCCAACATGACAGAAAACTTTAAACTAGAAATACAAGGAAGAAAGCTTACACAGACAGAACAGCCAACATACCTCGGAGTGAAACTGGACAAGAGGCTAACCTGGAAGCCACACCTGCTGGACACAGAAAACAAAGCAATTAAAAAGCTACCTGTGGTCAAAAAGCTGGCAGGCACAACCTGGGGAGCCAACAGCAACATATTTTAAAAAAGCATATGTGGGCACCATAAGGCAAACACTCGAATATGGCATGACAGCCTGGGTCACAGTCTCCAACACAAACACTGCTCACATAACAAAAGTGCAAAACACTGGCCCGCGGCTGATCGCAGGAGGAATGAAGAGCACTCCCATCACGAAGATGGAGAAATACACGCAAATTCAACCTCTTGAGGTCAAGCGCAAGGAAAAACTAATGATCCACAAACAAAAGTATACCTGACAACCCACCCTGTGAACACAAGAATTCAGAATTCCACAAAAAAACAGACTGAAAAGAACCAGCTTCACCCATCTGACAACACAACTGCAACAACACTATAAAGACTGACAGCAGATACACCCCAGCTGAATGGACACATGTGTACACAGATGAAGACACTGGCCCAGGAGCTGACTGACAGCAAATACAACCCAGCTAAATGGACAGGCGTGTACACAGATGGGTCTGCAGAAAAAGCAGTAAAAAATGGAGGTGGGGGCGTTTACATAAGATACACAAAAGACCTTCTCGACGGGAAAGATTTCCTCCAACTACAGGGCAGAAACAACAACCCTCCTTGAAGCCTTCAGAACACTTACAACAGAAAACCAGCTGCCACCACACAAAATAGCCTTCTTCACAGACTGCAGGCCGCTTCTAGAATCTCTAAAAAACAAAAACAACCCACAGGCAAATATACAAGAAATCACAACAGAACTCATCACCCGTGGCCCTACAATGTGTACTATCCCACAGTTGAATAGCTGGTAATGAGATAGCTGACAGCCTATCCAAAGCAGGCAGCAATCAAGATCAAACAAATCATCCAGTAAGCTACCAAGAAGAGAAAACTATAATCTGTAACCAGTGCAGATCTGAATGGAAAAGGAAACTGAAATGCAACAACGAACCAGATCCAGTACACTAACTACAAAGACATCAGCAAACCATTTTCAGGAGAAGAAAAAAGTTCTGGCCACCTTTGTAGACCTAACACAAGCATTTGACAGAGCATGAAAAAAAGGTCTCCTTCTGAAACTACTCAACAACAAGGTTGAAGGAACAATGTTTTGGTGGATATAAGATTTCTTGAGATACAGAACAGCCAGGGTCAAAATGAATGGAAAACTAAGCCACAGAGCCACCCTGAGCCAAAGCGTTCCTCAGGGAGGAGTTATGTCTCCCTTTCTGTTCCTGGTATACATAAATGACATTACAGACAAACTGCCCAACAGCATATCACACGCCTTGCATGCAGATGACCTCACTGTATGGAATGTTGCGGAAAAAACATCAACAGCAACCCACAGAATACAGGAAGCACTAAATACCACAGGAGACTAGGCCACAAGATGGGGAGTGATGATAAACCCCACAAAGTCCACAACCACCTGCTTCTCATTGTCCAACATGACAGAAAACTTTAAACTAGAAATACAAGGAAGAAAGCTTACACAGACAGAACAGCCAACATACCTCGGAGTGAAACTGGACAAGAGGCTAACCTGGAAGCCACACCTGCTGGACACAGAAAACAAAGCAATTAAAAAGCTACCTGTGGTCAAAAAGCTGGCAGGCACAACCTGGGGAGCCAACAGCAACATATTTTAAAAAAGCATATGTGGGCACCATAAGGCAAACACTCGAATATGGCATGACAGCCTGGGTCACAGTCTCCAACACAAACACTGCTCACATAACAAAAGTGCAAAACACTGGCCCGCGGCTGATCGCAGGAGGAATGAAGAGCACTCCCATCACGAAGATGGAGAAATACACGCAAATTCAACCTCTTGAGGTCAAGCGCAAGGAAAAACTAATGATCCACAAACAAAAGTATACCTGACAACCCACCCTGTGAACACAAGAATTCAGAATTCCACAAAAAAACAGACTGAAAAGAACCAGCTTCACCCATCTGACAACACAACTGCAACAACACTATAAAGACTGACAGCAGATACACCCCAGCTGAATGGACACATGTGTACACAGATGAAGACACTGGCCCAGGAGCTGACTGACAGCAAATACAACCCAGCTAAATGGACAGGCGTGTACACAGATGGGTCTGCAGAAAAAGCAGTAAAAAATGGAGGTGGGGGCGTTTACATAAGATACACAAAAGACCTTCTCGACGGGAAAGATTTCCTCCAACTACAGGGCAGAAACAACAACCCTCCTTGAAGCCTTCAGAACACTTACAACAGAAAACCAGCTGCCACCACACAAAATAGCCTTCTTCACAGACTGCAGGCCGCTTCTAGAATCTCTAAAAACAACAAACAACCCACAGGCAAATATACAAGAAATCACAACAGAACTCATCACCCGTGGCCCTACAATGTGTACTATCCCACAGTTGAATAGCTGGTAATGAGATAGCTGACAGCCTATCCAAAGCAGGCAGCAATCAAGATCAAACAAATCATCCAGTAAGCTACCAAGAAGAGAAAACTATAATCTGTAACCAGTGCAGATCTGAATGGAAAAGGAAACTGAAATGCAACAACGAACCAGATCCAGTACACTAACTACAAAGACATCAGCAAACCATTCACTTCCGCCTAAGAACAGGCCACTGCAGACTACTGAGCCACCTACATCGACTTAAAATGTCTCACACAGACGAGTGTCCATGTGGCAGTGGAATCCAGACTCCAGAACATATCCTTCAAGATTGCCCAAACCATGCAGACCTGAGGCGTGAGACATGGCCAGAGGACACAAGCTTGAGGCAAAAGCTTTGTAACTCCTATCAGGATCTGGAGAGGACTGTGGGCTTTGTCATATCGACAGGTTTCAGGATCTGGTGTGACCAACAACCTCGAACGCAGAAGAAGAAGAAGAAGAAGAAGAAGAAGAAGAAGAAGAAGAAGTAATTGTAGTAGTGACAAAAACTGTGAAAGAAAGAACCCATCCTAAATAAATAAAAAACAGAAATAATGGTTACATCACGAAAGAAGAACCCACGTAAATGCAATTTTAAGGTACAAGCAGCAACCCCATGACAAGCGCATACATGTAACTATGAGGGCACTCGAGAAAAATCAGATGGGAAATGCGCCTCTGAAATTAAGAATAGAATATGCCAAGCCAAAACAGCTTCCAGACAAATGAGAAACATCTCGTGCAATACATCTCTATCACAGAACAACAGAAAGATCTATGGAAGTGAGCCATGAACAGTCAACAGATCGATGTAAAGAACACTAGAGGCAACAGAGGTTTGGTTTCTTAATTTAATGACAGGAATCTCATGTACAGCTGTAGTGACAAACAGAGGGTGTCTAAGAAATGCAGAGGTAGAAAGTAACCTAATTAAATTAATAGGAAAAGGGACATTCATTGTACATAATGAATAAATCATTGAAACTTTACGCATATTTATTTTATATTTTCCTTGTTTTTTTCTGATTTAAATGCCCGTGAAACCTAGACATTTAACAAAACAGCTGAGAAACACATAAATGCCTTTGAATGTAAATGCTACAGAAGAGTTCTTCAAATATCATGGACACAAAAAAGAACAAATATATCCATACTACAAGAACTTAATATTGAAGGAGGCTGGCTAGTAAAGAGGATTAAAGAGAGAAAACTTAAATATTTCGGACACGTTAAACGTCATGATAATCTAGAGAAGACAGTCCTGGAACGATACATAATGGGAAAAAGAAAGAGAGGAAGACCAAAGCGAAGATGGCTGCAAGACATCGTTGATAATCTGCAAATGGATGCATCAGCAGCAGGGCATCTTGCTTACAACCGAGAGGCCTACAGGAGAGCTGTTAGGGAGGCAAAGTACCGCAAGGGACATGCAAATGACTGACTGACTGTTCTGATTTAAACAGTGCTTTTGGGAAGACTAACAATTTGGAGCGTGCGAACCTTGAACAAAGACAACTAATGAAGAATGTATGAGAAGAGCGGAGAGACAAAAAAAATATTGTCAAAAAATTAAGACACAGAGAGAGAGAGAGAGAGAGAGAGAGAGAGAGAGAATGTACTTTCATGGGTCTCTGAAAATATTATAACAACAGGAAAAACAGAGGGAAGAAGAGTCAAGGGAAGACCAAGAGAAATGATACTGGACAGTCTGACGAGATGGCGTGAGAGGAGATCTCCAACTGAGCTGATGGCCTATTTGATGGATCGTATACTTTGGAGAAGCTATAATAGCCAACGCCATTTGGCACGGCACATGATGATGATGATGATGATGATGATGATGATGATGATGAACCTTGTACATGAGAAGCAAACGATTTTGAGGTGTTTATACTATATATTAACACTCTCTCTCTCTCTCTCTCTTTCTGACTGAACCTTAGGTGCCCAGAGCACATGGGGCTTCCGCAAGGGTTTTCCACAAATGCCTGTCATTTGCCTTTTTCTTTTCTTCTCTTGCCCAGGTGAGCCCTCTATTGCTCATCATCCTTTCTGTTGTTCTTCTCCATGTCTCTTTTGGTCTACCCTTACTTCTATTCCCCTGTGGTGTCCATCTTAGTGCTATTTTTGGTAGTGAGTTGTCAGTAATTCAGACCACATGTCTCAACCATCATCAGCGTCTTTCCTCAATAATTGCTGTCAGTGGCTTCATCTACTAGCTACGTATAATTACTACAACCATCTACTAGCTACATAAAATTACTACAACCATCTACTAGCTATGTATAATTACTACAACCATCTACTAGCTACGTATAATTACTACAACCATCTACTAGCTACTTATAATTACTACAACCAGGGGGCATTACAGATATGTTATGGGGAGTTGCATCCCTTCCTTTGTTGAAGTATTTTTAGTAACGTACTGACAACACTTTCGTATAAACTGAAACAAAATGTAATAAATATAATAATAAAACATTCTTTATAAATAAAAATAAAACAAACTTTGCCTCTTTTATATAAATATCCCTCGCAACTTCAGCCTCAAATACACATTCCTTGTATCTAAAGCACAGATACATTCTGTAGAACAAAAGATTTAGATATATTCTGTAGCACAAACGATAAAGATACATTATGTAGAACAAAGATATAGATACATTCTGTACAACGAACGACCTCGGTTATTTTCTTGCTCAGTGTTATCTGGAACTTATTGTTCAGCGTTTCTTGAAGAGAAAAGTGCATACACGGGAACAGATCTGTCTTTCAGTTTTAAAAACTGGGTTGGCCAGAGAAGTGGGGAAGGCTAGGAGAAGAATTTTAAACGATAAAGTAGGCGACACGAGCTTAACGTGATCCCCCCGCTGAACATTTTGTGGCGACACTGGAAATCTACCCGCAATAAATCTGTCAAAAGGACCGTGATTCGCAAGCCAGATATACACCTTCTGGCGGCCGGTCTCCGGCTTTTTCTCGTCCTCGACGGCGAAAATTGTCGGAAATTGTCGAATTGATGACGCGCAGGCGTCAACTGTTATCGGAAGTGTCGGCGACGAGTCAAACGGAGTGGGATGACAAGGGCGGAGTTTTGGTAGGGTGAAGGCAAGCGACGCAGTGTCGTAATGTGAGATTCAGGCGGATAAGCAGGACTCTTCTGATAACAGTGATGGTTGCTTTGAGAAAGAAAAGTCTTACACGAACGATTTATGTTGAAATGATACACAAAGAATATCAGAGACATAACACGGAGGACGGTGAGGGGGATTTTTTTTTTTTGGGGGGGGGGGGGGAGGCTATGTACGATTATTATCATGTGTTTTCTTTCGTGAACAAAAAGCAAGAGCTGAAGATAAATGTTTCAGTCGTTACTGCGATAGAAGTTCCTTAACGACTTAATTAAACCGCCAAGTTTTGTTTCTACCGACTTTTCAGAATTGGTCACATTTTTTAAAGTTATAAACCAAGACGCTTTTCTCATAAAGAGAGTTTTCAAACTGAAAAAAAAATTCTCATTAAAACAAAAATAACATACACGTGGCCGCTAGAACATTTTTTATGTACAATTTTCACACATTCAACTGTAATTTGACTAAAAAATATTTTGAGAACTCACAGAATGCAAAACAACCATGTTTTCTTCGTTCCACTATAACTATAATCTGTCTACCTATTGCACTGACGTTGGCGATCATGCTCTTCCACATTTCTCTATCCCGGGTGCTGAGTGTTTGCTATACCGGTGTATTCTGTTCATGCCATCTTGTTATTCCATTCAGCATTCTCTCTCTCTCTATCTCTCTCTCTCTCTCTCTCCTTCTCTCCCTCTCTACCTACCTCTATCTATTTCGCCTTCTATCTTTCCCGTTGTCACAATGTTTTCTAGCTCGTCTCGTTGTAGAACGTGTCCTATAAATTTAAATGGTCCTTTATTTTTCCTTCTTTTTAAAAAAAAAATTCTCGCCTCATCTCTCCATCCTCTTTCAGAACCTCCTCATTTGATTTCTTTGCTGTCTATGGTATTCTTAGCATTCTTCTAAGAAACCACATTTCAGTGGCTTCCAGTTGGCGCTGTGCAACATTAGTGTCTGACCATGACCCGCGCCTGTAAAATAAAACTGGCTCAATGTAGCACTGGACTACTCCTCACTCCCCGTAACAGTAATTTATTACCCAGAATGCTCTTCATTTTCTGGAACATTATTTTGGCTTGCATTATTCTGCTCTGTATCTCAGCATCTTCTGTCTGAGGTCACTAATTGTCCCCATATATAAAATATGATGAAAAATAGGGGGGAAAAAACAAACAACAGATTTTAGCTGATTTGAAAATAAGAGCACGTTGTATCACAACAAGTAAACTTGCAGTTTCCATGCCGTTAAGGCATATTTGAGGTACGGTGTGAGGCCCATATTTCCAAGACCTTCGGCGCCTGAACGTGTGATGTGCTCAGTATTCAAGACCTTCGGCACCTGAAAGTGTGATGTGCTCAGTATTCAAGACCTTCGGCATCTGAAAGTGTGATGTGCTCAGTATTCAAGACCTTCGGCACCTGAAAATGTGATATGCTCAGTATTTACCTTCCCAGATTTCTCTGATTAAGGGTAGACCAAAAGAGACATGGAGAAGAACAACAGAAAGGATATTGAGCAATAGAGGGCTCACCTGGGCAAGAGCAGAAAAAAAGGCGAAGGACAGGCATTTGTGGAAAACCCTTGCGGAAGCCCCATGTGCCCTGGGCACTTAAGGTTCAGACAGAGAGAGAGAGAGAGAGAGAGAGAGAGAGAGAGAGAGAGAGAGAGAGAGAGATTTCTCTGATATTCATTTTTAGAGGCTGGATCGACCCCGGGGCCTGTTTTTTGGACGTGCTGGTACCAGAAAAGATCCCCACTGCTGGGATTTGAACCCAGAACCCCCGGAAGAATAAACCGAGCGCCTAGCCACTCAGTCAACCAGACCACCAAACACAACAGAGATATTAAAGTAAAAAGAATGTAGGATCACAGCAAATTGGCGTAGGACATCTAATAGCTAAAAAGTGTACCTTCGAATAAGAATTCACTGTTTGAACCTAAAATGTTGAACTATCGCTTGTGCTAAATAGCAAGTTAGGACACTGCGCATCTAGTGTTAATAATGGGGTTATAATCCGGATTAGCCTATAATCCCCTTGCCGAGGCCGAAAGATGACCGTCAATGATAAAGGGGGCTGTACATCAAATAAAAGGAGATAAATATCTGAAGACATTTCCCATATGTGAAGATATTTCTCATACAGTACTACTCTATATTTGTGAAGATAGCTCTTATACAGTACTACTCTATATTTGTGAAGATAGCTCTCATACAGTACTACTCTGTATTAGTGAAGGTAGCTCTCATACTGTACTACTCTATATTTGTGAAACTTGAACAATAAACAAATGAAAAAAAAAACACACACACACAACACACACAGAGAGAGAGAGAGAGAGAGAAATGTAACTTTGGAGAAGGCATATTTCCCCCCCCCCCCTTTTTTTTTCCTCCCAAGATATTCCCGACCTTAAGAAACTAAATAAATCCTACAAGAAAATGATAGAAATTCTATTCGCCTGGCAGAGAGGTAGGCAGATGTTGGAGATTCACATGAAACCCAGTGGAAACAGAGAACAGACAGAAAGACGGAGATAAAAAAATATCTGAAGTGGCCGAACAAGATGAGCGAAGAATAGGCAAGAAAATTATATTTAAAAAAAAAACCAGGGGCTGCTCAAAATGAAGAATGATCAACACCTGTAATAACGTCATAGCAGCTGATGGTAAAGGTAACATGATCAACACCTGTAATAACGTCATAGCAGCTGATGGTAAAGGTAACATGATCAACACCTGTACTAATGTCATAGCAGCTGACAGTAAACGTAACATGATCAATACCTGTATAGTAAACGTGACATGATCAACACCTGTATAATAAACGTGACATGACCAACACCTGTATATTAAACGTGACATGATCAACACCTGTATACTAAAGGTAACATGATCAACACCTGTACTAACGACATAGCAGCTGATAGTAAACGTAACATGATCAACACTTGTATAGTAAACATGACATGATCAACACCTGTATAGTAAACGTAACATGATCAACACTTGTATAGTAAACGTGACATGATCAACACCTGTATAGTAAACGTAACATGATCAACACTTGTATAGTAAACGTGACATGATCAACACCTGTATAGTAAACGTGACATGATCAACACCTATATAGTAAACGTGACATGATCAACACCTGTATACTAAAGGTAACATGATCAACACCTGTACTAACGACATAGCAGCTGATAGTAAACGTAACATGATCAACACCTGTATAGTAAACGTGACATGATCAACACCTGTACTAACGACATAGCAGCTGATAGTAAAGGTAACATGATCAACACCTATACTAACGTCATAGCAGCTGATGGTAAAGGTAAACACTTATGCTCCTGGGAGATAAGGTGTTAATGTCCAAGTTTTTCTTGACCTGTAGGCACACTAAAGGGTGACGTGTCTGTCTTTCTTCCATCATCAGGTCCAGAAGAGCCGGGTACCCGCTTCTACAAACCGAGGCTTCTCCGGCCGGATTCGAACCTCTAACCCTCGCCATGACAGACTATTGCACTAACCATTGCAGCATTTAGACGCCCTCATGGCAGCTAATGATGATGGCGGTAATGATTCCAACTATTTATCCTAATGTAGTTTAAACTGCTAAAAATAACGTTGAGGAAAGAATTGATGGAATTAAAAACAAAAGGAAATGAATAGATACGAGAAAGCACAAACTATACAAAAGAGATGAACATGTAATACAGTGAGTTCTCTAGTATCGTATTATCGAAAATTGAATGGACCTAAGTCGAAGATAAAGAATACTTTACTAAATAAATATGTTGTAAGATGGCGTTATCGTAAATCGAATGGACGGACCTAAGACGAAGATAATCTGAATAGCAGACAGATATGAGCACATATATAGTTCACACTGTTATGAGAGACAGCATTCATACACTGTTCTTGGCACGCGTTATTAGTTCATGCCTTCGTCTCTATTTCATAGATAAATCCATATACATATACAGAGACCGTACAGCTGACTTTTGATCCTATATTTGACGGAAATGGAACTTGTCTTGTCGTGTGCTATCTCCCTGTAACTGTGAGCTGGTGTTCTCTGCAGCCGACGCTGCGAATGTGTTGAGGCACAGCATCGTATCGGCGTGGGAGCGGGTTATGGCAACTATTTTTTTTTCTTCAGCCCCGGAATGCAACTAAAAAGCAGGGGGCATGCAATGCTTCTTTAGCAGACTCCACCACCATGGGGACTATGGCGATCCCCGTTACCAGGCTAAGCCTGTTATTGAGGGTACCAACGGAGAGATGGGACAGGGTCTTGGTTAGCTGTTTCGTTAACCCTGAGGCTAGCACATCAGCTACGGGTCGCTGATATGCCCAATAGGACAGCGGATTCGCCCCTATTAAACTAAACTTAAAACAGGATGTAGAGAAACACTAAATATCCTGCATTTAGAGATAATAAAAATTGCGTGTACAGAAGGAAAATATCGGGGGGAGGGGGGTCGAGTAGAAATAAAAATTGTCCCGTGGCATTTGTATGCCCTTAGAGTTGTAAACTATTAGCACCTTCACATTTCTAGGCCACTGCGGCATTAGAGGTAAGGATGTCTCGCTACCTTTGATTTCATAGAGAAACCCCGGGTACTTATTTCTCGAGACCTGGTTTACTTCAGGACAGGTCGGTCGGGATTCCGCCCGAGTGTAGCATTGAACGAAAGAAAAGTCTTCCGGTCGGCCGACAGGCACACTAACCACTACACTGTCCACTGTACCTCCAAGCAGAAGTGGCACTGAAAATAACACTGAAACAACAGCAAAGGGAAGGAAGGGGGGGGGGGAGGATGTAGTGAACAGACATGCAGAGAAACAGGAGCTGAGAGAGGCTACCACCATGTTATACTGTGCTGGCACTGTAGTTTGGCCCAGTGAACCAGGACCGACCAAGACTCCATCCCACCTCACTGTTGGTGCTCCTAGCAGCAGGTTCAATCTGGTTAACGCGACAAGGCCCAGCGTGGTCTCCAAGGTGGTAGACATTTGCCCAGACGCTGTCCCTTTTGTTGAACTCTGGCTCTTCAAGCTGCCCACTCTCTTGTTTTCCAACGTCATCGGCTGAGGAGAACATCCTGCACACAATTCCAGTGAGACACAGCACAATCTAGGAAGCAGCAAAGATGCAGGCCTTTACCTAATCTGATATCGCTCGGTGATCTACAATGATGTCCCCCCTCTCTCTCTCGTTTTTGAAGTGAGGCTGACTGGTCGCGTTATGGATAGTGCGCTCGATTCTGACGGGGAGGCAAGTGGTTCAAATCTGACCGTCAGCGCCCATGTGATCCCACTCTTGATATGGGAACCTGACTCCACATGGAACCCTGTTATTATGTCTGATCAAGGAAAATATGGAACTAGTACCATGTCCTAAGGTACTCTATGACATGATCAACTAGTACCACGTCCTAAGGTACTCTATGACATGATGAACTAGTACCACGTCTTAAGTTACTCTATGACATGATGAACTAGTACCACGTCCTAAGTTACTCTATGACATGATGAACTAGTACCACGTCCTAAGTTACTCTATGACATGATGAACTAGTACCACGTCCTAAGTTACTCTATGACATGATGAATTAGTAGCATGTCCTAAGTTACTCTATGACATGATGAATTAGTAGCATGTCCTAAGTTATTCTATGACATGATGAATTAGTAGCATGTCCTAAGTTACTCTATGACATGATGAACTAGTAGCACGTCCTAAGTTACTCTATGACATGATGAACTAGTACCACGTCCTAAGTTACTCTATGACATGATGAATTAGTAGCATGTCCTAAGTTACTCTATGACATGATGAACTAGTACCACGTCCTAAGTTATTCTATGACATGATGAATTAGTAGCATGTCCTAAGTTACTCTATGACATGATGAATTAGTACCACGTCCTAAGTTACTCTATGACATGATGAATTAGTACCACGTCCTAAGTTACTCTATGACATGATGAATTAGTACCACGTCCTAAGTTACTCTATGACATGATGAATTAGTAGCATGTCCTAAGTTACTCTATGACATGATGAACTAGTACCACGTCCTACGTTAACTCTATGACATGATGAACTAGTAGCACGTCCTAAGTTACTCTATGACATGATGAACTAGTACCACGTCCTAAGTTACTCTATGACATGATGAACTAGTAGCATGTCCTAAGTTACTCTATGACATGATGAATTAGTACCACGTCCTAAGTTACTCTATGACATGATGAATTAGTACCACGTCCTAAGTTACTCTATGACATGATGAACTAGTACCACGTCCTAAGTTATTCTATGACATGATGAATTAGTACCACGTCCTAAGTTACTCTATGACATGATGAACTAGTAGCACGTCCTAAGTTAACTCTATGACATGATGAACTAGTAGCACGTCCTAAGTTACTCTATGACATGATGAACTAGTAGCACGTCCTAAGTTACTCTATGACATGATGAACTAGTAGCATGTCCTAAGTTACTCTATGACATGATGAATTAGTACCACGTCCTAAGTTACTCTATGACATGATGAATTAGTAGCATGTCCTAAGTTACTCTATGACATGATGAACTAGTACCACGTCCTAAGTTACTCTATGACATGATGAACTAGTAGCACGTCCTAAGTTACTCTATGACATGATGAACTAGTAGCATGTCCTAAGTTACTCTATGACATGATGAATTAGTACCACGTCCTAAGTTACTCTATGACATGATGAACTAGCAGCATGTCCTAAGTTACTCTGTGACGTGACAGGACTAGATTTTTTTGTTTTATTCAGGGCAGCTTTCGTCACTTGTTTAGATACGCTGTTCTCGTGATTTGTTTAGGTTTGCTTTTCTCGGGAGTTGTTTAGGTTTGCTTTTCTCAGGATTTTTTTTTTATTTGAAGACAGCTTTCGCCATTTGTTTAGGTTTGCTTTTCTCAGGATTTTTTTTTATTTGAAGACAGCTTTCGTCATTTGTTTAGGTTTGCTTTTCTCAGGATTTTTTTTTTATTTGAAGACAGCTTTCGTCATTTGTTTAGGTTTGCTTTTCTCCGGATTTTTTTTTTTTATTTGAAGACAGCTTTCATCATTTGTTAAGGTTTGCTTTTCTCGTGATTTTTTTTTATTTGAAGACAGCTTTCGTCATTTGTTTAGGTTTGCTTTTCTCAGGATTTTTTTTTTATTTGAAGACAGCTTTCGTCATTTGTTTAGGTTTGCTTTTCTCAGGATTTTTTTTTTATTTGAAGACAGCTTTCGTCATTTGTTTAGGTTTGCTTTTCTCAGGATTTTTTTTTTATTTGAAGACAGCTTTCGTCATTTGTTTAGGTTTGCTTTTCTCAGGATTTTTTTTTTTATTTGAAGACAACTTTCGTCATTTGTTTAGTTTTGCTTTTCTCGTGATTTTTTTTTATTTGAAGACAACTTTCGTCATTTGTTTAGTTTTGCTTTTCTCGTGATTTTTTTTTATTTGAAGACAGCTTTCGTCATTTGTTTAGTTTTGCTTTTCTCATGATTTTTTTTTTTTATTTGAAGACAGCTTTCGTCATTTGCTTAGGTTTGCTTTTCTCGTGACTTTTTTTATTTGAAGACAACTTTCGTCATTTGTTTAGGTTTGCTTTTCTCAGGATTTTTTAATTTGAAGATAGCTTTTGTCATTTGCTTTGGCAGGCTTTCCACACTTGTTCTTGAAGACAGCTTTCGTCGTTTGTTCAGATAGGATTTTTACAGCAATCTTTCTTTGGGTTATATTAGCCTTTAGTTTTGACAACAGCTGAAAGTTTGTTTTTAAAAACAATATGTGGGCGTTTTGTTATTTCTAGATCGCTACAACACTGGTCTTTATCTGATGATGAGGTGATGTAAAACTGGTGTATATTCCCATTTTGATATTGTTTTACGGACTCTTTGTAGAGGGACATAACTTCTCATCATACTACTACTCTAGGAAACACACAACACCCCCCCCCCCTTTTTCTAATAAATCATGTTAATACGAGCTTGGCAAAATAAAATAGCGTCTTCATGTTTCATTTGTCCGCCCAAAAGACGTCCCTTAGATTTTCACCCATTACATATCTGAACAAATCATGTTTACATGGTAATGAGGGATATGGTTTTTGTGCTTACAGTTTCCTTGATCTGCCATATAACGCGGCAGTTTCTTTTCTCGTGGCGCTTTATCTTTTACAATTAAAGTTCTCCATAAAGAAACGCTGAATTATTTCACACAAAGTGACACACTCTCCGCTGCCGTCCACAATCAAACACTTGCACCTGTTTTTCTGGCAAGATCAAACTTTGGGCAATAACTTAACAGGACGCCAGCCTAAATGAATAAAGACTTTATTTTGGAATTTGTATTTAAAGCAAGCTACGAGCACAATATACATGTCATGTCCAATTATATTGAAGAGAAGATATCATGAATATACAAAAATAACCAATCCGACATGAGCTGCCGAAAAGACGTCTTTCTACTGGCTGATCTGAAAAAGCTCTTCTCCCAACCTTAGCTCTGATAGGGGGACTGTTGCAATTATTTGACCAATACACTGTCAGCTTTATGAGGGGGTGTTTTATTTTATCAAATATTAAACTCAACAATTAACACAAAACTTTGATAATAAATACGAGATATTGTACAGAGTTAACAACTCTGCTTCAAAGTTGAACGAGTATCAAGTATACAAGTACTAAATGTTTAAAACCTTGGGGAAAGGTTGACACTTTTCATATACAACTTTCATTATGCAAATGTTAGGTCATGATTCTCGCACACAACAACGGAAGCCATGGCTGGTCTTACGTTCCAGTCAAGTCATCACAGGTAACGATAATAAATGCTTTGCTTTTCTCAGGATTTTTTTTTATTTGAAGACAGCTTTCGTCATTTGTTTAGGTTTGCTTTTCTCAGGATTTTTTTTTTATTTGAAGACAGCTTTCGTCATTTGTTTAGGTTTGCTTTTCTCAGGATTTTTTTTTTATTTGAAGACAGCTTTCGTCATTTGTTTAGGTTTGCTTTTCTCAGGATTTTTTTTTTTATTTGAAGACAACTTTCGTCATTTGTTTAGTTTTGCTTTTCTCGTGATTTTTTTTTATTTGAAGACAACTTTCGTCATTTGTTTAGTTTTGCTTTTCTCGTGATTTTTTTTTATTTGAAGACAGCTTTCGTCATTTGTTTAGTTTTGCTTTTCTCATGATTTTTTTTTTTTATTTGAAGACAGCTTTCGTCATTTGCTTAGGTTTGCTTTTCTCGTGACTTTTTTTATTTGAAGACAACTTTCGTCATTTGTTTAGGTTTGCTTTTCTCAGGATTTTTTAATTTGAAGATAGCTTTTGTCATTTGCTTTGGCAGGCTTTCCACACTTGTTCTTGAAGACAGCTTTCGTCGTTTGTTCAGATAGGATTTTTACAGCAATCTTTCTTTGGGTTATATTAGCCTTTAGTTTTGACAACAGCTGAAAGTTTGTTTTTAAAAACAATATGTGGGCGTTTTGTTATTTCTAGATCGCTACAACACTGGTCTTTATCTGATGATGAGGTGATGTAAAACTGGTGTATATTCCCATTTTGATATTGTTTTACGGACTCTTTGTAGAGGGACATAACTTCTCATCATACTACTACTCTAGGAAACACACAACACCCCCCCCCCCTTTTTCTAATAAATCATGTTAATACGAGCTTGGCAAAATAAAATAGCGTCTTCATGTTTCATTTGTCCGCCCAAAAGACGTCCCTTAGATTTTCACCCATTACATATCTGAACAAATCATGTTTACATGGTAATGAGGGATATGGTTTTTGTGCTTACAGTTTCCTTGATCTGCCATATAACGCGGCAGTTTCTTTTCTCGTGGCGCTTTATCTTTTACAATTAAAGTTCTCCATAAAGAAACGCTGAATTATTTCACACAAAGTGACACACTCTCCGCTGCCGTCCACAATCAAACACTTGCACCTGTTTTTCTGGCAAGATCAAACTTTGGGCAATAACTTAACAGGACGCCAGCCTAAATGAATAAAGACTTTATTTTGGAATTTGTATTTAAAGCAAGCTACGAGCACAATATACATGTCATGTCCAATTATATTGAAGAGAAGATATCATGAATATACAAAAATAACCAATCCGACATGAGCTGCCGAAAAGACGTCTTTCTACTGGCTGATCTGAAAAAGCTCTTCTCCCAACCTTAGCTCTGATAGGGGGACTGTTGCAATTATTTGACCAATACACTGTCAGCTTTATGAGGGGGTGTTTTATTTTATCAAAATATTAAACTCAACAATTAACACAAAACTTTGATAATAAATACGAGATATTGTACAGAGTTAACAACTCTGCTTCAAAGTTGAACGAGTATCAAGTATACAAGTACTAAATGTTTAAAACCTTGGGGAAAGGTTGACACTTTTCATATACAACTTTCATTATGCAAATGTTAGGTCATGATTCTCGCACACAACAACGGAAGCCATGGCTGGTCTTACGTTCCAGTCAAGTCATCACAGGTAACGATAATAAATGCTTTTGAATTATTTAAAAAAAATAGTCAGCCGGACCTAAAAGACAAATTATTTCTCATTATGTTTGAACATCTTATATAATCAGCCGTTCATAAGAAACTGTAAAAAGGCACGGTTCTTAATGTTAGCAGAAGACGTGGCACTCCGGGTTTAACTGTAGTTGCGTGTGTCTCCTACACAAGGCAAGGCTAATTGTGTGCTAGATTTGTCTTTCAACACTACAAGAAAGGGAACTTGCTCTCATTAGAACAACTACACTTTCCCCCAGCATTTCCTAATGTTTACACACACTGTAGAAAGATACACTCCACATCAGTAAACATTTCATAAATTCATATGAAACTTTCCTAACATAGTAGCACGTTATTTGTCTCTGTTCGTTTTTGCCTGGAGAAACTTTTAAAAAACTGGATTTTTAAAAAAGCAACAACAAAAAAAAAAACTGTGGAGGATAACCAAGGATTGTTGCTGGTTATGGTCTGATGAAATGGCGTTGAGAAATGACATAATTTGTGTATTTTTATTTCCTTTCCTGAATACTAAATTCAGTCAATCTGTAATGGGCGCTGACTGAATTTGACTGAAGTAACAGGGCTGTTGTCTGTGTCTACTCTCCAGCAACTGATGTTTGTACACCATTTGGCTGTTGTTTTAATTATCTATAATAAACGAAGGGTATCTCGACGAAAGGTGTACAGAAATATGAAAATCTCCAAAACTGTTCATCCTAAATCCAAATGATTTTAATAGGTCAACTTGTCATCCAAAACATCTGAAATCCCAGGCTGCGAAGTCTGATGATGATGTAGAGTGGTGAGATGTCGAAACGACAATGGTGTAGTAGGCTGTATTCTTACTCTGCTTACCAGAACAGTACATACTGTTATTTGTGAATGAGCAACTGCTAGATGGCTAACAAGTTCTGCTACAGAAGTCCATAGCTTTGCAGGTGTTTTACCCAAAGAGACTTTCTGAGCCCCAAACTTGTTCACCAAAACTTGATACCTTTTCATCATGATACGGACATACTGATATTCTCTTCTGAAACAGGACTAAACTGTTCTCAGTGAGTTCTGAATCAGTAAAGCATTCCTCATGCAAGCTGCCACTGTCACTGTACAGACCTCATCATCATTCATCTGTGCGTGCAAACGTAAATGTCTACAGGGATGGATGGATGGGTGCGACGACGATAGGAGCATCCATTTTATGTCACTGGCCATACTGCTTTAGGACAAACTTTTCTTGAGACGTACATTTTTGGTTTTGCCATACCCATTATACAACCCCCATTGTAAACGTGAAAAAAAAAAAAGATTGCATCTCTTTCTTTTCTCAGTTTCATCGTCATCATCATCATCATCATAATGAGCACTGGCGAGAGTATCAAACACATGTACAGCGAACAAAGTAACAATAGTCAGGGCATGTCAGGTAGTACACAAAAAAAAATACATAATACAAAATAGGTGGTGAGTAATGTAGCGGTTATATATGCTTCTAAGAACCACCATTTTTGTGGGAATGCCTTTCATAATGAGAGACTGTTCTGTGGCACTTTGGGGATGATGCAGGTAACAAAACATTGCTTCAAAATGTATATAAAATGTCTACACAAATGAGATTATACTTTATGCTAGTGGTTTCATTTCCGCTTGATATTTTTTTTTCTTATGATACAATTTTGAAAACATAAAGTGCACAAATCACACCAGTCTGCATCAGCAGTGACTGCACCGCCGACCAGTTAAACAAGCGATTAAAGAGAACAGTTTTGATATGTCAGTCAGTGATTTGTTTTCAGGTTCTGATGGTGGTTGAGGCAGGCAGGGCAGATCTTTCATCTGTTGGGTAATTCCTGAAATGGTACTTTCCCATCCATGAAATCACAGAGAGAGATGTATTCAAATATACAACCGTTCTGTTTTCACTGTCAATATTTATTATATCAATCATCACATAATAACAAAGTTATGGCCATCTAATCCAAGGAAGTGATGTGAGACAGGCTTTTCAATAACTAAACAATAAATCTAGGATATAAACACTCCAATTATTTTTTTTATATCATATACATTCAACTACAATCAATATACATGCAAATGCATACAAGCATAAAATATACATACAAATTATTTTCCCCACTGAATTGATCAATGTATAAAAGAAAGAAGACTTTAGACAAAAAGAAAAAAAACATGTTCACATAATCACATTACTTTCATGAAATCAAAGCAAGATCCATCACCTGAAATGTTTCAATGAAAATGAAGCAGATTATAAAGCTTACTCAAGTTAACAAACACAAAGTTCATTATTGCACACATTTTTTCTTATCTTGCCATTACATACTGTGACTGTAAATACATTAATATCATGTTCATCATTATTTATAACTGGTGTAAGTCAAGCATGGAGAAGGTTGTGGCTAATCAGCAAGAGAGTATCTTTCTAGAGAAAACCCAGTATATATTTCACCACTTTCTGCTGCTTTCATCTATCAAAGCTTTACAACTTAAGTACAGCAATATACAGATGATGCTGTGACATTTTTTGATTTATGTTTTATTTGCTTCTTTGGCAACTGGCATAATTAAGTGATATTTGTGTTTGGTAATAGATGCACTCAGGTCATTAAGTATTAAAATACTGGGCAACTGGGTCAGCTTGTTAGACAGGCCAAGTTGTTGTACATATAAATGCATGATCACTGGAGGGGGGTGTGGGTGGAGACTAGAAGTTATGGCTGAGGATTTTGATTCCACAGTATTTGACTGCTGCCTAACTAGCTGAAAGTCACTTGGCAACTTTAAACAATAAACATTCCAAGCAAATCGGGAGGCATGAGATTCTTGTGGTGATGACCTTGGCTCCTGGCAGGTCTTGGTTATAATAAATTAAGAGCCACTTGTAGGTGGGGGAGGGGAGGGGGAGCCTGGTTGACTTTACCCTTCATACAATATGCTGAATCAAATATTGCCAAAAACAGGTTCAGTAAGAAAAGAAGTGAGAGACAGAGAGAAAAAAACCATAATATCTGTATGGATTCATCTCTATTCTTTTCCACTTAGAGAACACTGCTAGGCAAAATAACTGAAACCAGAAATCACAACTGTTTTTTTTTTCTATTGGCATAAAAATAATAAAACAATTATGTGAAAATGACTCCATAAAGTTCAGTTTCTCCATACACTAAGCCCACAATCACAGTTTTCAGAATACTAGCAGTGGGGGGAATGACAAGTGACATTCACTGAATTGAGTTGATTCTGTGGCGTACACTATCACATATCAGATTGGTTATATTTGTATATGATAAAAACAATTAGCAGCTTAAACAATAATCTCTCCATACAGTAGTTTTTCAAGTAACCTCACACCAATATCCTGTTACATAAAACCATAATGGGGATACCATCAAGAAAAAAACAAGCTATCTCACACAACCTTGAGGAGAACACCATCTATAAAATTCACAATGCCACATTCAAGTGCCACTTCCTGCAAAATCTAACTCAGTACAAAATATCAAGAAAAAGAGGGTAAACTTATTTGCTGATAGTAATTAACTTGAGGTACCTGACAGGAACATTAGCCATCATTTGTTTTAATTAGTCCTGACATTTGTAGTTTTAAAAAGAAACATTTAATACAATATCGTGTTTGGCAAATAACAAATGTCTTCAATGGCTTATCAAACACTATTTTAGTGTTGGCAATGTGTTGACGTGTCTTCATTGCTGTCAAGATGTTAACATATCTTCAATGCTGTCATGATGTTAGTGATGCCATGCTGTTGTCACTGATACATCATACGTGAACAAAGGAAAATGTTTCTCACATGAAAAAATACAAAATGTAAATCTACTTATAGAAAACACAAAAAAGTTATGTTAGAAAATTGTAATGCTCATGTGTCACATGGTGATCCAGTGATCTAACACTTTGTAGAAATGGCTGAATGGCTGACAATACTAGCACCAAGTCACCCATGACCATGTCAATCTTACCACCCTGAGACCCAAGACTAATGTATGAGAATGCGTGCAACTATATGAGGTACAATGGTTATTCGGTTATATTTACCGGTACTATGGCCATTAGTTACAAGAGTATACGTTTATATAGCAGAATCTCATAAAGGCAAGAACTCATGTAAGCGAGATGGCATTATGATAATGTTTTATAAGATTTTAATTCTGACTACAATATGCCACATGCCAAAATGTGTAATATTCTCATTTGTCTGCTTATATTACTCATTCTCATAAATCACAAGATAGCTGCACTATACACATGAGTTATGTTGAAGCTAAGTTTTTTTTTAAACGATGTATTTCACTTCGTATAACTTATTGCTACACATCACAAACATGATTATTTGCTGCTAGTGTGGCTGATAATGCAAATCAAAATATTGGTAGAAACAGCCACAAAAAGCCAAACAGCAATATATGCCACGAAACTTCCACAAATATCTGGCAAATGTCTGCTTAAAAACTTGTCTTCTAAGATGAAAATAGAACATTATGATATGTTCATGTTTCTCTTTAGTGTAGCACAATATAATATCAGCATTTCCAAAAATTTGTTCTCAAACACTTTTGTAATGTATGTGGTCTTTTTAAAATGTGATACATAACTGATCACTGCAACACCAGCTAATTTTGTTACAAGCAACGTAAGCAAATCAATTGATACTTGAAAAAAAAAAAAAAAAGCTAATATTGTCACAAAAATAATAACTACTGTATCTCAGGTAATGATAATTTTTGTGAAGATGTAAGTTTGCTAATCACAGCAACCTGCTAGACACAATTTGTACAAATACCCACAAGTTCATTTCCTTGGTGGACCATTCTACAATAAATGTATAAGATTTCCTCATGAAATTTTGCAAAAATACAAAAAAATGTGATTTCTCACGTAAAAAAAGTCCCCTAGATGGTGTATCTCACTTCGATGTCATCTCTTATGATGCTTGATCTTGATCTCTAAGATCATATTCTGTACACAGGCAAACATTTTATATTTACTTGTGAAATAACAGTTTGCCATTTCCCGTGTGTACCGTACACTGAGAAATTATTAGTCTTAGTGGTTCTACTACTCTCACTATTACTGCTTGCACGAGCAACAGATATCACTATTAATGGAGTTTGCAGTGCATACTATGAACACTCGTTAAGATAAATTCTATTAACAATGGTATAACGGTACTGTAACGTACATTTTAAATGTCTGCTTGTCTGTTCTGTGGCTTTACCCTATGACAATGTGATTCCCTCTACAATGTTAAAAAAAAAAAAAAATTTGGAAGTGACCAACATTGAAATGACAGCAGGAAAATGTGTGCTAGTAACAGATACATAAGTTTGTGTTTTTCATCTAATGTGATCCAAATCTTGGCTTCAGCAGCACTGGCAGGAAGAGTATGAATGCCATATCTGAGGCAAGAGACTACAGACAATATCTGCTGGGGGAATTCTGACAGGGATAACAACACGGACAGACTAATATCTGCTGGGGAAATTCTGACAGGGATAACAACACGGACACACTAATATCTGCTAGGGGAATTCTGACAGGGGTAACAACACGGACACACTAATATCTGCTGGGGGGAAATTCTGACAGGGATAACAACACGGACACACTAATATCTGCTGGGGGGAATTCAGACAGGGATAACAACACGGACACATTAATATCTGCTGGGGGGAAATTCTGACAGGGATAACAACACGGACACACTAATATCTGCTGAAGGAATTCTAATGGGCTGAGGAGCAAGCATAATAAGATAAGGGGAACTCATTCAAGTGACAAATTGAGTCTAACTAGAAGGATTTCTAATTGAAACTAAACCAGAGATGATGATGTTAGTTAACGTGGAAACAGCGAACAAGTTATTTGATCCCTTGATATTAATCAGAACATTGTTTGTGTCTGCTAAGCTTACACTTCTCTGAAATATACATATTAAAATGGATAGTCTGAATACATAATGAATGTGTTACACAAGACAGAAAACAAAAAAAGGCAAGGATAATCACAAAATATGTACAACTGTCTGTTATTTCAAAGGAATGATGTAACAGCACTCCAACTAAGTTATTTGGTCAGAATGTTATGTGTAAGCACTGTCAATAACAAGCCACAACTGTATTCACTATGAGATGGACAATTTACATCTGTAATAGTTTCTTTTCTTCTTCTACTAAATAAAATAACTACCAGGTAACCCAGACTTCTGACACTAACAATATAAATAATGGCAGTAATTTTCATCACTAGATCACTTCTATGATGCTCTGGAGTCCCAAAACAGCCAAACAATATGTCAAGTCTGTTAATGCAAGACGAGACAAGATTATTGCTGAGTTGACAATGACTACACTGTCCACATCTTTAAACAATTTTTATTATTATTAGCTGTGCATACTATCAAAATGATGCAAATAATAATAATAAATACTCTGAGAGAGAGAGAGAGAGGCAGGCAAGACATGTTTCAGCTTTGTATGGGACTAGATTTGCCTTGGTTACCTTTGAACAGTTTATACTTGACTATGATATAAGCCATCGTTGTGGTTCAAACATGAATACAGCACAGAAATAAAGAAATGTGTGACTGGCATCATAAAATTCAAATCAAGATACTACTTTAAAAAAAAAAAGGCATTGTTTGAGCATGTGATGACACAGACATCAGTTTATGGTGGGTATATATGACTAATGCTTGTGTCACTCCTACATAATCTAAAATGCAATAATCAAATACTAAATGAACAAACAAAAAAAACACACACACAAAGCATATATTACAAAATCAAACTAATGGAATTTTTTTTAAGTCACATTTTTAAAGAAAAAAGCTCTCTTCAAGCCATTTTAGAAGCACCAGCTGACCCCTCACACAGATGCATGTACTAAAATACACAATTCAAACAAATATTTCACATAAAATTGTTGTCATTATTTTTACAAGATCAATACAACCACATGAAATAAATTCTTACACCAACTCTTTACTTTTAAGCTTCAAAAGTTTGTTTTATGGTCACTTAAAAATGAACATATGAATAGTTAGTAAACAATGAATTGATTAGTTCATTTCTATCTTAATAATACATTAACCCTTTACCTACTAAGCTCTGACCTAATTAGTTTATTTCTTAATGATGCATCAACCCTTTATATCCAATGAGGTATGCAAGATGATCCTGTTAAATCAGTTAACCACGTAGTCTGAAATTAGCCAGTCTGAAATGATTTTGAAGTAACTGTAAATCTTTTTCTTTTAAGCTGTCAAAATCTTGATAGTCACTACAGCAAAAATCTTTCTACAAACCAGCCCCTATCATGGCACATGTAGACCAGATTTTAAATGAAAGCTCTTATTTTCTTTGATTGTCAACACATGGCATGGCCATGTGGTCAGCTCCAGAAGAGCCCAGTACCCATTTCTACACCAGGGTGACCAGGATGCCTCCAGTCAGACTTGAACCACTTACCTTGTCATGAGAGATGTGTGCAGTAACCACTATGCCACTCGGGCAGACATGCTGTTAGTGCCAGTTTTAAAATATGACTCTGAAATCCTATTTTTAAAAAAACCAAAAAAACAATGCATCTTCCATTTTCTTGCTGGTTATGATGAAAGAAATTGGACTATGCTAAATTTCATGGAGACATCAGACCACTGATATGACTAGTTTCAGAAGCCTTAGCAATACCTAGAAAATCTCTGGCTCTGGTTGTTACCAAAATGATATCTAAGAACCTTTAACTGATGGCATGTGAATAACAAAAAAATACTAACATCAGAAAATGATAATCTGCATCTACTTCTGCTTGGATGATCATTAATCCACCAGAAAGCAGCTCTGGTAACAGCTGCTGATATTCTGTCAGGCAGAAGAAAAAAAAAAAAGAAAAAAGATCAATGCATTCTCAATGGCACAAGACTGCTGCAGTTTCCTTTTTTAATTGACTTTAGAGACAAGTAAAGAAAGCAATGTTAACTTCTCTTTCCTACTCTATATCTGTTTTTTTTAAAAGTTTTTCATCACCAGTGTTAGTTACAAACACTTCAAATTTTCTGACAGATACTTCCTCAACCAACTAATAATAATCACATATTTAAGAGTGGCTGCCTTCATCTCTTAAAATGTCTGCATTATTCTGGAAAAAAAGGGTTAATGCATTAAATTTCAGGAAATAAAGGGTTAACGTATCCAATTTCATGTAACCAGAGCTGGCCAATATAATTTAAAAATGAATTATATAATGTAAACAACTTCAGTCTGTGAAGATCACAAAAACTCATGCAAGTCACACAAATGAGAACTGGAGTGTGGAGCTTTCTATCTAACCTTGGTTTTTTAAAGTGATCATCTGTAAATGACATCAATTGGCACTTACAAAGTTCTGTATAAAACAAGAAAAAAAAAAAAGGCATCTTAAAACAAGCCCAAAAATTAGACTAGTTCCACCTGACACCAATAATTATACTTTCTTACAAACTCCAACCCAACATAAATGATATGAAGTACCATGATTTCTATTTGTGCCAAGCCCTTCATCTTTTCCCCAATGATTATTATTATGAACACTAGGCTACATTTAATTAATATAAATTCAAGTTTTAAAAAAAAGGGGGGGGGGGGGGCAAGAGGAGGAAGAGAAGAAACAATACAAAGAAATCCTTGTATTTCAGTGCTGAAACACCGTAATAACTCTAATGTTATATTTTAAAAAAAAACCACATGCATGAATTTTCAATGCAGAAGAATTAATAAGTTAACATATCATACGATGTTATTTCACACCTGTACAGTTTGCAGAGGCAGCATACAAAATTTCTGAACATATTATGTACAATGCCTAATCAAAGAGCAGCATGTAATAACAGAGACATTTACTGAACCAACGCTTACACAACAGGCTGCCAGAGATTTAATCACCAGTGCATTTTATATAACCGATATGGCTTTAGAATGGAAGTTAATTAAAAACCGGGGCCATCCAGATAGATGTCTTGTAACCATGGAAATAGAATATACAAGAATCTGCTAGACATGATTGGCCCATCTAACAATGCATACAAAAATAAACAATATGTTACAGCAGTCTCATAGTTGTCATTAAAGCCATAATGTCAAAGTGTTACAGCTTAAGGAAGAGGGGAGGAAAAAAAAATGTAGCTAGAAGAGTGAATAATACTGCACGAAGGAATGCTCTCGCAAGATCTCTCACAATCTGGAAATGCAAACTGTCATGGTCAACGAATAATTTTACATCAAGTGTGGCTGGTCATAAGTGCTGGCACTGATCAAAATACTGACCTCTTTACAAATCTATGACAGAAACAATGAAGGATATGCTTTTATAATGACTGATCAGGGAAGAACACATGGAATGCAAGTTTCTCACAGAAGCAATAAATAACACCATCACATTCCCCTGAATTCAGTCGGAACTGGCAATTGCTCAGACTATGAGTCTCCCTTCTGCCCATGGCAGTCAGGAAATGAAGCGGTTGCATACATGAAACATAAAGCTAGAACATTTCCAGCTCCATGTCGTAAAGTTTCCATTCTGCATATGGCCACAGCAGCAATGATTCCACTGAATACTTTGAAACTTACAAATAAGATCCCTCCCACCTTTTCAAGTTTTAATCTACTCACTAACCAATGCTGCTATTTCCCAGAATTCTCACAAAAACAGGCTACAACTGGGATATTAGTGAATGACTAGGAGACAAGGCAAAGTTTACACCTATGGCATATTTATTAAGTCATTATTGTACAATAACTTCTCTACTAGTAGAAGGCACACTGATTGCACATTGTGAAAGGTCACAAATGAATTTTTAAGTATTAATTCATAACTGATATACATGAATACACTATAAAACATAAATTTCAACTGAAATAAAACAAACATGATGCTGTTTTGGAAAATTTTAGACTCAGAATCTAATTTCAAAAGCTTCATTTACTTGCAGGTTACAAAAAAATTGAACAAATCTGGCTAAATACATAAGTAGCAACAAACAACTATTATATATATATATATATATATATCCATCAATTACAAACACCCTGTGAGAACTAAGTCACAAAATCAATATTTTCAATCAAAATGGAAGGATTACATCAATTTTTACAGGTAAAAAAAAAAAAAGTTTAACTGCTGTCCTACAACTTGCTAAATCTGCCAGGAGAACCAACGAAAGATCCAAAATCGGGCAGATTCCATGCCTCAAAACTGCGGGGGTTATAGGTCACAATGACAAGTCATTTTGACATCCTTATATTTCTTTTCATTTGACATGACCATCACAACAAAAAAAAAAAATAATCATTTCAATCTTCAGAATGTGAACATACATGACAGCAATGTGAATAAATCTGTCCAACTTCCTGAGATTCCACTACAACAGTACTACTGGCTCTACTGGATCAACTTGTGAACTTTAACTCTTCCTGTGCCACTGACCTACTACTAGACTGCATCCGGTTTCCGTGCCTTCACCAGGAGCCTTTATTTAGGCCTTTGGTTTGTTTCAGTGTAAAATCGGTTGAATTTTTAGATCACTTGTTATGTGTACACGGCACATTTACCTAGCATTATTTTCACAAAACGTTATTGACAGCGGGGTCAAAAGGCAGTCAAATTCAATGTTTTCGATCGAAGTTCTCAGCTTTTTTGTGTAACTTCAGAGGCAAACATGTCCCCCGACGACTAAAGCACTGTTCTTGAATGTATCCTAAGTACATCTAGACATAGTAGACAAATGGAGAAGTAGTCAGAAGGTTATTTCAGACATTATTTTAGCAATTTTTGGTACATATAATCACAATACGACATCGGCAAGTCGATCTAGACATCTCAGATGATAATTAATGTCAACCTAGGCCTAGCCAATGTAAGTAGGACACAATTATTGTCTAAAAACATCACATTACTTTTTTTTCCTAAAACATTCTGCATTTATGAAATCTTCATACATTTTTAGTTATTTTGAAACATAATAAGTACACTTCTAGCATGGAAATATATGTTTCACTCACTTTTACTAATATACCCCATTTCATATCAAGATCCGCGCTTTTACTCTGGCACCCACTTGAACGTCCAATCTTTCTTCCTGCGGCATGGGAAGAGTTAAGAATCACAAGGTTATGTCAAAACTGATCATATCAATAACTGAATTTGATCATATTTTTAACTCTTTCCCTGCCATAGTCGATATCACAATAACTTCCTGTTAATCTAGCGAGTGCCATGTTCGCTTATAGCGATTTTGTTTCGTTGCAACGTAAAACTATTGTAAAACTTTTTATTGTACACGATTTATCTGTGCATGTCTGGTGACCTTTCATAGTTCAATCAAAAAGCGTGGCTAACAACCGAGCGAAATCGATGAATTGATGGAGAAATTTCAGTATTTATTGTGATTTCGGAGGCACAAGGACATGTCCTATGACCAGACCACTGTTCCTGAATGTACCTCAAGACCTATTAAATGGACTGGAAAAGTAGTTAGAAGGTTATTTCAGACATTATTTTAGTGAGAATGCCACCACACGATGAGATCGGATGAAAATTTAAGTAGATCTGGAAATCGCCAATGGTAAACATTGTACATCTGGAAATCGCCGATGGTAAACATTGTACATCTAGGCATCGGCGACGGTAAGCACTACACAATTATCAGCTAAAATCATCACACTACTTTTTTTTTCCTAAAAAACTTTTCATTTATGAAATCTTCTTACATTTACAACTATTTTCATGCATAATATGTATACCTTTAAAGTGGAAATACTTTGTACATTCACTTTTACAACTATACCCTATACATATCAAGACCCATGTTTTTTGTGTGGCAGATGGGAATGTCCGCGTTTTTTTTCTGCGGCACAGGAAGAGTTAAGTTATTATGATACCACTTGATCTCTGAATACTGCTAATGCCCTCCACAGACCATCTTCCAATATCTGTCACGGTTATAATTTAGTCGAAAACAATATGATTCTCGGGTACCGATAGTTTTCTAGTCACCGAGGATTCACTGGCTTCCTGTATCACAAGTGTTATACCGATGGAGTACCAGAGACTTACATTTATTAAAGAAGCCACAAACTTAATCTGCTTCAATTAAAAAGAAAATTGCTGTTCCATAAACAAATTAAAGAAAAAAAATTTCCCTATGTACTTTCAAGAGATAAAAAAAAAACACAAAATTTCTGATCTGATCCTGCATTTCATACAGTATAGTGAAGCACTTGAGCACAATATCAACATGCATAGAATGAAAGATCACTTGCAAACACAAAGCAAGTTACTTAAATACTATAAACACGTTATGATCTAGACCATGGAAACATTGCACCATTATGTGTTGTGAGATGGGTTATTGAGCGGCATCCACAATAAATATCATGAAACATAACACAAAGCTATTGTCTTGCCACAAATGATATGACGATGCAATATATTTTCTGTCATGCAATAGAAAAAAAAAAAGAGGAAAAAAAGAACCCCCAGTATCACTGGGAAAATGCTTTCCTTTGTTCATTTCACAAAAAATAAACATTAACTGAACAGAATAATCTTCACAAACTGATACAGAATGATTTTTGTTTTTTCATCATGATGATGTGGAGAAACAAACTGAACCAGTGTGACTATACTGTGACATCTGTAACAGTTGCTTACTTATAACAACAAGAAGAAAAGAATCACACAACACAATACCTAGAAGAAGGCTACCAAGTCATAACTTTGCTTGTGACAGCATTTTGTTCAAGTCATTTTTTTTTTAAAAAGCAGGTTTTAAAAAAAAGGACATTTGCCGCAATACTTATGTTTTTAACATACTGAGTTTTTCTGGAAACAGAAGTCAACATTTAAATAACGGGAAAAAAAAAGATCAGGATGATTATGGGAAGGTAACACAGTTTGGATTTCTCTGCTTATGATATGTCATATGCTGGTGCTGAGCTTCAGAGGTAGAATGCGTAATGCTTTCAATTAAGAATCATCAAAATTGGTTGCTTCATTCCTTGTACCACAACTTGTCTTATGTACACAAACTGTATGGCAGGAAGATGTAAGCATTATTTCAACACAAAGTGTTCACACAGGTCCTGAAAACTTGGGGTATCTACTCAATTCATCATGCATTTGGATTCAGGTATTTTATGTTAAATCTATTTTATAAGAAAAAGACTTGAAAACTAAAGTGGTGGTATGTTATAAAGTAAATATTTTCAATTTTTCCAGCCAATATCAAGGATATTTTTTAAAAATATTTTCTTTAAAAATCTGAACACATAATCAGCACAAATTCTCATCTAACAGGCTGACTTGCTAGAAATGTTCATCTTTGATGTTGCCCAGGAAAAATTAACTATATTCTCCGGCTTACTGAGATATTCAGGAGCAGTTTATAGGTTCAAAATGTCAAACTGCTGGCTGGCCATATCCAACCCATAGTCACAGTTTGCTAAAACTTGCACTGATGGAGAGTAACTGGCTTGAAATGGAAGATAAGTATAAATGAAATCAATTCAACTGGATGAAATGGATTACTTGAATCATATTATCTAAGAAAAAAATTAATACTCATTGGAACACTGCATGGATTGATCACCAAGCTCTTCGGAGCATACAACAGACAATAGTGCGCTAAACAACAAATATAACTGCAGTAAAATAATACAAAGATCTCACATTTGTCTTTGGAATATACATTAGCCATTGAGAATCAGGACATCGTAAGAAAAAAAAATGCCAGGAAGGCTTTATTAACAATCAGGTGACATTTAAAAACCAGCATTCTCAAAAATGGTGATCAGTTCAATGAAATATTGTATAGGCAAAAGAAAGTTTGCAAAGCAGTTGTGTTCACCATGTATATACAAACAATACCCTAGGAGACAAAGTCTTTGATTAGAGTGTACATTGTGAAATGGAGTTCAATATGGCAAACATTTGTATGACAGTTAACAATACCATAAAAGATAAGACATTACAATCGTGACACTTTTTTTGTACACAGGAATAAATACATATATCACCAAGCTTTAAGGACATTAAATAACTAAAAAAAAGTTTGTTTTTTTTTTTATCTAATTCTGAGTTTTGATGACTGCCATAAATTATCTGCTCCAATCTACTTTTGCTACCTGATTTAAAAAAAAATAATTCAAATCATTTTATGAAAGATGTAATAATTCTCAACAACTTTCAAAACAAAAACAAAAAAAAAGAAAACATGTACTGCTTGACAAATATCAGGCCAACAATCAACCATGTTTGAAATACTGATATGCAATATCAGGATTCTAGAAATATCCTACATGATTTTGACATGAATGTGTTGTTGCATACAGTTCATCGTTAAGATTCTAACAGACCCCCCCCCCCCCAACCACACACCTCTCCAACAACTTACACAACCACACACAGCAGACACACTGAGACTTTGTATCACAGGTTGCAGGTGACCTGCCAGATGAGAATATTATTTTTTAAGATCATTTTTATGTTTGTTTTTTTTTTAATGAAATCAGTAACAACTTTCAATAACTTAAAACCAACCACGTTAACAGTGCTCAGGAATAAAGAAAAGACATTTTTCAAGTACACAATTCACATATTCATATAAATTTGTGCAATATTGTCACATACAAAATTTACATAAAATGGCAGGCATAATTGCATTTTTATTTTTATTTTTATTTTTTAGTATTTTTTCCCCTTAATTGACATCAGTTATACATATTTTATCAAAATAGCCAAAAATCTCCAACAATAGTTCATATATGAATGTGCCAATAATCTGAATGCATACAAGTCAGATATAACATTGAAAATCTCGTATCTAAAACACAATTTTTTTTCATCTTAAAAAAAAAAAAACAAAAAGGCGTAGTGAAGTACTACTAGGTGAGTAGTAACCAAGAAATTGTTGAGACCACAGGAAATGTGAAAGACTCGAATGCTCGACACTAAGTATGCACCTCACATGCCAGTCTAAACCTGGAAACAGGACTGAAGAGTCGGGAGTCACAGAATCAATCTCGGGAGAAATTCTGAGTAGAATTTGAGTCAGTACAAGTGGACTATTTGCGAAAGAGTAAGAGTAGATAAATATGAGATGCAGTTTTGGGTAGCACTGGAGTTGGATAGCAGAAAAACAAAAAGTTTAAAGGTTTGGCATACCGACTCTACAGTCCAGCTTTACACTGTCAGTGCAACAACACATAAATGTTCTGCACTTCACAAGATCAGCACCATCAATATCTGCATTATAATCATGGAAAATCTCAATGAAAAAAAAAAACCCAACTTTCACTGCCTGCAAGCATATGAAGAGCATTCTATGGACCTTGTACTCCCATGAGTCCTAACCCTGCATGATATTATGGTATATCTCCAGAGATCACATGAGAACACAACATAAATATTCTTACATATATATTGCAGACATTTAACGAGCATTATAAATACTTTGCATTTAACTTGAGAGCATTAACTAACAAAAAACATTCATTGAGGTCATACATCAAAGTTGATTAGCTTGTTCAGGTGGAGAGTTGAGTACAGGTTACATAGACTCTCCTCCCAGGATATTGCTCAAAGGATTGGAGCCATGATCAGGTCTATCCCATAAGCCCCATGGGTTCTCTCCTGTGGAACCATATCTGGAACTTGACTGAGCCAGCATAGTGTTGCTCCATGGATCCCCATTTCGCACACCCTGGAATGGGGTGGGAGGAGCCTGGGACCAAGGACTGGCGTTCATTGGGGGCATGGCACTAGGCTGTGGTGGTGGAATCTGTGCGGTTAAACGTTGGGCATCTGCTTCACTAACAAACTCAACTAAAATGGCAGTACTGCCCATGTGAAAGTTATTAAGACGCTGCTGGGCGCTGTAAGCTATCTCCCTGTTGCTGTACTGAACCAGGGCAACCTGACCTTGAAGCAGTGGGTAGAAACTTATCACAGATCCATGCTGGGCACAGAGAGCACGCACAGTGTTTGGATCGACCTATTACAAAAGAAAAATATATAGTTAAATGTATGCTCTATAGCAATTCCATATTTTAGTTACCATATATTCAAAATAACTATTTTCAGCAAATAACAATTACTGGCCATGTGAACGGAACAAAGTGCTTCAGTGAAGGTCTTATAGAAAGGCTGAAGCAACACAACAGCACATTTATAGGAGTATCATGTGAAGACAGGATAGCATCTTGCTTAACTCGCTGGCTATGATACCAAACCCCACTCCATCTAGCTTAGCTTCCAATTCACATCTAATGGACATTCTTACAACCTGCCACAGGGTGTATGTGCCTTGATATGGAATGGCAGCTTGCATGCCCTGATGACTCCCAGAGATTTGCCAGGTTCTATCAAGCTGGGAAGGTCTGGGGGCAGGGGCCAGACAAAAGCAGCACACTAGTACTCCAGGTTGGGAGCTGTTTGTGGGGCCAGCGACAGCAGCTACAGAAAACAATGCAAAAGAAATTGGTTGGAGGGGAGAGGGGGGGTTAACTAAGAAACTGGATCCACGAGGAATGATGATGGAAGTTTGAATAAGAACTCCAAAACACACCATGTGGCAATACTGTAATACCAAAGACAGTCCTTAAAACAGGAACATAAGAACACTGAACCAGGGAAACTGGAAGAAATAACAAGAGAAATCGAACTATAAAACTTATTCCTAATAACAGTCCAAGAAGCATACTTGGCTGGGCTGGGGAAGAAGACCAACTGATGTACAAGGACAGAACATTCTATGGTCAGGGAGAGAAAATAATCACCAAGAAGGAGTTGCACTAATCATGAAATAAAAAAGACTCAGAAACACTAAAAGATTAGAAAACAATTAATGGAAGAATGCTTTATGTCAGAATAAATCACATTATTCATAAATCTGTCAATAATAGCATGACTGAAAAAAAAAATGCTGAGGAAAAAGCTAGACAGAACTTTTATTACTGTCTGCAAACAGCAGACAAAGTCCTTAGACATATTATATGACTAATCTTGGCAATTTCAATGCAAAACCTGGCAGTAATAATGAACATCATAAAAATAGGGTGTCGTGTGTGTGTGCATGTGCGTATGTCCCTCTCTCACCTCAAATGGAGAAACTAATTTCTGCAAAGAAAATTAGCTGATCATAAGAAGAATGATCTTCCAACACAAGCAAACTCATTAAGTGACATGGACCCAATGGAACAACAATGAGCCAAACCGATCAAATACTCAATAAACAGCAGATGATGAAGATCTCTAAGGATGTTATTGAGAGAAGATGAGCTGATGTAAGACGTGATCACAACCTCACTGCGATCAATCTCAAACTGAAGCTAAAGAAAGCAAAACTAGGAGAAAGAAGAAATCCTCACACTCACACAAAACAGGACAACCACAGAGGAAACTGTCTCTGCAAATGAGAAACCAATTCAGTACCCCACAGGAAAAAAAAAAAAATGGTCACATCAGATTTTAACAATGCTCCGGAAGAAGCCACAAAACTGGTAATAGGATACTGAAAAAGAAAAAAAAAACAGATGAGTAAAACCACATGGAACAACACTGTAAAGAAGAAAGTTGAAAGGAAAGCTACTAAATACAAAATCACAATGATTAAAAGAACAGGCAAAAAAATCATATGGCCAAAAAAAGACAAAGAACTAAAAATATCATGCTGGCAACTTCTTATCTTATATCCTTCCCGTGCCGTTAAACGTCACATAGGGCTTCGCTAGGTAGTTCGCCAATTTTTCCTGTCTTTGGCATCTTTCAACCTCATCAAGGGATTTTATGCCTGTTAATTTGGCCTCTCTTAACAATGTCCTCACACGGTCTGCCTCTTTTTCTTTGGCCTGTTGTGTTCCACTTGATAGCTTGTTTTGGGATTCTCTGATCGTTTCTTCTCATCACGTGACCAACATATGTCCATCTCCTTTTCCTGATCACCCGTGAGACTGGTTGTTGTTCAGTCATCTGTCTTATCTCTGCATTGTCCTTGAATTCGTTCCACTTGATGCCGAGTATTTTCCTTAGGCATTTGTTTTCAAAAGAGTCTAATTTCTTGTCTAATTCTTTAGTTATTTTCCAGCTTTCGCATGCAGCATTTGAAATGAATAGTCTGAACTTGGTTTTTGTGCTTATAACTTTTGAATTCCATATGCTCTCAAGGTTCTTAAAGATCGATGCTGCTTTTGCAATTCTAATTCTAACTTCCTTTCTGGTGTCACCATTCTGGTCTATGCTGGGAACATAGACGGAATTTTTATAATGCATTTGTAGACAAACCTGATGGAGCTGCACACAGCAATAGCATGAGGGGTCTCTATGAAACCACCATGCAGACTAGAGGCAATCTTAACAGGAGCCAAAATGGACTGCCACTAAAGGCACAAAATAGAAAACAAATGGAGGAAAAAGAAAACTTGTTAAAAAAAATATATGGAATACTGCAGCAATATACTAAACAGACACAAATGTCATGTTATAGCTGATATACCATCAACAAAAGAACTTAAGACAAATACAGAACCTATAATAATAGACGAGGTTAAGACAGCAATAAAGAAACCAAAAGCTGGCAAAACGTCAGGTGAAGACCGAATAAGCACAGAATGCTGAAAGCAGAGGAGAATGAAACAAAGTATCTATGTAAAATGCTACAAAGCATTTTGGCCAACAACAACAAAAAAAACCCTGAAGAGCTCTGACTTTGACTTTTCCGATCCCCGGGTTTATGAGTTTTCACTCTTTTTCCCTTGTGTCAGATAATGAAACGTACAGGTCCTTTTCAGCTGTTCTACATCTCCATACAGAATGTCAGTGATTGAGAAGTTTGGTGGTATCAAGTTCTTCCGAAGGTCCTTCAATGCACTGCAGTCCAGCAGATGGTGTTTAACAGTTTCTTCTTCTTGTCTGTTGCAGTGCATGCCATATGGTGTGTGGTCTGCAGTCACTCTGTGTTAAGTGCTTATTGAGTGTGTTGTGTCCTGTTCTCAACCTGAAAAGTGTGCACTGGTCTCTATGACATAAGCTGTTGATGTGGTCTTTGGGGTTAGGCTTTGGCAGGTGTGTATACAGGGATATTTCAGTTGGATTACTGGCCCAGCTGTCCATCCACTGCTGCTTGCAGTTGTTGTGTATAATGTGTTTAGCTGTTCTCATGTTGGTGGAGATGTGGGATTGTGACATGGTGGCTCCACTCTTTGCCAGTATGTCAGCATGTTCATTTTCTCTGATATCTACATGCCCTGGTATCCACTGTAGGGTGGTCTTGATGTCGTAGGAGGCGAGTTGATTTATTGCACTGAGTATGTCAATTGTAATGTGATCAGCTGATGGCATCCAGTTTTCAAGGGCATGGAGAGCAGACTGGGAGTCTGAGAAAATAATAAGGTTTTTTGGACAGGAGGCACTGTTTTTGTATTTGGTGGTGGTGGCTGCCAGGGCTGCTAATATTTCCTGCATCTCTGCATCATAACTGGAGCAGTGAGATCTGCGAGGAGCATAAATGTGCCTTGCTGTTTTGTCTGGAAACATTATGAGTACCCCATATCCTGTATTGTCTGTTTCCTTGGATGCTTATCCATCAGAGTATGCATGGATCCAGTCCTTGGGGTAGGATTCTATAGTCTCCAGTACACACAGCTTTAGAGTGTTGGGATCTGATGATTTGTTCACTAATTTGTTCTTGAGCCTGGTGTTAGTTTGAGGAAGTGTGTAGTTTGTGTTTGGTGGGATGTCTGGTACTTTTTTAACTCTTACCGTGCTTTTCGACATTATAATGTCTCTTCTGGTATACCCGGTGCATGCGAATGGTCATTATAATGATCACTGGTTTGTTTCATTAAAACAAGCGGTGTAACATTTAGACTGTACATATTTCGTCTGCGATTCCGGTGACACTTTTCAAAATGGCAAAAGAGTGCCTAGTTACGAGCGATTCTGACAGAGAAAAAGGAAGCGAAAGACCGAAATTTGTCAATTTTTTGATGATGTAGATAGGGGTATGGACATGGCCTGTGACCATCCCATTGCTCTTGAATGTATCCCAAGTAGATCTAGACATATTTAGATGACTGGAGAAGTAGTTAGGAGTTATTTCAGACATTAATTTAGTGAGAATGCAACATAGAATCAGAATATGAGATCGACAAGTAGATCTACACATCTCAGATGGTAAGTAGTGCAGATCTAGACCTAGCTGATGGTGAGCTGGGCACAATCAGTGTCTAAAAACATCACATTACTTCTTTTTTCCTAAAAAACTCTCATTTATGAAATTTTCATTCATTTAGCTATACTTTGAAACATACGGAAGTACATGGAAATACTGTTTTCCATTCCATTTTATAACTATACCCCCTAACATATCAAGACCCGCGTTTTTACTCCCGCACTCCAGAACACGTCCATGTTTCTTCCTCCAACACGGGAAGAGTTAAGTTCTTCTGTCTCCAGGGAGTTTGTGTCTTGTGTTAAACTGTTCTGCTATGTGCACTAGAGTTTTCAGTTTCAGTCTATTATTATGCTTCCATTTATCAACCACTATTCTATTAGGATATTCAGTCTATTATTATGCTTCCATTTATCAACCACTATTCTATTAGGATGGTCTGGGGGCATGCGTTTATATCTTTCTACTGCCTCAATGGTTGACTTTTTGCGTCATATATTTAATGGCTCTATGTCTGCATCAATTTCACATGCAGCTGTGGGTGTTGATCTCATTGCCCCATAAATGAACGGCTTGGTTCTGGATTCTGTCTACTTGTGTACAGAGCTCTTTGATACTGTGATCTGTAGTGGAAGATTGTAATCTATTATAGATCTAACATATCCTGCGTACAACTGTCCGAGTGTTGCTTTGTCAGCACCCCAGGATGAACTTGCAAGCCACTTGAGTAGGTTTAGTCTTTAGATCTAACCTATCCTGCGTACAACTGTCCGAGTGTTGCTTTGTCAGCACCCCAGGATGAACTTGCAAGCCACTTGAGTAGGTTTAGTCTTTAGATCTAACCTATCCTGCGTACAACTGTCCGAGTGTTGCTTTGTCAGCACCCCAGGATGAACTTGCAAGCCACTTGAGTAGGTTTAGTCTTTCGGATGCTTTTTCTGCTAGCCCGTCCATGAACTCTTTAACATTCAATTTTCTGTCTAGTTTCACACCAAGGTATGTAGGATTTTTTTCTTTCATGATTTCAGCACCATCAAGAGTTATTTTCAGTTCAGTCTTTACTAGTTTGTTGCTAAGAATGAAGACTGTAGTTTTACTAACACTGATTGTCAACTTCCAGGAATTGCAATAGGCTGATATGGTGAGGAGGGCTCTATTAAGTCTCTCAGCAGCCAGCTACAGGTCTGTTCCATTAGTCCATATGACAAGGTCATCAGCAAACATGGCTTTGTGGGTGTTCAACAGGTCAGGGAAGTCATTTATAAAGATTAGGAACAATGTGCAGCTAAGAGCAGAACTTTGTTGCAGACCTTCCTCCAAGGTGCCTTTGACAATCTGTTATTGATCTGAGTTTGTATGGCCCTGATACTCAAGTAGTTTTTAACCCATTGATACATTTTTCCATGTATACCCATGTTCTGCATCTTTAACTGTAGGCCTTTTCACCAAATCTTGTCGTGCCAAAGACAGCTATTGAGTTTCTCCTGTGTAAAAAACTCTCTTACACTTTGAGTGAGGAGAAATAACTGGTCTTCAGTTCTTGATCCTTTACGGAAGCCTGCCTGAAAGTTATTGAGGGACCCCAAGGATTCCATCCACCGGTACAGCCTACTGTTAAGCATTCGTTCTACTAGCTTTCCAATGTTGGAAGTCAGTGAGATTGGTCTAAAGCTTTTTAGGTCATCTTTTGGCTTTCTTTTTTTTTTCAAGACATGGCTGACTTCCAAGATCTTGGTAGTACTCCACTTTGCCAGGTCTTGTTAATGAAGTTGAGCAATGTGGACTTTCCTACAGGGCCCAGATGAAGGATCATTTCATTTGATATTTTGTCTGGTCCTGGTGCTTTTCTTAGCTGCAGCTTACCCATAGCACTCTGGAGTTCATGGATGGTAAAGTTTTCCTCAAAAAAAGTGAAACATTTGCCAAGCTAGATTTCTCTTTACTTCTCAGAACTTTTCCCAGCGCCTTGTCAAGTACTTTCCTGCTAGAAGATTTATTGGTGGCAGCAAAGAATTTGTTGTTTCTTCTTCTTCATTCGCACATAAAGAATTTGTTAAAAGTGCTGGCTCTGTCCGAGACATTTGAGAGGACTCGACTAGAGATTCGCATTGGTTTAGGGTTAGTTAGTTTGTTTCTTCCTGACATGTTATCTAAGAGTTTCCAAGCCTTCTTTCCTTCAATTCTGAGGTTCAGATTGCTGCATGTTCTTAACCACTTCTCCTTCTTTGATTTTTTTAGTTTCGAGTCTTACCTTAGCTATTAGTTTATTGTACTCTTTTCTGTTTTCTGGATTAGGGTTTTTCTCTGCATTCTTCTTGGGTGCTCTTCTTTTTCTTTACCTAAGTCTTCCAGAGATTTTGTCCAGAAGGGGCTATATTTCTTTCTGCATCCTTGGGGGACTGTTGTGTAGGCTACTCCAAGTATGGCTTGGATTATGTTGGTGCAGAGTGTGTCAATGTTTGTGTTGTCCATTTAATTTTGATAGGTTTTTATCTGTTTATGTTCTGAATTTTTCCCAATCTGCTTTTCTATAATTCCAGCAAGGGGGTTTGTGTGGTCTTTGATTTTGTGTGTGAGAAATTTGTAGAAGAATGGGACGATGGTTGCTTCCTATGTCATAAGCACACTCAGAGTACAAACACTGTGGATGTCTGCTGAGACAATGGCAAGGTCAGGTCTGTATGTGCATCCAGTGGCTCTGTGGAGGAGTGTGTTGGGAGGAGGAGTCTTGCAATATTATCACGCTGCTGGTGTTGCGTAGCTCTTTAATGTTGTTTCCCCCAGGGTTTCGGTCTTTGTATCCTAGTGATGGTAGATGGTCTTTGTATCCTAGTGATGGCAGATGTGCATTAAAATCTACTGCAATGACAGTTTTCCGCGTGTCTATGCTGTGTATGTAAACCAGGAAGAAAAGATGACTAGGTTAACAGTTAGACTACCCAAGAAAAGAGACCTGAGCATGTGTGAGAACTGGAAAGGCATTACATTCCTCTCACTCGCTCAGTAAAGTTTTCAGTCGAAACATCCTAAACAAAATCAGGACTGCAGTAAAAAGCAGATCCAGAAAATAACAAGCAAGTTTCAGGAAAAAACAAATCCTGCATAGATCAGATACTTACCCTGAGACAAATACTAGAACAATCCAATGAAAGAAACAGCCTATTGTATGCACTCTTCATAGACCATGGAAACACATTTGACAATATCTCACATCTTCATCCTTCTCGTGCTGTTAAACGTCACATAGGGCTCGCATAGTTGTTTGCCAAGTTTTCCTGTTCTTGCTGAGTCTTTCAACTTCATCAAGGGATGTTATGCCCACTAAACTGGCTTCTCTTAACAATGTCCTCTTTAGAGTTTCACGTGGTCGACCTCTTTTTCTTCATGAAGTCTGTTGTGCTCCACTTGATAGCTTGTTTTGGTATTCACTGACTGTTTCTTCTCATCACATGGCCTACATGTGTCCATCTTTTTTTTTTCTGATTACCCATGAGACAGGTTGTTATTTGCTCATCTGTCTTATCTCTGCGTTGTTCTTGAATTTGTTCCACTTTATACCAAGTATTTTCCTTAGGCATCTGTTTTCAAAAGAGTCTAATTTCTCGTCTATGGCAATTCCAAAAAGCAAGGGAGATAATATACATCCTTGTTTCATGCCTGTTTCAATCTGAAACCATTCACTCATTCCTTCTTCTGTCTTGACTGCACAAACATATCCGTTGTAGAGATCTTTAATGATATTGACAATTTTAGATGGTACTCTGTATAGTCTTAAAATTCTCCATAATGAATCTCTGTGTATGCTGTCAAATGCTTTTTTTAAAGTCTATAAAGTTTAAGATTAATGGTTTCTGCTTTTCAATATGTTCTTCAAGTATTATTCTTAGAGTAAAGATCTAGTCAAGACAGCTTTTCCCTTTTTGAAATCCTGCCCGTTCTTCTCTCATTGCAGTATCCGCTACATCCTCAATTCTATTCACAATCACTTTAAAAAACACCTGATACAACTGTTAGTAAGGTTACACCCCTCCAGTTATTGCAGTCACTGAAGTTGCTTTTTTTTTTTTTTAATTTTAACAATGATTCCCTTTTTCCATTTAGAAGGGACTTTTTCTTCTTTCCAAATTTTATTAAACTTTCTTTGTAGTTGGCTAATGTTGTCACTGTTAATAGCTTTTAACATTTTGACTGTTATTTCATCTCACCTGTCGCTTTGTTGTTAGCCATTAGATTCACTTTCAATTTCATTCAGTGTAACTTCATCTAAGCTGACATTTAGATGTGGGTCTGGTAAATAAGTTTCAAGATTTATTACTTCATTTAGGTGTGGTCAATTAAGTATTTCTGGGAAGTATTCAGCCCATCTTTGCTTTTGATCTTTACTTGATGTTAAAAGGTTGCTTGTTTTGATAAAGACTGGCCTTTCTCTGGAGATAATAGCACCTGTTAGCTTCTTCTGTATGTTATATAGAGTTTTGCTGTCTCCAGTTTTTTGCTGCATTTTCTGCTTCTTTTGCACATTGTCCATATATTCTCTTTTGTCTCTTCTAGCTGAAGTTTTTACTTTATTGTCTAGTTCTTTGTATGTTGCTTTTGCCAAAACTTTTCTAAGATCTGTCTTTACATTCAACCTGGCTAATTTGGTTGCTCTTCTTTCATGTATGTATTTCCATGTGTTATCTGATACCTATGCTTTTCTACTTGTTGATTGCAGTCCAGCACTTGCTTTTGCTGCCATGATTATGACTGTACTGTATGAATTCCATAATTCAACTATATCTGTCTCATTTACCTCTTTGAGTGCTGTGAAATGTTTGGTAAGTTCCAGACTGAAATCACGGTTGGTATTTTTTTCTCATAGGCTATGACTTTATCCTTCTGGGTATTGATTTCGTGTGTTGGTGTTTCAATTTAAGTATTGTCCTCCCTATACACAGGTTGTGATCGCTGTTGACATCTGCAACCCTATATGCTCTTACATCTATCAGAGATGTCCTGAATTTGTTTTCTAATACAAAAATGATCAATCTGGTTTCTGGTTCTATCATCTGGAGATATCCATGTTGTTTTATATATTTATTTGTGGGGAAATATTGTTCCTCAAATGACCATGCCCTCTGTTAGACATATTTCAATTAATCTTTCTCCATTCTGATTATTGTATCAATTCCTTCTTTCCCCATTACTTTTTTGACGTCGGTGTTATCTTTTGATACCTTGGCGTTGAAGTCTCCCATGACAATTAAGATGTCATGTTTAGGTACTTTGTTGACAAGTTGTTGTAGCTGGTAATAGATATTAATAGATATTCTTCCGTGCTTTATTTTGTATTGCGCTCTTATCATACAACTGTTCACTGGTTCCCATTCTGTAATGCTCTTTGCGGCTACAGATGACATAATTATACCCACTTCTTCTTGGTATTTCCCATCATCTCTGCCGGAATATATTAACTCTTCCCATGCCATAGTCACTACAGTGATAACTTCCGGTTACTGAGTTGCGTGCCATAGTCGTTATAGTGACAATTCATTTGTTTGAATAAAACAACCAGTGTAATATTTAGATTATACATACTTCGTCAGCGTTTCCGGTGACACTTTTCAAAATGGTGAAAGAGTGCTTAGTTACGAGCAATTCCGACCGAGAAAAAGGAAGCGAAAGACCGAAATTTGTCAATTTCTGATGATGTAGATACGGATATGGACATGGCCTGTGACCACCCCACTGCTCTTGAATGTATCCCAAGTAGATCTAGACATATTAGATGACTGGAGAAGTAGTTAGGAGGTTATTTCAGACATTAATTTAGTGAGAATGCAACATAGAATCACAATACGAGATCGACAAGTAGATCTAGACATCTCAGATGGTAAGTAGTGCATATCTAGACCTAGCTGATGGTGAGCTGGGCACAATCAGTGTCTAAAAATATCACATTACTTCTTTTTTACTAAAAAACTCTGCATTTATTAAATTTTCACACATTTAGTTATACTTTGAAACATAATAAGTACACGGAAGTACATATAAATACTGTTTTCCATTCCATTTTATAACTATACCCCTTAACATATCAAGACCCGCAGTTTTTGTGTGGCACGAACGGGAACGTCCGCGTTTTTTTTTCTGGGCACGGGAAGAGTTAACTTACGGTTTTCCACCGTTCGTTTTCCCTGCTTCTGGCCATCGAATTTCACTGATGCCCAACACATCTATTTGACAATATAGATGGGGAAAAAACTGTGGAAAATTCTCATTTGGCTTTTTTCCTACAAAAAATTGTCAACATTCTCAAAATCACATATGAATGATTCTACCGCAGAATAATATGTGAAAGTATCTGGCAGACCATTTCTTTGTCCAAGCTGTGGTGAAACAGGGATGTGTTGCCACTGACTGGATGATGAGAGAAACAAACAGCATACAGACACAGAAGAATTCAGGGGCCATTAACATCAACACTAGAAGACCCGGACTTTGCAAACAACATAACAACACTCTCAAACAGTCAGAAGGACATGCAAGAAAAGACAGGCTGACAACAAAAGCAAGCAGTTCTGGACTATCAGCAAAAACAAAGAAGACCAAACCACTGAAACAAAATGCACAAATCACCAGGCCAATCATGGTCAATTCTATTTCCCACTCGAAAAAGTCCAGAAACTCACAATCCTTGGCAGTATTATAATAATAGCAGACAGACAGCAGTAACGAGGTTGAGATAAAGAGAATGAAAGCTGAATAACCTGGGCCACACTCCACAATATCAGAAGGCTCAAAAAGATAAGTCAGAAAAACAAATGCAGAATATTCAAACACAATGTTGTAAGTGTTATACAATATGGGAGCTAACGCTGGAAAAAAGACAGACAACTGCATGTATACCTGACACTCCCCAAACTAAGTGACTATGTACAGTGTTGATGTGACTCCACAGAGTTAAAAAAAAAAAAAGCATGTGATGACTTGAAGAAAGCTGGTGACTTAACAGCAAAGAAAATGCTGGTAAACGAAGAACTGATGTAGGAGACAGCTGAGGAGACAACAAAAATGGAAATCTCTTGCTACAAGCAGCCCACTGTGTTCTGGACGCTGAAAGGACAAAAGAGATTCTTACTGAAGTTTTTAACTTCCTTCAACCCAATGACATGGGGCAGTGACTTGTCATGATATCCATTCATATCCGTCTTTAAAAAGTGGAATTTACTCCAGAATCCAGTTTATTTATAGCTTTCAATGCCAATTTTGTTTTATTTTTGCCATTTTAAATTTTTTTAAAAAATTCTTCCTTGTATTCATGCAATGAAAAGAGGGGGCATTGAAAATATAACAACAGGAAAAATAGAGGGAATAAGATCAAGAGGAAGATCTAGAGAAATGATACTGTACAGTCTGACGGGATGGTGTGAGAGGAGATCACCAACTGAGCTGATGGCCTGCATGAAGGATTGTGTACTCTGGAGAAGCATAATAGCAAACGCCAGTCGGCACGGCACCTGATGATGGTTGTATTCTGATAGTTATAATACTATTAAAGCCAAGGATCTAATGAATTAATAAGTTTTTTCTCGTTAATAAAGGCACTTTAAAAAAAAAATGTAATAAGCCATTTGTCTAAGATATCTGACATTTGAACTGTTACACAACTAAATCAGAAAAAAAAAATAGGAGGACAAATATTTCCAGTGCTCATAATCTATAAGGTGTTCATTCTTTTAATCATACACTAATATCGGTCACTGTTTGCAATGACTTCCAGATACTACACATCCCTGCCATCACCTGGGAAACATGAAATAAGTAACTTACCGTCAAATTTTTCAACAATATCCATGAGCTTATAGTGCCTGTATTGTCATTCCACCCAGATCCTGCCACTGAAATGGGAAATACAACATTATAAAGATGGCCTAGTACTCTATCACTGATATGGGAAATATCTCTCATAACATTATAAAGATGGCACAGTATCTTAACTCTGATATACTGGCACTTTTCATCCAAGGGGACAATTCTGAAGCAAGCAGATTCCAAATGTTGTGGGTTTTGTCAAACATCATCTTGCAGATCAGTGCCTCTCATGACAGAGTCTACGGGGAGTGTTGGACTTGAATGGCCAGCCACAGCAACAGCAAGCAATATTTGCGCTGCAAGGTCCGTGTTCAAGTCTGATCCTCAGTTCCTTCCCACATGATGCTGCGTCTTTGTACAGAGTCACCCTCCACATGACTTGGCCTTTCACAAGTTTTTCCTGGACATCATGACCATTAATCTCCAGACTGCTTGGCTAATGAAAATGAGCTTGTATTTATGACTTACAAATACCTTTATATTCCAGTTCAGGGCTATCACTGATATGAGAAATATATTCAATAACATTACAGAGATGGACTATCAGGGAATGTATTTGATAACATTACACAAATTGTGTCTTTTTAGCCAGATATCAGTTTAGGACCTATGTCGATACATTTTATTTTCATAACTTATGGAATATATTGTATGGCTTTTAAAAACGTCGCCACAACTGACAACACAGTTCACCGGCATAAAATATTAAAATGCATTTGTAAATGTCATGTATATTCAGCCAAATTTGATTTATGATGTCATGATATGATATGCACCGAAACTCATGACAGTCTTCACCAACTGTTCAAAAAACAAAATATGAAAAGGATTATGGCTAAATTTCTTTAGAATCATTTAACAATCACATGAGTTTTTTTTAGCAGCAATGCGCTTACCTTTGGTAAAAGCTGAATTACTAGAATGGGGCCATGAGGTCTGCCTGTTGAAGTTGGTTCCAGTCTGCCACTGTTGTCCACCTGTTCCCTTATTAAAAAGCATACCTGGAGGTGGTCTGCTGCCAAGCTGGCTTAGACCCAGACTGTTATCAGTCTTCAGACTGGTGCCCCATGAGCTGCTGGTGAGCTTGTGACCGTCAAGGTTGTTAAGAGAGTCATCATGGACTCTGTTGACGCTGAGCGAGCGCTGAAGTTGGATACTGCCCGGGGTCACATGGGGATCATCTTCCACATTCTTTGCTAGACCCTGCCATGGTTTACCTGGAACAAATTCTGGAATTACATCTGTAAGGCCTGATGGTAACCCTGATAGGAGAGAAGTGGAAGAACTGGTGGAGTTGGGTGTTTTGAGATCAGTTTGGGAGTTGCTGCCTGTGCTGTCGCCGGATGACAGAGGCCAGTTAGAGGAGGTGGTGGCTGACATGCTAGAAGACCAGGTCTTGTCTCCGGTCATACCCAAGCCACCTGGGATAAGACTCAAGTTAGGCGATGAGGTCTGGATTGCTTTCAGCCCTGACATTTTGCTTTCGCCATTTTCATCACTGGCTTTGCTAATAGCGGCTGCTGTGTTAGAGATGACTGAGCTGTCTGTGGTGATGGCTGCTGAAATGTCAATGGCTGGCTTCCACTGGGTAGTTAGACGAGACTGAGCCTGAAGAGCAACATTAGCCAAATCTGTGCTGAGAGCATCCAGGTTGTCTACCACATTAGATCCTGCCTGAGGTGGCACTGTGCCAGAAGTGGGCTGAGCCATATTAGGTGGTTTCTGACTGCTGAATAAATTATTCTGTGCTTGCTGCAGCTGCTTCTGGAGGTTGACAATCTGCTGATTGATATTGCTAATGATTCCTGGCATCTGTTCCAGCTGTGGGTTGCTGCGATTACCCGTAGCTCTAGCTTGCTGCATCATTTGCTGCTGCCTGCTCACGGCATTCTGAAGTGCGGATTGATGCTGCAGCAGCTGCTGTAAGAGAACAAGTATGTTGTGTGGGAGCTGATAGTTTAGCAGCTGGGAGGATATAAACCCATTACTAACAGCCTGACGGAGTTGAGACAGAATCTGCTGCTGCTGCTGTTGTGGGACTTGATTGCTTGTACCAGTGCCAACTGGGGGCAGTGGACCTCTTTGACCAATACTTGGTGGGGCTTGCTGCTGTTGCATCTTTTGCATTAGCTTCTGCTGCAGACTCGAATTAATGCTGGAACTGTTGGGATTAAGACTAGAGGGAGGCATGCTAGCACTGCTCTGCATGAATGCTTGGTTTGGTATCTGAGCATTAGAAAATGGAGCATTCTGCAAGGTAGGCACTTGGTCAGGTCGGATGTCTGTCATATCATCGCTGCCTAACCCTCCCTTTGATATGTAGGCCATGCGCGATGGAAGGCCATTAGTGTGGAAGATGTCCATATCGAGGTCCTTTCTTTGAAGGCCAGCATTTGCTGCCTTTAGATCATCTGGCAAGCACAAAAATGAAACAAATAATTAAACGCTCTACTTCAGTGCGGAGATATGCACATTTACAAGAGCATCAAATCTCATCATCAGAAAGAGCATAAAAAATTGTATCATTACTAAAATATTCAGGGAGTGAGGATAAGCTGTATCTCTAGACGAGTTGCATATGCTGATGCCTTGCTCACAATGACAAACGTTTAATTTATTGTTATGTGATGCTCAATTTCTCTACATTTTTTTATTTAATAAGAAGAAAGACATATTTTTTTTATTTTTTAACAATTTATGGTTGTGTAAAATTTGTGTAATTTTACACTATCACAGATGGTAAAAATAGTCAACATGTTATTTTTCACCTAAAGCCACAGTATATGTTCATTTTTAAACTATAGATGGGAGATTTTTTGGGTCTGACAGCAGAACTAGCAAGGGAAAGATGAGCACACCGTCCAAGTATAACTTCTTACAAACTTCAAAACTGTGACAGATGCTTACTTATAGCCAGCTCCAGGTTCAGATTGTTGGTTATCAGAGCATTCTGTGCTTCCTCCTTCTGCAAATACAAAATTGGAATTTTAAGAAACATTCTACTGTCTTTCTTGCACTACTAGTATTTTTTTTTCCTCAGACAAACTATGGAAAATCAGAAATGGAAATTATAATAAACAGGACAGCTATATCTACTAGCAACATATGACTAAGAAAAAAAATTGCTTATTACAAATAAATAAGTTAACTCTTTCCGTGCCTCGAATCACCGTATTGAGCATTCCAGTTTTCCCGATTTGTACGTAGGGTCAATACAGCGATCTTGGTTTGTTTCAATAAAAGAACCAGTGTAACATTTAGATTGTATATATTTCATCTGCGTTTCCGGTGACACTTTTCAAAATGGTGAAAGAGTGCTTAGTTACGAGCAATTCCGATCGAGAAAAAGGAAGAGAAACACGGAAAATTTTCAATTTTTGATGATGTAGATAAGGGTATGGACAAGGCCTGTGACCACCCCACTGCTCTTGAATGTATCCCAAGTAGATCTAGACATATTAGACAACCGGAGAAGTAGTTAGGAGGTTATTTTCAGACATTAATTTAGCGAGAATGCAACATGGAATCACAATACGAGATCGACAAGTAGATCTAGACATCTCAGATGGTAAGTAGTGTAGATCTAGGCCTAGCCGATGGTGAGCTGGGCACAATCATTGTCTAAAAACATCACATTACTTCTTTTTTCCTAAAAAACTCTGCATTTATGAAATTTTCATAGATTTAGTTATATTTTGAAACATAATAAGCACACGGAAGTACATGGAAATACCCATTTTCCATTCCATTTTGCAACTATACCACCTAATCATATCAAGACCCACGGTTTTATTTCGGCATCCAACTGAACGTCCGCGTTTCTTCCTGCGGCAAGGAAAGAGTTAATCCCAGTCAAGTGTCTGTTGCAAGTCAGACAGCTCTATTAAAAGAACAGTATATTACATGTATAAGTGGAAAAGAAGAAAACATACTGCAGCTATGTCGAGGAATGTGACCTGCAAGGAACAGATAGGCCAAAAAAAATTATCAAAAGAAATACAACTGAGAGAAAGAAAAAAAAAAGAATAATAATACTGGCCATATTAACAGATCTAATAATGCAATGAAGATTACATCTAAAAGATCTAAACAGAACAAGAGCACAAGAATGACAATGACAACATCAAAGGAGCCATTACCAGAAAGATGAACTCTGAAAGTAACAGGAAGCATACTAGAAAAAAAAAAGAATAATAATACTGGCCATATTAACAGATCTAATAATGCAATGAAGATTACATCTAAAAGATCTAAACAGAACAAGAGCACAAGAATGACAATGACAACATCAAAGGAGCCATTACCAGAAAGATGAACTCTGAAAGTAACAGGAAGCATACTAGACAATGAAGATGACAACAAAGTACACACTACACAAATCTTACCCGAAACCCCATATCCATGAGATGCTGAAGGAGTTTTGCCCTCATCTGTGTGGGAGGATTGCTGCCAGTGCTCATAAACTTCTGAGGTACTTGCTGCAAAGTTAAAGAAGTGCAGTTTGTTGAAAAATTAACTGAATGCTTGGAAACCAGTCTGGAGTCATAACCAAGGAATGGCAAACAACATTAAACTATGACATTGCTGTCACAATCATTCATCGGAGCTAGAAAAGTATGAAAAATAGCTGCACCTAAGGGACTGAGTGAGTGTGTCAGTGAACTAAAGCTGAGCAAGACCCATCTCTACCTGTCCTTGGTGATCTGGAGACCAGGCTGTCTGACCCAAAAGAAATCAACGAAATTCTCACAGTGCTCAAGTCTACTGAGAATACAGTACCCCACTCCACCATCCAACTCCATGACTGCCTTTTCAAGTTTTTTTTCACAAGTCAGCTGCAAAGATATCAAATCTGAGTTGCAGTGTGACAATCAACCATGCGTTAAGGTAAGAGATAAGAACTACTGTCTTTTCCTCTGTGTGGGTAACCTGCTGCAACAAAAGGATTGGCTCCTCAAAGTGGGAAGTAACAGGTTTTTACATTTAAACCATTCAACTGTTAAATTGTTAATTTGTTGTTACCTTTCCAATTCTCAAACCCTTCTTGCCTTTACACAAAAATATAACCACATTTCATGAAATTAATAATAAAAAAAGAATTCTGATACTAAATACGTATTTCATGTTGATATTATGTAAGTCCTGGCATTATTAGTCTAGGTATTCTTATTTATAAACATATGTAATATAAGCATTTAAATATCTACATGTTTGCCTGGACTGATTTCAGTTTAACATTAACAACAAATCAAAAAACATCTCTGATCTTATCTTATTTTAGCACTAGCAGTACAGTGTGCAGTTTTGAAGTGTGATATAAAGTTATACATTCACAATCATCATCATCATGTCCCGTCTTCAGAACAAAGGTTGGTTGTAATGAATTTCAAGTTTCTTCGCTCCTTTGCCTTGCTGGTGCACTCATCCAGGCTGTATCCTGGCCATTTGAGTATGTTATCTTCCAATCTACATCATTCTCTCATTTTCCTTCTACTTTTCCTTCTAGTATGGTCTTCAGTACATTATTATGTCTTTTTGATAAGGCCAAAGTATTTAGTTTTATTGATCCTTATTGCTTTGAGAAGTTCACACTGCACTTGGAGCTGTTAAAAAAACTATCCATTTAGTTCTTTTTCATTTTTCATGATAGGTAACGGTAGAATTCCCGCTTCCATGTCATTAAGGAATACAGTGTTTGGCCTGTATTTTCCATGACCTTCGGCACATAAAAGTGTGATGTGGTCAGTATCACACCTGGCTGTTTTACCTTCCCAGATTTCTCTGGTGTACCCATTTTTAGAAGCTGGGTGGACCTCAGGGCCCTTTTGGTGCGTACCAGAAAAAAACCCCACTGATGGGACTGAACCCGGTACCACCGGATTAGTAAACTGAGTGCTAACCACTCAGCTAACCAGGCCGCCAAACAAATTTTCTGTAGATGCACATTTATGCTGCATTAATCCTCTCCGATTTTTCTTCTTAGAATCCAGGTTTCTGCACTGTTAAACAGAACAGACAAAGCACTTTGCACATCTCGTTTTTGTCCTTATGGGCAGACTCCTGAATAGCAGTATTGTCTTCATGGTGTTGAATATATGTTTTGCCTTTCCTATTATTTTCTTTATCTCCATCCTACACCTCCCATCCTCGGCTGGCATATGCTCTAGGTAGCTGTAGTTAGTCACTTGTTTCAGTTTTTCTTTGTTTATGGTTATGTCTTCTGTAGCTTTTGGTCTTTCATACTGAATGTCATTACTTTTATCTTCTTGATATCAATCTCTAGCACCCTTTCTTGGCTTGTGGTGTTTATCTCTATATTAATTTCTGTAGGTTCTGTGGAATCTCTGCTAGAAGGACTGTATCATCTGCATACCACAGACTGCTGATATTTATTCCCTCTATGTTCAGTCCTGGTGTCTGAAGATCTCTGTGTACATGCTGAATAGACATAGAGACAGAAAACATCCTTGCCCGACTCCCCTCTTTACGGGTACATGTTATGTCACTGTGCTGTAACTTACCGATGCTTTGTGCTCCCAGTAGATATTTGTTAGAATTTGAATGTTTTTTCCATAAAGATTGATTTTCTCAAGACATTAATTGGTCATGCTTCACTGTATAAAATGCTTTAGTATTATCCATAAAACAGGTGTATATATCTTTCTAAACTTCCATGTACTTCTCAATCAACTTCATGTGCAAAAATAAAATTGCCTCCCTTGTTTCACTACTCTGCCTGAAACCAAACTGTTCCTCACCGACTTCTTTATTAATTTTTTTGCTCTTTCAAGGATGACTTTCAGAAGAATTTTAGTCACATGACTCATCAGACTTATAAAAGGTGCATATTAACCAATCATGAATACCCTGGACGTATTCCCTATGCATCGCCTAAGTGTGAAGATAATTTTACTAATGTTTTTCCCCCTCCCCTTATTCACAACATTACATTTAATATTCTAAAAAACTTAAAAAGCCCAAGCTAATTCTCTCTATCCCATCCACCACCCTATCCGATTCAGACTTCCATCTTCTATAATCTCACTTGACTGAGTCCACAGACCTGTCCAGTTATTTTCCTTACACCTCTCAAGGCAGCTGGGTCGTTCCATGAATTACTATCCTGGGGTAAACCGTTCCAATATCCCACCTCAACAGAATTGGTAGAAACTTCATCTGGGTATCTTTCAGACTGCAAGAGTAGTTCCATTCAAACATTCACTTCACATACTCTAACATGAGAAAGAAAACTTACTCCACACGATACAAAATGAGAAGAGGGAAAAAAAACAACAACAACAATGAATACAACACAACAGTTCACAAAATGATGATCAGTGATTCCAAGATAAAGCATTTTCAAGATTTACTGTGGTGTTTAACAAAATGTTTACAACACGTTTTTTTTTTTAATGTAGTTTTGTTACATAATGTACTCACTATAATAAATCTTCACTGCACACAGGCTACATGTCTCAATTTTACCCTGTACCATCAAGTATTCTGAGTTCATCACACATGGCCCAATTTTTTTTTTTTTTTGTAAGATGCAAATTTACAATATCCAGGATTAAATCATTATTTATTTTCTTGAAAACTATTACTTTTATCAGTTTTCATGTGTAACAATTATCATCTTTTCCCTTCTCTTTACTAGATGCTACAGTCCAAAGAAAGTTTTTGGTAAAAAAAAAAAAAAAACACACATACTAGTCCCACTACTAAGTAAAACTGGTTTTAATTATTTTCTTATTTTGATTATAGTTCTGTCCATTAAACTACCACTACTCTTTTTCCCTGTGTCAAAATGAGAACATATTTTAGGCCAAACTTTTCTGCTTCCTTGCTTTAAACCTGAATGTGAACCCTAACCCCCAAATGCTCTCCATTTTGACACACAGGAGTTTAAAAGAAGAGTATCAAGTTCTGTCCACAGTTTTATAGTAGTGACTCCACGTAGCTACTGATTACAAAAAGCACCCACTTCAGCACTGTTACTTTTAAAAAATTACATTTACACATATAATCACAAATGCAACACAAGAATAAATACATCACAACAGTATTGTTGCCAATTATTCTGTTATAAAATTATCAAAATCACTCTTTTACTGCCCTCCAGTAGCTAATACTTATTTAAATTTGTAAAATAAATAATGATACTCATTGGGTAATATGTTTGTTTATAAATAAAGAAAAATGGTGCTTCTTGAATTTACATTTTCAAACTAAAACTAACCACTGTCAAATGATTATAAAATATGACTGACTGACCCATCATTAAACCTATAAAGTCTGTTAGCAGTTAGTAACATATAGCAAAGAGTGCCTAGATTACAATGTGCAAAGTTAGTGACCCAAGTTGCTTATGACGCCGCCTTTTTTTTCTTCAGCTCATACACTAATGCCGATTACACTCATGTGACTTGTAGCAGGAGTGTTACACTCTTGTTCACGTTGCATGAGAGATACTGTACAAGGCATGTCACTTCCAAAACCCAGAGGATCTGGGGACACAAGAATAAGAACAAAGACCCAGAGCCAGGAAAGCTGAATATAGAGCTCCACTTCCCCCTAACAACCCTTAGCCATAGATAAAAAATAAGTACATGTAAAAGAGGGTTGCCATTCACATCCAATAAACTATTTGCATCAGGCGGAAGATAGTACATGAACAGAAGGATTGCAAGACTATAATGCTAATAGAACTGATCTTATCTCATAAGATATCACTGAGGGTTACAATAAATTCTATGAAATATCAACTATAGGAGGTATAAACCTGCTGATAACAACATAAGAGAAATAAGCCACAGTTACTAAGAAACAAACATGATGATGCTTTGGGTATGTTCTAACAATGATTCTAGACTCTGCCATTAATTGCACCAAGGATCAACAGGGACAAAGAAAGCAATAGGGACACAGAAAGTGTCTATGAAAAATTCACGTTACTTTACACTGATCACTGGTATTAATGTGAAGAATGAATGAAACAATCTCTAAAACTTTATAAATGAACAAATGACCACCTTCAAATCTATTAGAATAAATGAATGAATGACCTCTAAGACTATAAAAATGAATGAATGATGATTACCTGTAAGGCCATAAAAATGAATGAGAAATCATATCTGCAACTACGAGAATGAATTACTAACCATCTCTACAAAATGCAAGAATGAATGACTAACCATCTCTAGAACTATCAGAATGAGTGACTATTTCTAAAACTACAAGAATGAGTGATTTACCATCTCTAGAACTACAAGAATGGATGAATAACCATATCTAGAACCATCAGAATGGGTGACTAACTAGAACTACAAGAATGAGTGACTAACCATTTCTAGAACTACAAGAATAAATGAATCACCTCTAAAACTACATGGATAAATGACTGGATTGATCACCTCTAAAAACTATAAATGCCCAACAAAATTTTAAACTACAAAAATACTCCAATAAATACTTCCAAATACAGCTAGACTACATGGAGCTGTGTTAGTTATTTAAAACATTCAGAAAAGTTACAAAATTAGCTGTTATAACAGCTCAGCTCTGACCCAAGCACTGTGACTGTGAACACACCAACAACAATGCAAGAAGCAAGGTGCCAGTTCAGACTGCACACAGGGTTGGATTTCTGTCTATCACATGACACTGCCTTGACTCCTGAACAATGTATAGACCTTAGCTACCCAGCCAAATAAGCTGCTGCAATTCTTTTTCTTTCCCCCAGCTTCAATACTATTGTAAGACCAGCCATTTTTTACTTACACAGCTTTCTAAGCTGGGCAACAGATGACCCATATACAACATTCATGGAGCCATGGCAGTTTTGAAACTAGCAATAATACCTTGGCTCTTTGCGCCAGGGCCCAAGATGCTTCATCCCATCCAGGTATTTTTGGTTTGGCTCCAACAACTGCATTCCACTGGCCCTGAGGTGCAGCATCTGCCCAGCTGATAGCTTTAGGCTGAGGAGGTGGCTGTACATAAATCAGTTTAATAATTCAACAACTGGCAAAACCCAGACAATGAGAAAATGGGAACAGAATATGTCCTCTCATATTTTAAAAACACAGTTTTAGCATAAATTTTTAGCTCTTAATTTTCTAGTTAAAACATGCAACATGCTATCAAACTGGAAGCTGACAAGATTTAAATGTGCACAAAGGGAGATATGTAACAAACAATGTTCCTTTAACAAAATGCACATATAAGTGCATCCATGTTTACAAAACTAACCATTACCTGTTTTGAAATGTATAAACTAGGAAAAAAGTAGGAACAGCTTTATCACTTAACGAGTACACAGTTGTGACATTTCGGCTTGAGTCGTAATCATACAAAAACACACAGGACAAAGAAAGAGAGAGAGGAGATAAAGCATAAATTTACATGAATGCTGTGTAAAAAAAAAAAAAAAAAATCAAATAAAATGAATAGAGCACTTAGCTTAACTTGTAAGAAGCTGTGGCTTGTCCGACGCTGTGTATCAGAAATGCACATAGTAGAGTGTAGAGAGTATTTAAATGGAGACTTGGGATGTGTGATAGGTGGAATGTAACTAAGGGTGGTGGGTGGAGAAACTGTGGAGAGGAGAGAGAGTGATACAATGGTAATCTAACTGGGAGAAGGTAAAATATGTGATTATAGTTAGGGTAGAGGGGTTGTAAAGTGATGCTGTGAGGAGATTCTGAACTATGTGTAACAAGTGAGAAGGGAGTGGAGCTTAGTGGGAAGGGATTGTGGAAGAGGAGAATGTTAGGTGTAGCTGAATAACGAGTTCAAATTATTGTGTTACCACATTACCTGTTTTGGTGCATTTGCTGCCCAAATGCTGGTTCCATTGTCAACATCAGCACCATCTTGAACTGGGTCTCCCCACCCACTTCTTGTAGGAGGTGGCTTGTTCCATGGCTCCTCCACATTTGTGCGACCAATTGCTGTAGAGCTCCAACCAGGCTTCTGTACATCATTCCAAGATGAGGTCTCTGGGCCCAAAGCTGCTGTATTCATGCCAGTATTCATGCCAGTATTCATGCCAGTATTCATACCGGTATTCATGCCAGTATTCATGCCAGTATTCATGCCAGTATTCATTCCAGTATTCATTCCAGTATTCATGCCAGGTATTCCCTGAGGTACTATTCCCGGAATACCCGCTGGACCTCCGATACCAGGACTGGGAGGAACCAACACTTGCATGCCTGCAATACGACGCTGATCTTCCCATGCACCACTATCTCCATCATCACCCCATGATGACATGCTTGTTGTACGTTGAGCTCCCCCAACACCGTCTCCCCAAGAACCGACTTCTGTTTTCTGACCCCACATTTTGTTTGAGGCATCCCCCCCACCTCCGGCAGCTCCCCATGTTCCAAAAGATTTTGTGTCCGTGTTACCTCCAACATTCCAAGTACTAGAATCCTGGGGCGGTTTAGGGGGACCACCCCAACTAGGTTGCTCTTTCTCCACATTCCATGAGTTTCCACTAGCTGCTGTCCCTGTCCAGTTACTGCTCTGATTTTCTCGCACGGCTTCCCAGATGGCTGTACCATTGCTATTATTCCATACATTAGAAGCTCCAGCGCCTGCATCAGTAGAAAACTTGCGGTGAGACTTTGGAGAGCTTTCAACATCCCAACTTGTGTCTTGGCGAATAGGACGTGACCCCCAACCTTCATGGCTTTCAATGGCACGTAAAATTTCTTCTTGTCGAGAGTGAACAGCAGGTTGAGGAGCACTTGTAGCTGGAGGTACTTTAAGACCTTTTAAAGTGGCCTGTGCAAAAGAAAGTTCAGTGCTGCTGGCACTCTGATCACCACCACCAGTAGATAAAGTATTATTCCGCCACTGGCTTTTAGATGTATCCCAATGACTTTCACCGCCCTTGTCAGGGGACAATCCCCACATCCTTGGATCAGAACTGGCTCCTACCAAATCCTTACCGCTATCAATAAGAGATGACACTGGATGACTCCAGGCTGAGTCTGAGGTCTTTGAAAAGTCCCCGATACTTCCAAGCATTGTGCTGCTCTGCCACTGGGAAGACAAACTGTTGCCCTGTAATCCACTGCCTAAGCTTTGAGGCAAGGCAGATGAGCTAACTAAACCATTGCCAGTTAAGCTACTAGGCCAGCCAGAAGATGAATTAGCAGAGTTAGTGGAACTAAATGCAGAGTTGCTACCAATAACACTAGTGCCTGGTTGCAAACTGTTATTATGCCCTTGGTTGTTGGAGGCAAGTGAAAGACTTGAGGAGTTTGATGACCATGCACCCACAGAGCCAATGGCAGATGCAAATGAAGAACTACTGTTACCCCATGGGCTTGAATCAATACTGGACAAAGTGGGATTGGATGTATTCCATGGGCTTGATGAGCTGGACTGTAGCACGCTTGCGCTGCTTGTATTTGTAGAATCATGTGACTGAGGTGTTACGCTGGTAATTGTTGATCCCGATTTGACGGAAGAAGCATCATCTCCTGCATCTGAAGCACTATCAGATTTTCCAATGGCTTGCCAAGTGGACGATGACGAGCTTGTGCTGTCAATATCTGTGTCCAAAAAAAGATTCAAAACAAATTACCTGATGCCAAAACATCCATTTAACAAAACAAAACAAAAAAAAACCAAGGAAAAACTACATTATCAGAAAATTAATTGGACAATATATGGAATGGACAAAGTAATATGATTTGTGTAAAAAATAAAAGAAAATAACCGCAGCTTCAAGGAACATATTATTTTACTCACGTTTTATATTTTCAATTCACTTGTGGCATATCATTTATTTTACTTGTGGCTTATATATACAAATACATATAACTTCACTTGTGGTTTATGTTGTTTATGAATGAATGTGGTTTATGTATGTTATTTTACTCATGGCACTACATTTATTTTCAGGTGCTACTGCAGAAAAACAGCTACATGAAGAAAGTGTGTGTCAGAGAAATTCTCAAACTTTTAGACCAACCTTAAAGGGACTCAATGTGAGTCTCCTTAGTGACATGGTAGACAATGTGATAATTGAGTATTATGTAGTATATATGGTGTAACAGATGTGATGACATCCATGATTCAGAATGTTCAGATTCTGCTGAAGTGGGGGTATTTAAACACTGCCTTTAATGTACTCCCACAAGAAAAAGTCACAAGGAATCAGGTCATGGTATCTAGTGGGGCACCACAACAAATGTGAGTCACTTTTACCAGCGATTCCAATCCATCAATTGCAAAGGTCATCATTCAAAAATGTGCAAATGTCTCAGAGCCTGTGACAATGAACAATGTGACATCTTCCCTGAAAAATTTTGGCTGCCTCCCTGAAGCTGGTGCATCAATCAATCAATTAACATGCTGAGATAGCATATATCAATCATAGAAACTTCCTCAGGAAAAAAAAAAACAAGAAAGGCCCATAAACCTTCTCACCTGAACTAGGAGAAAAGATGTTTCCATTGGTGAATCCTGATTAAGTCTGATGAATTGTGGTTTTCTGTGCCCAAAATAAAAGCATTATAATTGTTCACCCTGCTATTTGAACATCAATTTGTCATTGAAAATTATGAGCCATCCTCCTTGATCTTACCTTGAAGGCTGATGCAGAACTGATGTCTGAGACTTTGTTACTGTTTGTTAACTCTTTCCTGGCTTTTTGTCAATTCGGTGATGCTTCTGGTTTCTGACTTGGTGCCTATCATCACCTCAGTGATCACTTTTAATTCTCAGTATAAATCCAATCCACCTTTTTGTTCGCACGTTAAGTGCGCATGTCAGGTTTAACCTTCTTCTTGCCCTTTCAGTGTGGGCACGCTGTACAGACATATTTTTGTTCAATTCTGTGCAAATTTTATAAGTATATTCAAATAATGGTCACGCCTTCTGACAAGTGTTACTGGATGTACCCCACGTAGTTCTAGACCTGCCAGAAAGAGTACAATAGCTTGTAGACAGTTATTTATAACAATATTTAATCCGAAATCTTGCCTTGCTGACAATAAATCAGATTCTGACCATTCTGATTCTCACGCTGTTGCTGATTCTGACCATGCTTCTCATTCTCACACTGCTTCTGTTGTGACATGTTCTGACTCTATGACTGAAAGCAGTGACAGTGAAAGTGACTACTGTCCCTCGACAAATGCTGCTACTTCTGCTCCTCCACCTGCCAAAAGGGTAAAGAGGAATGTTTCTGCAGTTCAAACAGCAGATGCAGAACCAGTTTCGACATGGAGAGTAGCAGAGATAGATGAAGTAGTAGGTACTGCTACTGAAGAATATGATGGCAGTGGTGTGTTGCTCAATCTTGGCACTGATAGGACACCTATGAGCTTTTTCCTGGCACTGTTCACAGAAGATATTTTGGACAGTCAAATGAATATGAAACTTAGCCAAATTGCAAATGTAGAGAAGTGCGGTAGACTTCAGCTGTGGGTACCTGTTAGTCGTCATGAAATGTACAAATTTCTGGCGACAATAATAGCCTTGAGCATGCAGCCTAAACCCAAAATCAGTGATTATTGGAGCACCAAACCTCACTTGCACACTGCATTTTTTGGGCAGATGTTTTCCAGGAATTGGTTTCAACTTCATCTTCATTCGCTTCTACCACCAAGACCGCCCCGTGATCCTACTGAATTTACTCCTGTGGTCCTCAATAGGTCCCATTGTCCCCGAAAGGACCACAGGAGATCCCAGAGAGGACCACAGGAGGTTCAGAGTATCACAGGACTTGAGCCTGTATTCTCGGTGGGTCACAGAAGCAGGATTACGTGACACAGTAGTTTTCGTTGCACCAGTTTAATCTGGAGTTGGACTTTCTCACCAGAAAACCTTGATGCATTTTGGATATCAGCATATCCCTGCTGGGTGAGAAGTGAATGCCCATCCAGTCCAGCACTGGACTTTCTCACTGGAAAACCTCAAGAGTGATTAGGATATGCATAAATTCCCACTGGGTGAGAGGTGGTTGCCTATCTAGACTGCACTGGTCCAGTGTCGCCGACTTCAGCATTTTGTAGTCGTGGCCGCTACCCTTCCTAGTTGTGACCAGGACAGAGCTTTTGTCCAGGACGACGAATCCTCGCCACTAGTAAGTTTCACCCCTGGGTTAAACCGGTTTAGGCATATTATCCCAGTATGGGCATGTTTAGGATGTGACCGACATTTAGAGCAGAGGTACAGATCAAATTTCACCCCTGGTTTAAGCCGGTTTAGGCTTTCACCAGTATGGGTGTATATCGGACATGGCCGGCCTCTAGAGCAGAGGTGCCATGGTATGAGTAGCTCTCATCGCAAGACTACTGGACATACCCATTTAGCTTCACTTTATCCTTTCCATCACCTTTTCACATTGGCAACGCACAGCAACCCTAATTTCTTTTTCGCATTTTCTTCATTGGCCAGGAGGAATTTCACTCCACATGCGGCATCCGAAGAATCTCGCCAACAGTGTCTGGTTTCAACTGATATATAACACCATGTTGCATGTCAGTGAAGTTGATTTGTCAATCAGTTGTTGGCATCATTTCAGGCAACCTATTACCCCTACAGTGATTTCAGCACTGAGATGGTAATTGACTACAAGGGACGCTGGAAACAAACAGTACAATAAAAGCGAACTGTTTAAATATCACATCAAGACGTTTGGCCTTTGTGATTCCATCACAGGTTGTGTTAACAACCTGTTGGTGTATTTTAGCTCTAATACCTCTTACTCGTCTGCCAGTGCTGACAGTAAAGTAAATGCTGTGAAAGTGTTTGATATACTGATGGAGCCACTCAGATCTTCACATCACATCTATGCAGACAGGTTTTACACCAGTCTTCCACTTATTGAATATCTGCAGGATAAAGGCCACAATTAAACTGGCATACTGAATGTCTACCATAAAGATTTTCCTCAGGAGCTAAAAACTGAGATAATACCTGCGAAAAAACCAATCTACTATGTGAAAGACGGTGAGCAGAAAATTATTTGTGTCTCCTGGAAGGACAAGCCTAAAAGGAACACAATAATTGGTGTATAAGTATACAACTATACACTAAACACTGCAGTAAAGCTGTGATACTAGAATGTATAAAATCGGAAAAAAGTAGGAGCAGCTTTATTACTTAACGATTACAAAGTTGTGACGTTTCGGCGTGAGCCTTAATCATACAAAAACATACAGGACGAAGAAATAGGGAGAGGAGATAAAGTATAGATTCACATGAATACTGTTTAAAAAAAAAAAAAAAAATTTTTAAAGGAGTACTTAGCTGTAAATTGCAAGGTGTGGCTTGTCCGGCGGTGTGTGTCAGGAATGGATCTGGTAGGACGTGGAAATTGTTTAAATAGAGACCTGTGACATGTGGTCGGTGGGTTGTAACTGGGGGTGGTGGATAGGGAACCAGGGAGGGGAGAGAGAGTGACGCACTACTGGCCTAGCTAGGAGAAATTGAAACAGGTGATTGGGGAAGAGGTGTTGCAGAGAAAATAGCGGGGTTGCAGAGTGATGCTGTGAGGAAGTTTGAAAAGTAAGAAGGGGTGGATTTAGTGGAGAGGTACTATAATGATTGAAGAAGATAAACTCGCTGTCTAGTTACACGTAACATCATCTTCTTCAATCATTATAGTACCTCTCCACTAAATCCACCCCTTCTTACTTTTCAAACTTCCTCACAGCATCACTCTGCAACCCCGCTATTTTCTCTGCAACCCCTCTTCTCTGCAACACCTCTTCCCCAATCACCTGTTTCAATTTCTCCTAGCTAGGCCAGTAGTGCGTCACTCTCTCTCCCCTCCCCGGTTCCCCATCCACCACCCCCAGTTACAACCCACCGACCACATGTCACAGGTCTCTATTTAAACAATTTCCACGTCCTACCAGATCCATTCCTGACACACGCCGCCGGACAAGCCACACCTTGCAATTTACAGCTAAGTACTCCTTTAAAAAAAAATTTATTTTTTTTTAAAAACAGTATTCATGTGAATCTATACTTTATCTCCTCTCCCTATTTCTTCGTCCTGTATGTTTTTGTATGATTAAGGCTCACGCCGAAACGTCACAACTTTGTAATCGTTAAGTAATAAAGCTGCTCCTACTTTTTTCCGATTTTATACATTCAAGCCTAAAAGGAAACCTGTCCATGTTGTATCAACACATGGAAAAGCCACCGTAACTCATGTTGTCAAAGAATAGCAACCAGAAAAAGAGGAATATGAAAAGCCTACCATCATTCAAGCATACAACATATGTATGAATGGATGTGACAGGATTGACCAAATGGTCTCATATTATGGCTTGCATGGAAGAAAGACAGTGAAATGTTGGAAAAAGATATTCACTTGGATTCTGAAAGTTTTACAGGTGAATGCTTACATATTATATGTGCATTGTGAGGAGCCTGCCAGGGAACAGAAATGTCTGGTCTGGTTCAAGAAACAACTTATTGAAGGCCTGAGATCCCTGGAAGCCACCAGCACCATGGCTGGTGTTAGTATGTCCTCTCCCATGGCACCGGGAAGGAAAGCAAAAGCTCCACTACATAGTAGGTTCACAGGTAATAATCACCTGGTGAATACAGTGAAAACAATCAATCGCTGTGCCTATCGCAGCAGACCAGATAAGATTTCTGGACAAGTACTACTGCACAGCATGCTTAGACAAACCTCATCTGTGTCCAACAGAATGTTTTTTTCAACTATTATCAGCCATCTTAAGCATGATGCCACAACTACCTCATCAGTCTGTGCTGTCTGGATTTTCTGTTTGGGCCACCTCTTTCATCTTTCTTTTTACATCATTCTTGTTGTTCATCTTTATTTCTTATCCATTTCTTTGACTGGAGACAGTAGACAACAGTGTGTTGTATATATTTGTAAAGTGTTCATGTGTTATTCTGTAAATTATTTTTTTGCTGCCTTTTTTTCCACTTTTCATGTCTTGTATATATATTCTGTACATAATGTTTTTATGCCTGTTTTGAATGTAGCAAATATATACTGCTTTGTAGTTTGTTTTTTTGTTTTTTTTGTGGTCTTTGTCTGCTGGCTGCCGGCTGAAAAGTTTTCAAAAGTTCCTGAATAGTTGTGAGAATATTTTATATGAGGATTTCCATTTACCATCACATTCACTGAGTTTTTGGTGCAAGAACATGAACAGTGCATATTTCAAGTTCATGAAATGTGGTAGATATTCTTTCATCATGTGCAGTTTGTGTAATATTTATTTATAACATTCTATGTGAGGAAATCCATTTACCATCATATTGTGAAATGTCAAGTTATTTGCATGCTGGACAGTTTGTGCACTAGAGCCTTTCCCCCAGCCAACAGCAGCTCAGCCTTTTTCATGGCCACCCAGTTTGCCACCAGTTGCAATGCCTTTGAGGTCTGCAAGAGTTCTCAGTGTTTTCTGTTGTGTGTGTTTTTGTTTGTTTCTGCACATTTTTGCAGAAAGTTATTAAATTTAATGTGAGGATTCCATTTCCCATCAACTGGTGTTTTACAAGTAGATATCTACAGCTCTAATGGTAAGCAGAAAACAATTTTATTTGTGTCATTTTTTTTAAGCTGAAAATTTTGTTTTATTTTCTCACCAGTTATTTTCTCCTTGAAAAAACTCTGCACTTATGGAATCTTCATTCGCTTTTATTTTTTTTTTTTTTACACATAATATGTATTACTTTCAATGTGGAAATAATTTGTTACATTAACTTTTTCAACTATACCCCAAAAATATCCCAACACCCGCGCATTTTTCTTGGCACCAAATAAACGTCCGCGTTTTCCAGTCAGCACGGAAAGAGTTAAAAGTGTGCACTAGCTATAGCTTGTATGACCATATGCAAAGCACTCTCATAATACACCCCATAGTGTTGTCTTCAACATATGCGATTTACGACTGCCTTACTGAAGTAATTTTTGTGGACTGCACTGATATGCCTTGTTAATTTCCTTCACCTCCTTATATGACACAGACAGATCCCCACTGCATTTTGTAGGACAAAGGAAACCTATCCCTGCAAAGCAGCAATACCACTGATAGACTGTAGATCTAGAAGGTTGTTATTTTCCTAAATTTATACAGAATCTCAGCTACATTGCTGTAATACTGCTGGTTTTCACAAATTCCAACATGCAGAAGTGATTTTTCTGCTCCCAATTCCTCCATATTGCATACAGAGCCATCTGGTATGTCCGGAATAATTTGTGGCACATGATTTAAAAGTGAAAGTTTTTCTACAAATCTATCTTCCTACAACTGACACACACTTTCTCTATAAACTGCATCTGTTATCCTATAGTGAAAGTGTAGAGGAACTTTTAGAACAAGTAAATGTATGTATATGTATGTGTATATACGATTTCATTCTACCTGTATGTCAATTATTTTGTATGTATATGTATGTGTATATACAATTTCATTCTACCTGTATGTAAATTATTATTTACCTAGGACTTATAAATATTTTACATGTGGTTTATGTATTTTACCCATGGCTCATATACTTTATTTTAATTGTGACATATGTATTTTATATTTCTTTTTTTTTTTTTTAACTGGATTTTTTTTTAATACACTCTTCACAGAGGGACACGACTAAGCAGACAAGAGAGGGCATTCCAGTGACCTCTTTATGAATCCAGAAACAACGCAAAAATAAAAAACACATAAAAAAACGATTACACCGACTGATGAAATGTGTCCTAGAATGTATCTAATGATTTTTCTGGTATCACAAATTCTCCTCATCTTTTTTTTGAAACTCACTGGCGGTGGATGTCCATGATCCACTGCCGGGTGTGGAACTTTGTGGGCCCCAACCGCCTTCCACTCCACTGCCCCAGCCCAATTCTGATGACAAGGTGCCTTTCATTACTGAGAACAGAAAAGCACATATAAAGATTCATTCCTCAGCCGTCAATGGTGAGTAATAAGTTGCTTCAAGATCAGCCAAGTTTATTCTGCATTTCAACAAACATCTCTAGGATTAGAAATTGTCAACACTGATTGGACAAAGCACCTTTATTCTATTCCTTTAACTGTTATTATTAGGTCACTGGAAAGCATTACAGCTCAGAGGAGACTATTCTGTATGTAAGCAGCTACAAACTGTTCTTGATATATCTTACCTTGCTGCTGCATTTTTAATATGGACAAAATGGACACATGTAAAGGCTCAAATGGATCGTTGCAAGTGGTTGACAAGACTAGGCTATGACCTGGATTTAAAAAAAAAAAAAAAGAAATAGTTCGACAAACACTGCATATACCACACAAATGAGCGGTTAGCTACAGATATAGCGCTGATGTGCTGATGAAAATAGCAGACAAGTGGTTACTTACTTTACTTTATCCTTCCTCTTGCACCATGAGGTGTCTAGGGGAGATGCAGTTGGCGTCTTTGAGCCACATAACTGGCCTCAGTGATGTTCATATTATAATTCTTAAGTTACCAAGCCTTTTCAGCTCATGTCACTTAATTTGCTAAGTGGTTACTAAGCATTTTTTTAAGCTCATGTCATTTAACTTACTAAGTGGTTACTAAGCCTTTTTTTAGCTCATGTCACTTAACTTACTAAGTGATTACTATGCGTTTTTTTTAAAGCTCATGTCACTTACCTTACAAGTGGTTACTTGGCCTTTTTTTAGCTCATGTCACTTAACTTACTAAGTGGTTACTATGCCTTTTTTTTAGCTCATGTCATTTAACTTGCTAAGTGGTTACTAAGTGTTTTTGTTAGCTCATGTCATGTAAGTTACTAAGTGGTTATTAAGCCTTTTCAGCTCATGTCACTTAATAAGTGGTTACTATGCCTTTTTAGTTCATGTCACGAAGCTACTAAGTGGTTACTATGCCTTTCAGCTCATGTCATGTAAGTTACTAAGTGGTTACTAAGCATTCATGTCACTTAAGTTACAACAAAAATATTAACCTAGTTACACACCTGCTGGTAACTTCAGTCAGCCAGCTGCATGTCCCTTGCAAAAACTTTGTCTCCCTAACAACTCTCCTGTAGACATCTCAGTTGTAAGCAAGATGCCCTGCTGCTGATGCATCCATCTGCAGATCATCAATGATGTCTTGCAGCCATCTTCGCTTTGGTCTTCCTCTCTTTCTTTTTCCCATTATGTACCCTTCCAAGACTTTCCTCTAAATTATCATGACGTTTAACATGTCCAAAATATTTAAGCTTCTTGTTTAATCTTCCTTACTAGCTAGCCTTCTAAAGTTCTTGTAGTATGGATATATTTGTCATTTTTTTGTGTCCATGATATTTGAAGGACTCTTCTGTAGCATTTACATTCAAAGCATTTATGTGTTTCTCAGCTGTTTTGTTAAGTGTCCAGGTCTCACAGGCATATCTTGCAATGGAAAAGATGCATGCCCTTAAAAATCTTATTTTTGTAGTTCTGTCTGTTCCTCTCCACAGTTCTTTGTTCTATGTTTTGAAGAGCGATAGATGTCCTCCTTTTAATTTCCCCTCATTGTATCTCCATTATTAGTTAGTAATGATCCAAGATGTTCAAAGCTCTCCACCTCTTCCAATTTTTCCTCGCTGATACATATTTCAGCTGCCTTATTTGTTTCATCAGGTGTCATTAATTTAGTTTTCTTTGCATTAAGATAGAGGTTATGCTCTTCACTATTCTTACAGACTGACATAGTTTTTCCATTCCTTTTCGTGTTGTGGACAGTAATACTGTGTCATCAACATATCTAATCTCTGGTATTTCACAACCTCCAATTGTTATGGCACCATAATATTCTTTGTCTACATCTTCTCTAGCATTCCTCATTATATTTTCAGTATACAAGTTAAGTAAGTAAGGCGAAAGGATGCACCCTTGATGGATCCCTTTTTTATGTCAAACCAAGTTGTTTCACCATTTATTCTCACTGCTGCCTGTTGGTCTAGATACACCAGAGATATTAATTGTATCCCATGTGTTGGAAATCCCGTAACTTACTTCACCTCTGACTCCTTATACTACCACACAAAACAACTTTATAATAAACACATCTACCATATTTTTTTTTACAAGAAAATGATACAATGTCTATATTTATAGGGTGACTTGAACTCTGAATCACTAAAAAACCAGAAATAATAAGAATAAAGATGTCATTTTATTTGTACATGTAAATTTTCACAAAATCATCTCTGTGTGTCCCACAGTAAAAGTTACTTACCCGAAGGAGGCACTTTTCACTTTAATGCTCTAAGTGCTGACCCTTCAAAGGAATGGTAACTGAAAATTTAAAATTTCATAAAGAAACATCTACAAAAAAACTGGTGAAACTGGTTTTGTTTAGAGATGTGACTCCAACTAGCACAACAAATTTCCGGTTTAAGTACAAACACATTAATGTTCATGTGTACTCATAAGTGTGAAAACTTGAATGGTTAAATTAATAAGCTTTACCAATCTTCTACATGTTTCAACAGTGTTCTACAAAATGATTAAATCCATCCATAATTTCAACTCTTGCATCATGCCAAAGAGTTACTTCCTCTGACCCCCTACTACTACATTCTTCTTCAGTTCAGAACAAAGAAGATCCAGGCTATCATCTTTTATCAGAATCTAGAATATTCCCAACAACAGACATCCTTTTTCAACATTACACAGAACCAGTTTCAAATACAAGTTTGGAATACAAAGTCAGAAGACTACATATGATTCTACAAGACTTTTTTTATGCTGTGCACAGACAAGAAATTACAACATATAGCTACAACTAAACAAAACACCATCATTATTTACATAACTCTCCTAACCTTCATGTCTAACCTAGTGTTCACTTCAAAATTATCCCAGCTTTAGGCTAACTTCTACAATAATGTAATAAAAATACGGGGGGTGATGGTGCCGCCCAATGTGGCAGTCAGCAACCCATCTGTCTAATGACATGTTAGCATCCTGGCATGCCATGCCTGACCCTGTCCCACCTCTCTGCTGGTATCCCAGGCCTAGCCTACTAAGAGGTCAGGGACTGCCAGTGTTTCCATGGCAGAAGAGTTGGCTAAGAAATACTGCACACTCCCCTGCTTTTTAGCTCCCGTCAGAGACTGAATAAAATAGCTGCAGCCCACTTCCAATATGATACGATGCTGTGCCTCAACACCATCACTGGATCAGCAGAAAAATAACATCAAAGAGTTCCAGGCAGGTAGAAGAGGAAGAAGAATAAAACAAATACCTGCAGGTAGATTCACGAACAAACATTCCCTTTTTCTTGACAGTTTTATGAAGCTAACAAATGACCTCTCTACAGTTTTTTCCAATATATTTTTACCTTTCTGTTCCTGTTCTGTTATAAAACACTGATAATGTGTATGAATGGTCAATGGAAATGCTCCCCCTCCCCTCTCCAATATATATATATATCTTCATAAACAAAAATAAAGTTTCTTACTCTCTAAAGCTACAAAATGTTAATGATCTGGTCCACTCAATCACAAAGACTAGCACACTTGGTACAGGCAGTAAAGTGTCATTATGGTAATAAAAACCAAAGCTTTCACAAGTAATCTGATAATCAATGTATGCAGATGACACAGTGCTGATTGCAGGAAATGAAAGGAGTTTGCAGAAACTAGTCAACAAGGTTATCAAAGAAAGCAAATAAAAGAGGTCTAGAGCTAAATAACAACAATACAGAAACTGTGACAATATCAAGAACAGCAAATATATCAAACTGCAACTCCTTGCAAATGTAAAGTCACTGGAACAAGTAAACAGATTCTGTTTCCTCAAAACAATATTAGTTGATGACAAATGCAAAATTTAAATCATGAATGTGAAAGGCAAAAGCAACTTTGTAACATGAGGATGATACTAATGACTAGGGAAATCTTAAATGCAGTGCTAAACAGAGGCAGTATTCTTATTTGTGAAACAGATAAGTAACAGACAAAGAAACTGCAGCAACAAAGATGTGGCTTTGAAGAAAGATGAAACAAATACCAGACAGCCAGAAATAAGTAAATTTATTGTAGAAATGAAGAGGGCCCCCCCCCCCTCAATAGAAGCTACGGGACAAAGAAAACTAAAACCACCAAAAGGACCATCAAAATTCTGCAGACATATCTTGAGATGTCAAGTCTGAGAATCTGTAATCACTGAAAAGACAAGCGTCAGAGAATAAGAGGAATGGGAGGAGAAAAATGTCTGAAAAAAAAAAGCTGACCAAGCGTTACAAAGTTTATTTAAAAAAAAAAAAAAAAAAGGAACACCAACAACTGAACAAGATGGAGAGAAACAACTACCAGTGCAATTCAGCATTGCATGTTACGAATGAATGAAATAATAAATGATTCTATTACTGTACCTTTGAAAAGGGTTGAATGATACTGAAATCTGGAAAACAAATGTATCTGAGAATTAATGAATGATAACTTTGAAGAATTGCACAAGCATAAAATGTAATCAAATAAACTATATCACTGGAGTCTATGGTTTTCTGTGTGTGATGTAACCACAAAAAAGCAGCAGAACTAGCTGAAAGAAAAAGCTTTAACACATCAAGTGATTTATTCAGAACTTTAGATTAGGACCTGTACCGACTAATGAGAAAATAACTGTGGTAACTACTACTAACAACCACACCTCACTCTAGCAGACAGCAGTTCACAGTGTTCCTTCTGACAATAAAATACAGTTGAATGAAGGCAGAACTATACAGCCATCAGTACCCCAGAATGTAAACGCTCACAATCTCTACATACTTCTGGTTATTTAGATCATGAGGCAAAGGACTTAGTAACTAGCTACACGCAAAAACTATGGAGTTCATCCAACCTGTTATAGAAGACTATGGGTTATCTAGTGCAAGCATGTATACACAAAAAAAACTGCAGAATAGAAAACTATGAATTATCTAGAGCTAGTATGTCTACATATAAAAACTGTTATGTTCTTCCAAACTACTATGATTTTTTCACTTTTCCCCGATCTTTAGGTTTACAAGTTTTTAACTTTGGGCCAGATAAAGGAACATGCGAGTCTTTTTCTGCTCTAAACTATTATAGAAGACTACAGGTTTCCAACAAATGCCATGATAAACTGACTTAACCTTTAACATTCTCACTCTTAACCCGAATGTTTCTAGAAAGTTTAAATTGTAAATGTATAAAACAGTAAATAAATAAGATAAAAGTTTACATCATATAAAATTAACTTTATAAAATCTTACATCATGCAGCCTTTAGTACATTAATACTGACCTAAACTGTTGATATAAAATTATACTTTTTTTTAAATTTAAAAACCCAGGTTAAACATACTTTTCTGTATCTTTATATGCTTTACCATTTGATATATATTTTAAAAAAAGTTAATACACACAACAAAAATAAATAAATAAACTGTAACATTAAATGCTCTTCAAAATAATATGCATGCTTACCTGAGTTAAATATGAAAGGCAGTGTTGAAATAATTTGGAAATGGCAATGATACCCTGAAGAATACAGGTCACATCCAATAATCACATGCAGCAGAAAAACAAGAAAAACAAAGAAACTCTATGGATCCTTTGAGGACAGTTAGTTTTTATTTTCCAAAAGTCAAAAAGAAAAATATTTCATTTATCATGTTAATAACTTCATTATGTAACAAACCTTAGTACAGGAGAATTTTCATTTCAATAAAATTGAAAGAAATAATCCCAGTTTGAAAAATTATTTTTCTTCAGGTCAGAAACTAAAAGTAATGATTACCATAAATGAAAAAAAAAACAATGCAGTCAGCAGCATCAACTACAACAGCAAACTTGTTCCTCTACGCTGATCCTAGAAACAGGCTGTTTTGTGTGACTTCTACACATTTTATCCAGCGGTGCTATCTGCCATCATACAGGGAATTCAAAACCACTACAGCCTGCTACCTTTGCCTCATTTTTTTTGGCACTGACTGCACTGTGTTGCTGTTATATGCAAGGTCCAACAAATCCAATGTCAGCTCTGCACATTTCAGAACCTTGCTCTCTTTCCTACTATTCTAGCCAGGTTACTGTTTTCAGGGGCACTAATGATGGCTGAATATGGTCTTGGAGACTTAATGATGCAAGCAGTCAGCTGTAGGTCACTAACCACTATCTCATTTAGATTTGAGTGCATGCTGCATCTTCGGCCCAACTCCCTTATTATACTCCAACCCCATAATTCAAAATGTCCACATATACAGCAGCAGAACTAAGTTATAAAAAGTTGCACCAACAAATTAAAGGCACATGTGGAAGCAATCACTGAGCTTTTTTCTTTAAACTCCACAACGTTCAATTAGCCCATTTTACAGTATCTAGCAATTCCTTTCTCCACTATGACAATAAAAAAAAATACTACTTCTGTTATCCACATTTACAAGGGCACAGTTTATTAACTGCATTCTGATACTCAAATATATTCAATGATTATTTCAATTACAGCTTAGCAACTGCTTCATTCTCATAGTTATGGGCAACTTCCATTAAGTGATTCTAAATATCAAAAACAATCATAACTTACCAAACAATGAAACTTGATTATACCACAAGGCAAGTTGAAAGATCTTTGGATATCAGCTGAGAAAATGCAAAATAACAATTGTTACTTTTGTTATTTCCACTCTGTTTCTCAAATACATACACCACTGACAAAGTTGCTAAATAACTTGTGGCACATAACTAGGAAACAACACAAATAACTTGGTATAACAGTCAGCTGAAGTTCAATTTCAAGGTGTATATACAGACAGCTCTCAACATACATAAACATATACTGATGTAATAAATTTCTGATGTGCACAGATTATGAGGAAAGCGCCTACGCAAAATGTAAAAGTGCACAAAGCACAAGTTAACCCAATGTAACCTAGGACATCTCAGAAAGGCTAGATGCTGGTTCTTTCCAGTTTTTGTGCATCTCATACTGCATTAACATTTCTGAGATACAGTGAAGGACTTTTCTGAAGTTTTTTTTTCTTTTACATAAATTTTCACATTCTGCACTATGGCTGGTGGTAAATGCACATCTGAAGGAAAAAAAGAGCATGCTCATAATCACTCTGAAGGTGTAATTCAGAATGTTATAAAATTATGAAAGTGGACAAAATTTATCCTATATAGTATATGAACCATGGTATTTCATTATATTAAATGTGAGCACAACTTTGAAGGATGCTACTCACATAAAAGGAACAACAGGCACAAAGCTGACAAGTACAACAAAGACATGTCAGAGTGAGATAGAAAAGCTATTAATGCTGTGGATGAAAAACCAGGTACGCCAACATGTTCCGCAAAGCTTGGTGGCATTATGTGCAAAGGCAGGAACCTTTCCACAAATGAAAATATCCTGAAGAAACATGGACATCTGTCACAAGCAGTGGTTGGTTTGCACATTTAAGAATTGTTTGGGTTTTCATAATGCTGAAGTGTCTGGATAGGCTGCTAGGAGAACACTGTAGAATGACAAAGAAGGGAAATCAATTTACGTACAAACTTGGATAAAGGGTTGTGAAACATTATTTTCTATGTTGGCACCTATGTGTACAGCACATCTCAAGTTCATTACTGCTAAATGCAGGATTAATTGCATAAACTCACTGCACATTCTGCCAGCACTATTTTGGCCTCCATTTCAAACTTAATGCACTTTTATTTAACGCTTATTGCATCTTTAAAGTTGGAAACTTGTTGCTAAGAAGGGTTTTTTTTTTTCCTTTTCAATTAACACTTCAGCAGTAAAACATTTAAAGCAGAAAATGTGCAATACTTCTTTAGCAGACTCTACTGCCATAGTGGTCCCTACCCTATCAGCCATGTTTGGCCTGTTAGTGAGTGGGGGAGAAGACCAACAGATAGGTGCAATAGTGTCTTGGGTCAGGTATGGTTTGCCAAACCTGGTGCTAGCATGTTGTTAGATATATGGGTTGCTGATTGCCAAATTGGACAGCATCTTCCCCTTGTCCATCTCTGAACCATCTACGAATTACTGAATCTGGAAAGTTCAGTTGTTGGGGGGGGGGGGGGAGGAGATGGTTGTCCAAAGACACAATGCTCAAGCTTAGAGCTCAATGAAAGATAACTTACTACTTGCTTCAGATATAATAACCACAGCTGATCAAGACCCTATTCTACCTCCACATTATTCAAAGTTCAGAATTCAGACTCTCTGGAGACCAGTGCCGAATACATTAGGAAGTTATCATCCAGGAAAAGATACAACCAACAACGCTGTGATCCAAGTTATGTCCAAGGTAACAATCATCAATCTGGTTGAGTGAATACAGATCAAAATGGGAAGGCAAACTCAGTCCTAACAATAAGCCAGGCTGCCACTGAATGTGTTAACCTAAAATGCTCAAATATCACAGCTTAGCTGCAGACTGTGACACAACACAACCAATGCCCTTTTGTGAGTGAATGTAAAAAAAAAAAAAAGTGTTGGTTATGACTGCATAAAACCAAAATGTTTGGACTGATGCTTCTGGTAAAAGTTTTGAAGTGAAAGCTCTCAAAAAGTTCTACACACAGTATATAGTAATAAAGCTTGGAAGATTATCACATTATGCAAAAAAAAGCCTAGCACCTAGCACTTGAGAACCGCTACATTCAGGATTATGGGACGCTGGAACCACATGAGTTAAACTCTCTATTCAGCTACACCTAACATTCTCCTTTTCAACAATTATAATCCCTCTCTACTAAGCTCCACTCCCTTCTCACTTGTTATACATAGTTCAGAACCTCCTCACAGCATCATATTACAACATCCATTTCATCTTCTTTTTGTTAGGTTAACATTGTGCCACTCTCCCTCCCCTCCACAATTTCCCCACCCACTACCCCCAGTTACGACCCACCAACCACACATCACAGGTCCCCATTTAAACAGTCTCTACACCCTTGAATATTCATTTCTGACACACAGCGTCAAACAAGCCACATCTTACAGTTACAGCTAATTGCTCTATTCATTATTAATTGTTTTTAAAAATAGCATTCATATGAATCTATACTTTATTTCCTCTCTCTACTTCTTCATCCTGTATGTTTCTGTATGACTAAGGCTCACATCGAAACGTCACAACTTTGTAATCGTTAAGTAATAAAGCTGCTACTACTTTCTTCCTAGTTTATACATTATGCAAAAAAAAAGGAGAAGTTTAAAAATGGAACACACTCTTGTATATTTTAAATGTATTTATAATCATTACTGGCATGCGTGACAGCTGGTTCAAAACTGGACAAGTCGTTTCTCGTCATCAAATATGAACACCTTTCTTTTTTCTGGGCTTTGTTTTAGTGGTTTTCTTCATTTTTCCAATCTGAACAGTCTTTACACCATCTTTTATATTCTCGAGCTTGTATAATCCCCGCCTTTTAAGTCTTGTGGCCTTTTCTATACATGTGCATATCTCCCCTGTTCACATTCGTATCAAGGCTATACGACGCGTTTCTGTTGTTCTTGTTAAATTTTTTTCACCCCATAAAAAAAGACCGCAGTTCAAACCACCATTGTATGCGGAGAGAATGGGAGGGGCGGAGAAATGGAATAAGACGTCTGCAGTGCTTGCTGCGACAAACAAAACAAAAAAAAACTGTAATCTCTTACTCTCAATATGCTTAATGTATGATTACAATATCATATATACTAGATTAGCATCAAAGCCAGCTGGAGCTGTCATCGGCTAAGTCCGTATCATCAAATGCATAAGCTGCAGCCGCAAGGATTAAAGATGGCGATTCTGTAGTTAACGCTGACTACAAGAAACATATTCACTGTTATTCGAGTGCATTTACTTGCAAAAACTTTACACAGTCAATCTATAAACGTTTTAGATAACATCTAAATCATTCATGCGCCTCTTTTATGAGAAAATACAGAAATGAAAGAAGATGGATCGTCTACATCAATTTTCTCATCTCATCTTCTTACCTTGGTGGTTTGGAACTCAGTGGGCTCGTTGCCTACCCTGGAAAAATAGCACATATCACAGAATCTGCTTCAGGAAATTACAGTCACGTTAAGATTATCTACATAGCACCGGTAAGGAGACATTTTCATACGAAAAAACAATATGATTTTTTTAGTATTTTTTTCAAGCCATTACTATAATGGCCGATACAGTTCAGAAAACTTCAGACGGGTAATGTCTCTGCGCATGCGCACAACTGTCACGTGGTATTCTGGTAGTCGCATTTTAGACGCAGACTACCCCCCTTTTCTCTTCCACTCTCCCCCTTTCCCCTCTGCACGCTTTGTTCTTCGGGGCTCTATTTGGGATAAGAAACGCTTGGTTGTGATCAGTCATCATCATTGCACTCCATGCAATGTCTTTCTTCTCCTCACTGTATCCCATGGTAACACAACTATACACTAACTACTGCAGTAAAGCCGCGATACCAAAATGTATAAACTAGGAAAAAAGTACGAACAGCTTTATTATTTAACGATTGCAAAGTTGTGACGTTTCGGCGCGAGCCTTCATCAAACAAAAACAAACAGTCCGAATAATCAGAGAGAGAGAGAAAGAGAGGATACAAAGTATAGATTCACATGAATTTTATGGTAACGAAATAATAACAAATAAAAAAATTTAATGAAAAATTGTAAATGACTTTTCTTAGGTATTAGAACAGTACAGAATTACAGTCGCTAGTATGTCACCAGGAGCACAAACAATATGCATCCTATAGTCTGCAGCTAGTGATGTTATCATCTGTCTATCAACATCACTGCATTCATTTTAAGCGCAAGTTTTTCAAACGAGAAACAACGAAACTTTCACACAGTTAAGTGATTTACCAGAAATGTCCTGCGACAAAGTGTCCTTTAAATAAGCTGTTCAGTTCGGTGTTCTTTCTAGCTCTCCATTCTCCACTGTTGGTATCCTTCATCGGCCCAAAATATTCTTCTTAGGATCTTGTTCTCGAAGATCTGCAATTGTTGTTCATCTTTCTCTGTTGTACTCTACGTTTCTGATCCATACATGACGGCTGGTCTTATTATAGTTTTGTAGATTGTTATTGTTGGTGTTTTGGAACAGGATTTTGGATTTTAACAGGTGTTGCAAGGCCCAGTTTCGAGGTTTCTCTATCTGTTCCATAACGCTAATCTTTTTTACGGGATGGGGTTGTTGGCCCCATTTTCCAACCCCCCCCCCCCACTGGAGGACCAGGGTGCAAGTTTCGCCTGACCCCTATCCGTGCAGACCTTCCCAGCTTGGTTGGAACTGCCAGGAGAACTCCCACTCCTATAGCTCTGGTTAAGAATAGGGTATAGGGAATAAGGATAAGAAATTAGATTCTTTTGAAAACAAATGCATAAGGAAAATACTCTGCATCAGGTGGAATGAATTCAAGAATAATGCGGAGATAAGACAGATGACTGAACAACAACCAGTCTCATGGGTGATCAGGTAAAAGGAGATGGACATATGTTGGTCATTTGATGAGAAGAAACGAGAATCCCAAAACAAGCTATCAAGTGGAACACAACAGGCCGAAGAAAAAGAGGCAGACCGCGTGAAACTCTGAAGAGGACATTGTTAAGAGAGGCCAAATTAACAGGCATAAAATCCTTTGATGAGGTTGAAAGACTCGCCGAAGACAGGAAAAATTGGCGAACTACTTTGCGAGCCCTATGTGACGTTTAACAGCACGGGAAGGATATCAGATGAGATATAGCTCTGGGTGTGGTCAGGTTAACTTTCATCTCTAGAAACAATAATATGTCTTTAAACAGAAACGAGAGAGATTTTACACATATTTTTGTCATGATGTCAAAAATCTTCTCCTTAGTTTTCAAACGCCAAGAAAAAGTCTTTAATTTACCAACATTAAAATACTACGCTTTACAGACATTATGCCAAACAATAAATACTCCATACAATGTCGAAATACTGTCAGTACAGCTAACAGTTTTTCGTTAGCCTGTTCTTGTCAGCAAAATGCGGCTGACTGCCATAATAATTTAATATGTGACTATGGCTGATTCCCCCCCCCCCCCCCAAGTTTAAACGACTAATTGTGAAAGTATGAAATAAAAGAAAATTCTGCTTGGCATGGATGAAAAGTGTAATTTTTGCATAAGACATAAAATAGCTGCCTCACCTGGTTACGTTAATGGTGCTTGGATAAAATTACTGAATTTGAGCAAAACATTTTCACTTCTCCCCCCCCCCCCCACCCCCACGAAGTAGTATTAATCTCGAAAACAAAATATAGAAAACCATAAACATACTGAAGTGAGAGAAAGAAAATTCATAACAGGTACACCGATGAAACGTTATCAGTCTTCAGGCCGAACTGAAGTCGGATGTGTTATAGAGAGAACTTCGATACACATAATGAAAGTACAGTTATCCCAAGTAGAGCCTCGCGTATTGCTGCCACTTGCTCGTATCGCATAGCAGCAGGGCAGTGTCCATTTATCGAGCGTTAACAAGAGAAACGGCAAGCATGAGAATCAAGCAGGTCGGGATTTCAGCCACTACTGGGAAGAAGGCATTACAACTTGCATTTGGTCATCGACGTTTCGATACACGCAGCGTTGCTAGGACAGCTTTTTTTTCTGCACATTTCCCTTACTAGCCTATGTCCTTTTGTAATGCAACGTGAGTAGCCACAAGATCACATATTCCGCCATTTCTTTGGTGTGGGGTGTGAGGGGGCGGGGGGGGGGTGGAGGAGAATAACGACATTTTCTAACTGATTCATTCTTCGTCTGTTACGAACATTACGACAAGACTGCCTTAGACATCGCTCCAGTGGTTAGATAGCAGCTATCTCCTTCCGCACTTCCTGTAACTTTCGCCGATGTGGCACCCGCATTACGTTGTTCACAGTGATACTGCTCTACGGATTACAAATATTCGCATTGCGTTTCTTTGTTATGCGCACTCTTTTCCCTCGCTGTCACAGTTAAAGCCCAAATTAGCAATGCCCTCTGATGCTGTTCTTTTCTACAATGTGGTGAAAAGCTACAGCTTTTAAAATGTTACACATCACCATCATTATCATCGTCGTCATCATCATCATGTGCCGTGTGCGATCGTGCTTTTCAGTTTTCTGTGATCATGTAAGGCGCTCTTCTTTTGCTGTTTCATTTTGTCAGCCTGCCCACATATTGCGCTTTCTATATCTATGACAATGTAAAGGTGTGAACTATTGTATTATTGATGAACATTGAAGATGATTAAGTTTTTCTTTTGTTGAGTTTACTGTCTTGTATCTTCATGCACAACCTGATTACTGTTGTCTAGATTAAGTTTCACAAACATTACTACTTTACTAGATCAGAGCAAGTCCGATGAAATGCTCACTGCATTCTGACAAATTTTCACGATGTATTATCGACAACATCACTTGGATTGAATCTCTTAATCATTTGTTCACCATATCAAAATCATATTGTATATACAGCATTTAGGCAATCTTCTTCTTCTTCTTTGTTCGCTTCTACCACCAAGATCGCCCCGTGATCCTCCTGAATTTACTCCTGTGGTCCTCGATAGGTCTCGTTGTCCCCCTGTGGTCCCCGAAAGGACCATACGAGATCCACAAGAGGTTCAGAGTATCGCAGGGCTTGAGCCTGTATTCTTGGTGGGTCTCAGAAGCAGGAATGCATGACACCGTGGTTTTCGTTGCACCAGTTTAATCTAGATTTGGACTTTCTCACCGGAAAACCTCAACATGTTTTGGATATCAGTGTATCCCCGCTGTGTGAGAGGTGGTTGCCCATCCAGGCTAGCGTTGGACTTTCTCACCGGAAAACCTCGACGTGATTAGGATACGCATACATCCCCGAGGTGGTTGCCTATCTAAACTGCACTGGTCCAGTGTGGTCGTGGCCGCTACCCTTCCTTGCTGTGACCAGGACGGAGCTTTTTTTCTAGGAGGACGAATCCTCGCCACTAGTAAGTTTCACCCCTGGGTTGAGCCGGTTTAGGCATATTATCCCAGTATGGGCGTGTTTAGGACGTGACCGACCTCTAGAGCGGAGGTACCGTGACATGCGTAGCCATCAGGTTTCACCCCTGGTTTAAGCCGGGTTATGCATATTTCACTAGTATGGGTGTATATCGGACGTGACCGGTCTCTAGAGCAGAGGTGCAGTTGTATGAGTAGTTCTCGCCGCGAGACCACTGGACATACCGATTAAGCTTCACTTTATCCTGTCCATCACCTTTTCACATCGGGGCCGCACGTCAACCCTAATTTCTTTTTCGCATTTTCTTCATTGGCCGGTAGGAGTTTCACTCCACGCGTGGCATCCGAAGAATCTCGCCAGCAGTGTCTTAACCTCTGGGTTAAGCCGGTTCAGGCATTTTGCCCGATATAAGTGCACATAGGACGTGGCCGACCTCCAGACCAGAGGTGTCGTGATTTGACTACTGTTTACTTCGCTTAATCTTTTATTTCACCTTTTCCAGATTGGTGCCGCGCGGAAACCCCATTCGCACCATTCTTGCTGGCCGGGAGGAGCCCCACTCCACGCACGGCAGGTGAAGAATCTCACCAGCAGCGGTAGATGAGCTACCAAACATGACTCTCATCTACCCGAAGCGTTGGTTTTCAGGCGCCAGATATTCGCCTTCGCCCCTTCTCCTGTCAGTTTGAACACATCTTCAGTCTAACACTACTTCTGAATCTAATATCGTCTCGTTCTATTTCTTGTTCGTCTGTGCTTCGGTTCCCTCAGTGTCTCCTAGTGAGTGTTTTCGAATCGTGGCATGGACTGTCTTCCTTTTATATCTGGACTGGCCTCTGTTTACTGCACATCCTGGTTCAAACGGTACCCCCTCTCTTGTCCTTTTTCTGTTCTTCTCTGATCGTCCTTGTTTCTCAGTCTTCAGGCTCCTTCCTCTCCAACTGCCCCGTGACTTATATGTCGTAAGTCAATTGTCCAATAGGCCATGCCTCTAAATATTTAATTGGTCACCTGGCCGAGTCGGTAACTCCTTTATTTAAAAACCGTGTGCAATAGCGTCCTAAGATTAGCAAGCTAATAAGTGTCAACTCCGTTTATACAATTGTCATTTATCTAAGTCATTATCTTCCTCTTTCATTTCGGGGGTTTTATTATGTCCTCGCTTTTCACTGTGTCTGCCTTTTCTAATTCTGTTTACTTGTGTCAGCGTCCAGTCATACTAATGTCATGGAAGTTTGTTTTTCTACCTTGCTCTAATTTTCCTGCTTACTTTTTCTGTTGCTATTAGATGTTACTATATGCCTACAATATATTTATAATCATATTCATTAATAATAATAATAACAACTATAATCATTACTTACAAGGCCATGCTACATATTCATAATTTTCTTTTTCCTTGAGTTTTCCATAATTGTTAGATTCTTTAGCTGCTACATTCCCATGACTTAACGAAATAATTAGAATTGTATTTTATTTAAAATGTATATTTTGAAGTTCTGTAATTTCTCTGAAAACTTCATTTGTGTTTTCTTTTATATCGACATATAAGGCATACTTTGTATCCTCCAAACCCACAGAAAGTTTCTATCGGAAGTTCTAATCTCTACAAATTTATTCCGTAGTTGGGGTCAAGACCTCTGACAGTACATTCGGTTTGTGATTATTTTTGTTCTTATTAATTTCTTAATTATGTTCCTATCAAACAAACATACAAACAAACAAACAACAATCACACAAATTATATTTTAACAAACACTTCGGACATTTTTTTAAACTAGGAAATGACATCGGGCCTATATTTAGCTTATTTTGTAATTTTAAAATGTGAATCTCCGAAGAACTTAAAGACAGTAAAACATATATATATTTTTTTTTTTCTTTCTTTCAACGCCATCTAGGTAACAAATAGTTGGAGCATGCACAGGTTAATGCATACAAGTTTCTTATGTGTCCGTGTCTCCTCTCATTTTGTGCAAAACAAAAGGACTTTCGGCCCTATTTCCATAGTGTAGGTAAGTGCTTTTACCCTGTTCTAGCTTCCAGCGGTACCCCTGGAAACAGACAGTAATCTGGTAAAGTGATTAACGGATCGTAACGGAAAGTTGAACATGGTCCTAGAAAAGCTTCTAGCCTAATCATTGTGCTGGGCTCAAGAAGAAGAAGACAATCAAATCAAGAAAGAGACAAATCCCAGCATCATGAAATGGAGATTTGAGACCGCGGGCTCGTATTGCGCAACGTTTAATGATGATAGTGTTTCATGTGCAAGCTGTTGTAAGATAGATAACTGAGTGTATGTGCATGTGTGTGTATATATACTCGCATGTGTGTTGGAAGGAAAAAAAAATGAAGGGGGGCGGTATCGTCATGCACCAGTTCGCTGTTCTGCTCGTGGAGTATCTCGAATTACAACAGAGTTGTATGTCAAGAGTAAATTTGTCTGAGAGCGTTTGGTGGAAAGCTATGATTGGACGAGTGCAATTTAAGGCCAGGAATTTCTGTGTGTAGGACTGCCAACTGCGAGCGGGTAAAAAGGCAAACGTTGGTTATTATATTTGCACAAATTTCGTAGCTCGTGTCGGCTGTTTAAATAGAAATACAACACCTTTACATAAGTTTGTGATACAAGTCTGTGTTGATCCACCCAACGCATGAGTGCTTCCTACAATTTCAACGAAGCTTTAACACGTCACGCTTTTTAAAGTAATCGATGTGGAAAAAAAAAGAGCGAGAAGAGACAGAAGAAGCGTCGTGGCTCTAAATTTGTAGATGACATTTACCGTTACTGACTACTTGTGCTTAGTCAAACAGTGACATCAGCTCAGTGACATTTCAGAGTTACGCTACATTAGATGATGTATCGTTTTCTGTTGGCGCTTAGAAATGTGCGAAGATGTCATGTAATGTCGGCCATTGCCATCCTTCCTTTATAGGTCAGTGGCGTTATGAAACGAATTTATTTGCTGTTTTGCTAGAAGACTTACTAGACGGTTATTGCTTGGTTAATTAGATGGATGGATGGACTCAAGTGCCAAATCCTTCTATCTTGTAACCAACTGCAGTGTCTATAAATTACAAAAACAAATAAATGCCCCTGAACGATCTTTATGGAGAGCAGTTTATGCAGATTAGTCTTGCCTAAGGCGTAGAATAACCTGGCACAAGTGCTAGCCGTGCCTCATGGGAATTAATTACCGTACAAACTGGCAAATAGTTTCACATAATTTTTTTTTAAATGGCAGGATAATTTAAGTCTAGTAAATATAGTCAACATATCACATATATTTTATCACATGAATTCTAACAGTTGAAGGAACTAAAGTACACATTTTAAAATTGTTTTCAATGATAACAGATCGCGGGCCGCATAAGATAAACTAGGACCACATGCTGTTGTCGGGCCTCGTAGTTCACCTCTCAGTGACAGACAAGCCAGGCATGCGTGTAGGCATAGTTACTGCGCATGCGTCTTGCTTTAAAACGAAAGACTCCGCTGTTTTGTGAGTGCAGTAAATAAGATCAGCGTTTACGGATCTGCAAATCACTGTTTCTCAATCTTTTGTCAGGTTCCACATACTCAAAACAAGTGACCACGTTAGCGAATATTTACCGGTAAATTATCGATAAAAAAAGACAAAAACCTAAACTTTTGGAGACCGTCAGTTATTGTAACCGGTTCATGTGATCAAATACCCAGTAAAAAGCAACCAGCGAAATCGGCGAAATGATAATCGGGCCAGTAAGTTAAAACTGCTCAGTTTGCATGGAGCCAGTTTGGACTTTGGTTCAGCATGTGAGCAAGTTGTAATGATTAGATCTCGCCACAAATCCACAAATAAGGTAGTGGGCGGGGGGATCCACACGAACATTCAATTCCTACTGAAGTTTATAAAGTGTGCTTGATTTTAGATTTAAAAAAAAGTATCAGTGCGGAGAAAACTGGTAATTTGGAAAGTACTTCATGCAAGGTGGTGAACGACATGTACAACTTTACCAGTGTCAAAAAATCATAACGCGATCAATGCCTAAAGTCAATGATCATTTGCCGCAACTCTCTCTCTCTCTCTCTCTCTCTCTCTCTCTCTTTCTCTCTCTCTCTCTCCACTCCCGACTAAAAGGAAATTTTTAAAAGTTAAAAACAAAAAAACCCACAAAACTTTCATGTTTCTAAAGCTTATTTTGAAACGCCGAGGCTTGCGTAGAGTAAAACAACTTTCTAGGCTAATATTTCTGCCTGCCCGGTCCCCTCACACAGCGTAGCTGCTGGCACTCTGCTGCATACTCCACATTTGTTCTGCATAATCTAACATGTCTCTTCGTAGACCCCAGTTTCAGAGCCACTGAAGCAAAGCCCAGTTTAGATCAAATGCAACATATTCTTCTCCCCCCCCCCTTTTTTTTTGACAGAATATATTACATTATCGTTTAAATCTTCGTTCCCCTTTCTATTTCCCACAGTTCCCCCCCCCCCACCACCACCACCACGGGGGCAAAAGGGGGGGGGGACACACACACACGATAATTCTAACGTTCTAGCTTAAACATCCTATAAGCAAGGGGGGGGGGGGAGAAAGCTATATCTAGTAGTTAACATAAAGATGACAACGCTGCCTGAAAACTAAGACGTTTTCGTAAGAGGGGGAAAAAAAAAGGATATGATTTATTAAAACGAAGGAAGAAATCTGTACAGCGATGGGAACGGAAACGGCAACAGGTATTTCTAGGAAGAAAGAATATTCCTAACATCATACAGCCTCTAAGAAAAGTTGGAATAATTCCAGAAGAGGTGCATTAGTTCAGTCGTATTTATAGAAATAAGGTAGGTAACTGCGTAAAGGGACTGCATAAATCTAACGTGTGTTGAAGTAGAAGGCACATGCAAAATGTGGGATGAGAACCAGATAACAGTGAAGGCGCTATGATATTTTGTAACCGGAACAACTGTACCTGTCTTTCACCTTGCATGAAGTACTTTCCGAAGTACTGGTTTTCTCCGTACAGCATTTGGTACTTTCATACTTTGTCAGTGCAAAATTAAACATATTTTACAAACACCAGCGAGAAGTAGATATTCGTTCCATTTTTTTTAATTGAGACGAGATTTAATCTTTACAAAATGTTCATATGCTGTCATCATCATCATCATCATCAGGTGCCGTGCCTACTGGCGTTGGCTATTATGCTTCTCAGAGTATACGATCCTTCATGCAGGCCATCAGCTCAGTTGGTGATCTCCTCTCACACCATCCCATCAGACTGCCTAGTATCGTTTCTCTTGGTCTTCCTCTTGATCTTTTTCCGTCTATTTTTCCTGTTGTTATAATATTTTCAATGCCTCCTCTTCTCATAGCATGTCCTATGAAAGTACATTGTCTCTCTCGTATCTTTCTCACAAGGTTATTTGTCTCTCCAGCTCTTCTCATACATTCTTCATTAGTTATTTTTGCTGTCCAGGGGATTCGCAACATTCTTCTAATAAACCACATTTCTGCTGCTTTCAATGATTTTTGTGCAGACTTGCCTATTGTCCATGATTCACTTCCATATAACAAGATAGGTTCAATATACCATTTTAGGACTCGTTTTCTAACATTCATTGATAACGATGTGTTGGTCAATATGTTTCTCATTCTCTGAAATGCAGTCTTTGCTTGGCCTATTCTGTTCCTAATTTCTGTTCTGCATTTCCCATCTGAAGTTGTTACTGCTCCAAGATATTTGAATTTCTGCACCTGCTTTAGAATAGTTCCGTTTAATTTTATACTGCATGCTGGTGGATTCTTTTTCTTAGATATAACCATAGTCTTTATCTTTTTGATGTTCAAAGTAAGGCCTTTCTGTTCACTTTCTTTGGCCACTTTAACCAAGAGATTTTGCAGGTCTTGTTGGTTCTCTGTACTGTGTCGTCAGCATACCGAAGGTTGTTAATATTGTATCCTCCAATTTTTATGCCTGGTTCTGTGATGATCGTTCTTGGAATATGCTGTACTAGAGTCAAATCTGGCCGATTCTCCTCCATGCAAAGTGAGCATCATCATCCTGATGGCCTGAATATTCGCCAAATGATTTCGCTGGTTGCTTTTTATTAGTTTTTTATTTTTTAAATACAAACCGGTTACAGAACCTACGACCTCCAAAAGTTTCGTTTTTTTTCTTTTTTTTTTTCTGTCGCTAATTTACCGGTAACTGCCGGTTAGTGCGATCACTGGCCAAACAGACCAGAAGTGGCAAAACTTGCTTCAAATAAAAGCCACATTTGATAAACTCCAGATGTTTGAGAGCTACACGACATGAACAAATATTACATACAGGTTTTTATTGTTACATGCACATTTTGCTACAGAAAATGTAATATAAATACTAAAAAAGCACATGCACGTAGTAAAAATTTGTCTGTTATCAGTGCTTGCTTGTAGAATTACTGATTCTGCAGCACAGATCCATAGGTTCTCTCCTCTGATTCAAATCTGGCATCGAAATAAGCATTCGAATTCTCAAATAAATTTACTCACCACGAACATTACATTTACCTTTTAATCCAGCAGGCTCTCAGTTTATACCAGGTTTTACAAAATATCTGAAGCTTTAGTTTTCGAAATTTACTTTTTATATTAATTGTGATGTAAAAAATAACTTGGCCAACATTTTTTCCACCAGCCGTACATTATATGCGGTTCGCTGGCGAGGTTGCAGCCCTTGAAACAGACGGCTATTGTTGGATGCTAGTGCTGCAGATCCGATGTTCGTAGCAGTTGGTGCTGTGGTGAAGGTACTCGAGTAAAGCCATTTCAGCTGATACGTTGTGAAAAAATGGTTTTTTTTTTCACTTACTGCACAAAGTGGACGTGAAATCTTGGACATCTCAGAAAAAAAAAATCCGCCACCATGTAGAAGATGCAAATCTCTACCACGCTGGCAATGTTGTAATAACCGTGCAAAAAATTCATTCATTAAAATGTCGTGTTCTGTACTGAACTTTCGTTATATTCTCTTCATAGCGTATCTGAAGACCCGTCTGTTGTCTAGCCAGGCCGGGAGTGTGGTGTTTAGTGTGTCGGTGATGTCTTGGGTTCATGGCCTCATCAACAGCCCACTCTCTAGTTTCTCAGGAATAACTTCCTCTATTAATGTCGTCTCTGGGCCTTTATAGGATAGGACCAAATAAGCACAAATTATTACTATTGTTATTATTGTTATATTATAGCTGAGAAGCTAGTTTTCATTTACAGCTGTCCCTTACAACATGATTTTGTTACTCCTTTGGCCTTTTGTTGTTCCAAGATACTCACAGGGCTCTTCGTCACATCACAGAAGACAGTAACTGACAAATGCCAATCAACAAAACTCGGAATTAAATGACATGTTTTCGGACTAGATTTGTTCTCACTGCGAAATGTATGAAATTATTTGATAAGCATAAATACGAGTTGAAGACGATGGTATGAACAATCTGTCATTTGCTGGCCATATAGTACAAACACTGGGTCCTGCATAGAGAAGGATTCTGGGAAGGAAAGTAGGATGAGGTCTTGGCTAGTGATGATAATGTCAGTTTATGACGCTGTAATCTCAGAGTCAAGACATTCAGAAGTTCAGTATTTGATTTCATATGAAAATTATTTGAATGAATATTCTAAGATACACTGTAATACGATATTGAAGCAGGTGGATCTCTCTCTCTCTCTCTCTCTCTCTCTGAACCTGAAATGCCCAAGGCACATAGGGCTTCCTCAAGGGTTTTCCATAAAGCCTGTGCTTTGCGGCTCACTTGCCCAGGTGAGCCCTCTATTGCTCATCATTTTCTCTGTTGTTCTTCTCCATGTCTCCTTTGGTTTACCCTTACTTCTGTTCGCCTGTGGTGTCCTCTTTTGTGCTATTTTTGGTAGTGACCAGTCAGTCATCCGGAGCATATGTTCCAACCAACTCCAGCGTCTTTCCTCAATAATTGCTGTCAGTGACTTCATCTGCATTTCTGCCAATAAGATGTTATTTCTTACGGTGTTTGGCCAACGCTTATTTTAATGGAAGTCTGCCAAGCAGTTGTGTGTGCGCTTGCGTGCATTTTGAATGGGAATAATCGACCACATTTAAAATAGACCATGTCTGTAAAACAAGGTCAAGTTTCGTTTGGTCTGGGAAATTCATCATCATCATCATCATCATCATCATCATCGTCGTAGTCGTCGTCGTCATCATCATCATCGGCAATGATCGACTAGTTAGTTACAGCCCAGAATTTATTCTGGCGTCTTGAAAGGCAATAACAAATTCCCACAGACTCACTCTATATGCACCCAGCACAAAGTCTAGCCACTTCTGCTTCTACAGTTTTTCCAGATACTTCTGTAGGCTCAACATGATCTACGATTTGGTGGTGGAGTTCTCGGGAGACTCTCTTACTGGGTTAACTCCGGATCTTCAGCAAACAACTCACCGTTGGCCACAAGGAATGGATCGGCAGTTCCAGGGAGGTAAGTACAAGAAAGATTTGGCCTGCATTATGGACTACTTAAAGATCACATGATTAAGTCATGTGACATGTAATGAGATGAAGCAGACGACCAGTGGGAGATATCGGGGTCGCGGTGAGTTACAGATACATTTAACTAATTTGACCACATCAGCAGTTAAATTTCAGTATGAAATCGTTAAAGATGAAGCTGACATAATGCGAGGTCTTTTCATTACTGGTTTCCACAGGTGTCCTGACATAGACCACATTTTAGTCATAAAATAATCATCGCACGAAAATCGGTAACTGTAAGCGGCTTCAAATCTAAGCATTTGCGTTCGTATTTAAATCAGATTTATTAGTTTTAAAATGAAAACCGTGCTCGAGGGACAAAAAAAGTAAAGAAACGACAACGATAAAGATGATAACACAGCGTCAAGAGATGGATAAGGATTCAACTTGGCGGGGTGCAGTGTAGCTTCATGACATACAACATATAATGCGGAATGGCAGATGACCATGCCCATCTCCACTTTCAGAAAAGATTACATTGGTATGTAATAAACTACTTACAGCACTTGAATCACAGCATTATATATGCGTGTGTGTAACTTTTTCTAACAGAGGACTGTTCTGAGACCTTTTTTTTGTGTAGAAAAGTGTCAGAAGTTGGACTGTTGCTAAATGTGGTTTTAACTTTCAGTTTATTGTATGTGTGTGTACTCGCTTTGGCACCATGATTTGTAAAAAAAAAATAGTATGCATATTTAATCAAAATAATGATTACATGCGGGATAGAGAGGGGTTTGCTACGTCATTAATGAGTTTAGCTCTTGGAAGGATCAAGTGTCACCAGGTTGATGTGGATATATTGCCCAGGGCATGAGCGAGTGAGAGGCAGTGAGGTAGTTGATCATGTATAATCTATTGCACCATATACGATTCCTATGGACAGGATGGATATACTTATGTCAGTGGAAGAGAAACTGATGCAGGGAGAGGAAAGGGCATATGTGGATAATGTATATCTACAGAGGATGAAGGATGGAGGTGTGGGGAGGGGGGGAATGAAGAGCCATGTTGCCGGCTGGTAGACTTTGAGGTTGCTGGCTGGCAGAATTCGAGGTTGCTGGCTGGTAGACTTTTAGGTTGCTGGCTGGCAGAATTCGAGGTTGCCGGCCGGTAGACTTTGAGGTTGCCAGCCGGTAGACTTCGAGGTTGCCAGCTGGCAGACTTCGAGGTTGCTGGCTGGCAGAATTCAAGGTTGCTGGTGGTTGACTTTGAGGTTGCCAGCTGGTAGTCTTCACTACACTGAAAAGAGTCCCTTATCCATTTTACAGTCTACACTATACTGAAAAGAGTCCCTTATCCATTTTACAGTCTACACTACACTGAAAAAGTCCCTCATGCATTATACATTTTTACATTACAATTAAAATAAAATGGCATAATGAAACACCCTAACTTTTACCTGTGTAGTTTTTATTATTTTGTTTGCTATTATATGTGAATTATCATTTAACATTTTTCCTCAGGTCAAACTTTCAGAATAGCTCAGACTCAGCTTGAAACTTCTGATGGACATGCATCTTACAGCACTAAAAAAAGTGAATTAAAAGCTTTCAATATTAATATCCAGCAACCTCAGGTACTCACCAAAGTAAGAACAGAGTTAACTGTCAGACCGCAGTCGTTTTAGCAGATCTTTTTTACCAACAATGGCTGCTGCAGTTGTGAAGGACCAAGTCAATATACAGATACTGACAGACTCTGGAGGACAGTACTCTGAAGTTGTAAGTTATTTAGTGATCTTCTGTAATGTGAAAGTAGTAAGGTTTTTGCTTGAGATAGATTACTGCATCCATTGTGCTTAGTTTGCTCCGTATTGTTGATATCATGAATGCAGGTACTGTACTTGTCTTTTGTGCCCATTGATGATAATGGTAATGTTCTTGATGACATCATGATGTAATGGTTTTCTTTGTTTCCTAAGGCATGTAAAAAAAATGGTTAAAATCCTTCTGGTGACCTTCACAGTGACATGGATCATTTAAATCTACATTTTCACCATAATATGTAAGGAAAGCCACTACAGTGAACCTGCGATAACAGAATATTAAAACTACCCAAAACAAAAGTAGAAACAGCAAAATAATAAAGCAGTTCCTGTTTTTGTTTTAGAATAGTCTTAACATTTTGTTATGCCATGGAGGCACCTGGGGAATATGTTCATGTGCCTACTTTCCTGGACCTGTCAGCACATTAGAAGCTGGTGTGGTCAGTCTTACTTTTGCTACCTTTCCATTCCCAGCTCCAGAAGGAGTTGACCAAACTGGTGTCTTCAGGGAACACTTTGAGAATGTGAAATGTCTTGGTTGGCAGTGGTTCACTAGCCTTGGTATATCTTACGTTTGACTAGACTTGGTATATCTTACGGTTGACTAGACTTGGTATATCTTATGGTTGACTAGATTTGGTATACCTTACAGTTGACTAGACTTGGTATATCTTATGGTTGTCTAGATTTGGTATATCTTATGGTTGACCAGCTTTGTTATATCTTATAGTTGATTAACCTTTGTATATCTTATGGTTGATTAGCCTTGGTATATCTTATGGTTGTCTAGCTTTGTTATATCTTATAGTTGATTAACCTTTGTATATCTTATGGTTGATTAGCCTTGGTATATCTTATGGTTGTCTAGCTTTGGTATATCTTATGATTGATTAGTCTTGGTATATCTTATGGTTGATTAGTCTTGGTATATCTTATGGTTGATTAGCCTTGGTATATCTTATGGTTGACCAGCTTTGGTATATCTTATGGTTGATTAGCCTTGGTATATCTTATGGTTGATTAGCCTTGGTATATCTTACAGTTGACTGGACTTGGTATATGGTTGACTAGCCTTGGTATATCTTATGGGTGTCTAGGTTTGGTATATCTTATGGTTGTCTAGCTTTGGTATATCTTATGATTGGCTAGACTTGGTATATCTTATGGTTGGCTAGCTTTGGTATATCTTATGGTTGTCTAGCTTTGGTATATCTTATGGTTGACCAGCTTTGGTATATCTTATGGTTGATTAGCCTTGGTATATCTTATGGTTGATTAGCCTTGGTATATCTTATGGTTGTCTAGCTTTGGTATATCTTATGGTTGATTAGCCTTGGTATATCTTATGGTTGACCAGCTTTGGTATATCTTATGGTTGATTAGCCTTGGTATATCTTATGGTTGACCAGCTTTGGTATATCTTATGGTTGACTAGCCTTGGTATATCTTATGGTTGTCTAGCTTTGGTATATCTTATGGTTGTCTAGCTTTGGTATATCTTATGGTTGTCTAGCTTTGGTATATCTTACAGTTGACTAGACTTGGTATATCTTATGGTTGTCTAGCCTTGGTATATTGTATGATTGACTAGCCTTGGTATATCTTACAGATGACTTCTTACATCTTATGTCCTTCCCATGCCGCTGAACATCACGTAGGGCTCACATGGTAGCTTGTCAAGATTTCTTGTTTTTGGCGAGCTTTTCAACCTCATGAAGGGATGTTGAAGAGATGACACCAGATGAATTGGCTACACAGGCCAAAGATATCTTAGTAACAACAGCTAAAGACATGGTTCCAGTGAAGAAAACACAAAAGAATAGATGGATCACAGCAGGTACACTAGAACTGATAAAACAATGTAGAGAAATGAAGACGCAGTGGAGAGTGACAAACAACAACAAAGATAAATATAAAACTTTAACAAAAGAAGTACGAAGAAACATAAGAAAAGACAAAAAACAATACATACAAGATTGTTGTGAAAGAATAGAAGAACATCAGAAGTGTGGAAGAGATAGTGAAATGTTTAAAGAAATGAAGACATTGACGAGAAATGTCACACCTAAGCTAAATGTAATTTGTGATGAGATGGGGAATACCCTGACAGAGACAGAGGAAATTCTAGAAAGATGGAAGGAATATTGCAAAAGGATGTATGAAACAACTGACTGTGGAAACAGAAATCAACAGTGTGAATTATTATTAGAGGAGAAAGAACCCGAGCCGACAATGGAAGAAGTTTTATGGGCAATAAAGAATCTGAAAAATGGTAAATCACCAGGATGTGATGAGATAACCGCTGAATTTATTAAAGCAGGAGGAAAGGAGTGTGCAACAATCTATCATGCACTATGTAAAAAGATATGGCATTCAGGTATTTGGCCAAAGAATGGAAAAGAACTGTATTCATACCACTGCCAAAAAAGGGTAACCCGAAATTATGCACCAACTACAGAACTGTTGCCCTGATTAGTCATGCCAGTAAAATTCTGTTAAAAATCATAATGGGTAGACTTCGAAAGAAAATAGAAGAAGAAGTCAATATGGTCCAAGCTGGCTTCAGGCAAGGAAGAGGATCAAGAGATCATATATTCAATCTAAGATTAATAATAGAGAAATGCAGGGAGTTTAATGTGAATCTATATTTATCCTTTATAGACTACTCAAAGGCATTTGATTGTGTACAACACCTGAAACTTTGGGATATAATGGAAAAAATGGGATTTCCAACACATTTGATACAAGTAACATCACTGCTGTATCTAGACCAACAAGCAGCAGTAAGAATAAATGGTGAGACAACAACTTGGTTTGACATAAAACAAGGGGTCCGTCAGGGGTGCATATTGTCACCCTACTTATTTAACTTGTATACTGAAAATATAATGAGGAATGTTAGAGAAGATGTAGATAAAGAATATTACGATGCCATAACAGTTGGAGGTTATGAAATACCAGAGATTAGATATGCTGATGACACAGTATTGCTGTCCACAACACAAGAAGGAATGGAAAAACTAATTATGTCAGTCCGCAAGAACAGCGAAGAGCAGAACCTCTATCTTAATGCAAAGAAAACTAAAGTGATGACAACTGACAAAACAAACAAGGCAACTGAAATATGTATCAATGAGGAAAAACTGGAAGAAGTGGAGAGTTTTGAATATCTTGGATCACTACTAACTAATAATGGAGATACAATGAGGGGAAATTAAAAGGAGGACATCTGTTGCTATTCAGAAAGTAAAACAAATGAAGAATCTGTGGAGAGGAGCAGACAGAACCACAAAAATAAGATTTTTAAGGGCATGCATCTTTCCCATCGCAACATATGCCTGTGAGACCTGGACACTTAACAAAACAGCTGAGAAACACATAAATGCCTTTGAATGTAAATGTTACAGAAGAGTTCTCCAAATATCGTGGACACAAAAAAGAACAAATATATCTATACTACAAGAGCTTAATATTGAAGAAGGCTGGCTAGTAAAGAGGATTAAAGAGAGAAAACTTAAATATTTTGGACACATTAAACGTCATGATAATTTAGAGAAGACCATATTGGAAGGATACATAATGGGAAAAAGAAAAAGAGGAAGACCGAAACGAAGATGGCTGCAAGACATCGTTGACGATCTGGAGATGGATGCAGCAGCAGGCTATCTTGCTCACAACCGAGAGGCCTACAGGAGTGCTGTTTGGGAGGCAAAGTTCTGCAAGGGACATGCAAAGGAATGAATGAATGAATGAAGGGATGTTATTCCTACTAAACTGGCCTCTCTTAACAATGTCCTCTTTAGAGTTTCATGTGGTCAACCTACAGTTGATTAGACTTGGTATATCTTACAGTTGACTAGCCTTAATGTATCCTATAATTCACTAGTGTTGGTATATTTTAACATTCACTGGCCTTGGTGTCTCTGATAGTTCTGATAATGGCTGATTTTATATGTTTTATTTGGATTATGTGACTGTTTATTTATTGGAGATGATTATTTTGAGACATTATCAATATGTTAGTAACTCATATTATTTTTCATGTCTGTAGGTTGGATTTGTGTATGTGTTTAATCTGATTGTGGGCACTGGGGCACTGACCATGCCTGCTGCTTTCAAGGAAGCGGGATGGCTGCTGAGTTTGATTGCCATCATTGTTCTGGCCTTCATGAGGTGGGTGATGCAAGAGATGATGGAATTTTAGTGAGAACTGTATTATTTGTATCTGGGCATTTTGTTTAAGTTCAATGATTCATTTAACTCTTTCCGTGCGTATGGTCGAATTTTCGACACTTCCGGTGGTCCCAAGCGTGCGTATGGTCGAAAATTTGACATTGTTTGTTTCATTAAAACAAGCGGTGTAACATTTAGATTGTACATATTTCATCCGCGATTCCGGTGACACTTTCAAAATGGCGAATGCGTGCCTAGTTACGAGCGATGCCGAGCGAGAACAAGGACGCGAAGCATGGAAATTTTTCAATTTTTGACGATGTAGATAGGGGTATGGCCACCCCGCTGCTCTTGAATGTTTTCTAAGTAGATTTAGACATATTTAGATGACTGGAGAAGTAGTTAGAAGTAGTTAGGAGGTTATTTCAGACATTCATTCAGCGGAAATGCAATACGGAGTCACAATACGAGATCGACAAGTAGATCTACACATCTTAGATGGTAAGTAGGGGTAAGTAGCGCGAATCTAGACCTATCCGATGGTGAGCTGGCCACAACACAAGAAGGAATGGAAAAACTAATTATGTCAGTCCGCAAGAACAGCGAAGAGCAGAACCTCTATCTTAATGCAAAGAAAACTAAAGTGATGACAACTGACAAAACAAACAAGGCAACTGAAATATGTATCAATGAGGAAAAACTGGAAGAAGTGGAGAGTTTTGAATATCTTGGATCACTACTAACTAATAATGGAGATACAATGAGGGGAAATTAAAAGGAGGACATCTGTTGCTATTCAGAAAGTAAAACAAATGAAGAATCTGTGGAGAGGAGCAGACAGAACCACAAAAATAAGATTTTTAAGGGCATGCATCTTTCCCATCGCAACATATGCCTGTGAGACCTGGACACTTAACAAAACAGCTGAGAAACACATAAATGCCTTTGAATGTAAATGTTACAGAAGAGTTCTCCAAATATCGTGGACACAAAAAAGAACAAATATATCTATACTACAAGAGCTTAATATTGAAGAAGGCTGGCTAGTAAAGAGGATTAAAGAGAGAAAACTTAAATATTTTGGACACATTAAACGTCATGATAATTTAGAGAAGACCATATTGGAAGGATACATAATGGGAAAAAGAAAAAGAGGAAGACCGAAACGAAGATGGCTGCAAGACATCGTTGACGATCTGGAGATGGATGCAGCAGCAGGCTATCTTGCTCACAACCGAGAGGCCTACAGGAGTGCTGTTTGGGAGGCAAAGTTCTGCAAGGGACATGCAAAGGAATGAATGAATGAATGAAGGGATGTTATTCCTACTAAACTGGCCTCTCTTAACAATGTCCTCTTTAGAGTTTCATGTGGTCAACCTACAGTTGATTAGACTTGGTATATCTTACAGTTGACTAGCCTTAATGTATCCTATAATTCACTAGTGTTGGTATATTTTAACATTCACTGGCCTTGGTGTCTCTGATAGTTCTGATAATGGCTGATTTTATATGTTTTATTTGGATTATGTGACTGTTTATTTATTGGAGATGATTATTTTGAGACATTATCAATATGTTAGTAACTCATATTATTTTTCATGTCTGTAGGTTGGATTTGTGTATGTGTTTAATCTGATTGTGGGCACTGGGGCACTGACCATGCCTGCTGCTTTCAAGGAAGCGGGATGGCTGCTGAGTTTGATTGCCATCATTGTTCTGGCCTTCATGAGGTGGGTGATGCAAGAGATGATGGAATTTTAGTGAGAACTGTATTATTTGTATCTGGGCATTTTGTTTAAGTTCAATGATTCATTTAACTCTTTCCGTGCGTATGGTCGAATTTTCGACACTTCCAGTGGTCCCAAGCGTGCGTATGGTCGAAAATTCGACATTGTTTGTTTCATTAAAACAAGCGGTGTAACATTTAGATTGTACATATTTCGTCCGCGATTCCGGTGACACTTTCAAAATGGCGAATGCGTGCCTAGTTACGAGCGATGCCGAGCGAGAACAAGGACGCGAAGCATGGAAATTTTTCAATTTTTGACGATGTAGATAGGGGTATGGCCACCCCGCTGCTCTTGAATGTTTTCTAAGTAGATTTAGACATATTTAGACGACTGGAGAAGTAGTTAAGAGTAGTTAGGAGGTTATTTCAGACATTCATTCAGCGGAAATGCAATACGGAGTCACAATACGAGATCGACAATTAGATCTACACATCTTAGATGGTAAGTAGGGGTAAGTAGCGCGAATCTAGACCTATCCTATGGTGAGCTGGCCACAATCAGTGTCTAAAAACATCACATTACTTCTTTTTTCCTAAAAAACTCTGCATTTATGAAATTTTCATTCATTTAGCTATACTTTGACACGTATTACGTATACAGAAGTACATGGAAATGCTGTTTTCCATTTCATTTTACAACTATACCCCCTTACAGTCAAGACCCACGTTTTTACTCCTGCACGCCATGACACGTCCGTGTTTTTCCTCCCGCACGGAAAGAGTTAAACCATACTCTGACAGAGAAATTATAATTTTTTTCCCGTTGTCTCCATTTGAACAACTGTTTTTAATGACAGCACTTTCAGATTAACAGTTCTTTTTTTTAGGTAATTCCCTCAGAGGTTGAACAGTTAGTTCAGGGTATTATTTTGTGGGTGATCTCTCACTCAAGTTGAACAGTTAGTTCAGGGGATTATTTTGTGGGTGATATCTCACTCAAGTTGAACAATTAGTTCAGGGTATTATTTTGTGGGTGATCTCTCACTCAAGTTGAACAATTAGTTCAGGGTATTATTTTGTGGGTGATCTCTCACTCAAGTTGAACAGTTAGTTCAGGGGATTATTTTGTGGCTGATGTCTCACTCAAGTTGAACAATTAGTTCAGGGTATTATTTTGTGGGTGATCTCTCACTCAAGTTGAACAATTAGTTCAGGGTATTTTTGTGTGGGTGATATCTCACTCAAGTTGAACAATTAGTTCAGGGTATTATTTTGTGGATGATATTTCACTCAAGTTGAACAGTTAGTTCAGGGTATTTTTTTTGTGGGTGATATCTCACTCAAGTTGAACAATTAGTTCAGTATTGTTTTGTGTGGGTGATATCTCACTCAAGTTGAACAGTTAGTTCAGGGTATTTTTTTGTGTGGGTGATCTCTCACTCAAGTTGAACAATTAGTTCAGGGTATTTTTTTGTGGGTGATATCTCAGTGAAGTTTAACGGTTGGTTCAAGTGGGTTTTGTGGTTGAGATAATTTATTTCCAAATAGTTGTTTTGAGGTGACAGCTTATTTGAAATCAGAAGCATCAAGCTCAGACAACTCTTTGATGGTGAACTGTGAGAGTTTATATAAACCTTTCAGTGAACTAACTGATGAAAGCACTTTGAATGTTTAATTATAAACTAATTCTTGGATTATTCTAGGAAGTTGACTTCAAGCAGAAGCTGGCATTTTTGTCCAGTCAGAAGACTCAGCAATAGGCCTTCTAGACCAGTTTCTGCTCAGAGTCAAGTTGCCTTTGTGATGCCACAAAATAAGTCATTTATAGTACATTTCACTTTTTTTGTTGTTGTTTGTTTTACTCCTGGCATCTGAGGTGGCCTGGTTAGCTGAGTGGTTAGGCACTCGGTTTACTAATCCGGTGGTACTGGGTTCAAGTCCCAGCAGTGGGATTTTTTTCTGGTACATGCCAGAATGGCCCCGGGGTTCACCCAGCCTCTAAAAATGGGTACCTGAGAGATCTGGAAAGTAAATGCGCCTGGGCGTGATACTGACCACATCACGCTTTCGTATGCTGAGAGTCATGGAAAATACTGGCGAAACACCATATTCCCCAGTATGCCTTAATGGCATTGGAAACGGGATTTTACCTTTATCTGGCATCTGTGCTGTCAACCTTTCACTGTGATGGTTGTAGTTTTTGTCACTTGACAAAGGCAGCATCTGAAATATCACATTGTTATGTCATTGCTATAAGGAAAGCTTGTTAATAAAAAATATACATGCAAGTTGTTGCTTTTTTTCAGCTACATGACCTTGACATTTATGACAGAAACTATGGCAATCTCAAATGCCAAGATCAGATATCAGCAAGTTCTGTCCCAGAGCACTGTGGTAAATTATTTTTGTTGTTAGTATATTGTTAGTCTAATGTTACAAAAAATAATTTATGTTGTTATTTTTTTTCATAGAGCTGATTGACATACTTGAATGACTCATTATGTTTCTAGTCTCTATCTAACATATTTGACCGCTCATTTTGTGTCTAGTTACTATGTTGCATAGTTGACTGACTCATTTTTTTTCTAGTTACTATGTTACATAGTTTACTGAGTCATTTTGTTTCTAGTTTCTATCTAGCATAGTTGACTGATTCAGTTCATTTATTTTGAATGACATGCTTGACAAAGTCATTATATTTCTTCTGTTTGGCATGTTTGACTTATAAACATGAGAAGAATTATTAAGAAAAGATTTTTATGGAATGATGTTCTTAAGAGTTTTAAAAAAACAAAACCCATAAAATAACAACTATGAAGACTTAAAAGATTTTCTAGCTAGAAAACAAGGAAATAAACACCATGGAGCTGTCATTGTTTAGAAACTAAGCAGAAAAAAAATATGAATAGGAAAACTGCTCATGGAAAAGAGAACTGAAATATAACAGAAATGAATTATTAAAAAAAAAAAGGTAATTGTATTAGGCAGGTGTAAAAAAATATATTGAAGGTGTCTTGCCACTCACATGTAGTTGAAGAAATAAGCTTTAATTAAACCATGCGTTTTTTAACTCTTTCCGTGCCAGGCGTCAATTTTTTTACGCTTCCTGTACCCCTGTTGCGTGCCAGGCGTCAATTTTTTTACGCTTGGTTTGTTTCAATAAAACAACCGGTGTAACATTTAGATTGTACATATGTCGTCCACGTTTCCGGTGACACTTTTCAAAATGGTGAAAGAGTCCTTAGATACGAGCGATGCCGAGCGAGAAAAAGGATGAGAAACATGGAAATTTTTCAATTTTTGACGACGTAGATAGGGGTATGGACATGGCCTGTGACCACCCCGCTGCTCTTGAATGTATCCCAAGTAGATCTAGACATATTTAGACGACTGGAGAAGTAGTTAGGAGGTTATTTCAGACATTCATTCAGCGAGAATGCAACACAGAATCACAATACAAGATCGACAAGTAGATCTAGACATCTCAGATGGTAAGTAGTGCATATCTAGACCTAGCTGATGGTGAGCTGGGCACAATCATTGTCTAAAAACATCACATTACTTCTTTTTTTCCTAAAAAACTCTGCATTTTTGAAATTTTCATTCATTTAGTTATACTTTGAAACATAAGTATACGGAAGTACATGGAAATACTTCTTCTTCTTCTTCTTCGTTCGCATTGTCTGTCTATATCTGCAGTCCTGTCTCTTGGATAAATTTCACTGTTTTTTTGTAATTCATGTATGGAACCATAGAGCTTATCTTCTTTAGTGGTTTCACTGGGCCAGTAATTATTTCTCAGTGTCTCATAATTGGTGCAGTTCTGGAGGATATGTTCCACAGTTTGGGGCACCTGGGCACATGTACATAGATTAGTAGTACCAACCTTAAACTTTGTATGGAAATACTGTTTTCCATTCCATTTTACAACTATACCCCCTAACCCTATTGAGACCCGCGCTTTTACTCTGGCACGTAACTGAACGTCCGTGTTTCTTCCTGTGGCACGAAAGAGTTAATATATATATATATATATGTCAGAAAGTTCTGAAATCATATACAAGTCACTGTTGATCAGACTGCTTCTTCCAACCCATTATTTTTTTTTCTGAAGAAACGTGTACCTTTTCTGTTTTCAGAAAGAAGAATCAATTGATGCAGTTGTGAATGCAGATGAAAGACAGCCACTCCTATCAAGGGCTGGAGGAACATGTAGGTTACATTTGTATCATTTTATTGTGCCACAATGTATGAGGTACTTTCATGATTATTTATCTTCTAGTTTCGGGGAGGGGGGGGGAAGAGGGGAATAAAGTTTCATAATTTCTGTTAGTGCTGTAATATTGTTCCATGTTATTTCCTTGTATTCTTGGTTTGATTATAATGGTAGGTGGCCCTTACTTCTTTCGTTTTTGCTTTGGTGCTCTAAAATCTGTAGTCGGAACCTGTCACCTAGTTGTCAGAAATGACACTGTCATATCACTGATAGAAGTGACATTTAGCTGTTAGAAAAGGCAGTTGCTCTATTTTACACATTGTATATGAAATAGAAGGCATCAGTACACATTGTTAAATTGTAAACAGTAAACCAGAAGTACCCACCAGTAAGAGATTTGAAAACCTTTGAAGTTCAGTCATCATCACAGAGTTTTATGTTGTTAGCTTTAACCATTATGCTTCTCCATCTTTGTGTGCAGCTATGTCAGGGGTGGCAAGCCTTTTGTTTTTTTAGGGTGCTTCCTACAGTTTGTGTATTTACAAATTAAGAAAAAATTTTCCTTCTCTGCCACTAAGGAATTTTACTCTTTTTTTGGTACCCCCAGTAACAGACCTATGGCCAGGGATTACTATAGTTCCCATGGTGGTGGAGTCAGCTAAAGAAGCATTACACACCCCCTGCCTTTCAGCTCCCCTCAGAGACTGAAAAACTAGCCACTATAACCCGATCCTGAGCCAACATGAGAATGTCAACCATATCAGCTGAAAAGAACACCAGTTTACAATTCCAAGGAGATTGAAGGAGAAGAAGAATTCTGTGTTTTGAAGTGTGAGATTTTTAGGTTTTCACCAAAGTTAGAGTGAAAAAAAAATTTACTTACTTGCTACTTTTTGGTGCTTCTGCCACTCTTGTCCTAAGTATTTCTAATTAGATCCATTGCTATTCATTTCTCATAAAACTTGATCAGGCTAGCCAAACAATTCTCATTTGACTTCCTTTGCTTTTTTTTTTCCCCTTCAGTTTTCCATGATTGTCAGGTTCCGTGATTCTTTCTTACATATCAGTATTACTTTTATCACATTTTACTTAAGGTTTTTATTCTAGTTTGCAATATTGTACAACTTCTCTGAGAACATCCAATAATTTTTCGTTGATTCCGGTTTTCTTTATTAATCATTTCCATGCAGACACAAGAATTATTGTTGAATTCATCAATTCATGTACTTCTTCTTCTTCTTCGTTCGCACTGTCTGTCTATATCTGCAGTCCTGTCTCTTGGATAAATGTCACTGTTTTTTGTAACTCATGTATGGAACCGTAGAGCTTATCTTCTTTAGTGGTTTCACTGGGCCAGTAATTATTTCTCAGTGTCTCGTAGTTGATGCAGTTCTGGAGGATATGTTCCACGGTTTGGGGCACCTGGGCACATGTACATAGATTAGTAGTACCAACCTTAAACTTTGTATACATATGACTTGGAGTCGGCTGTGTCCTGTTCGGAGACGGAAGATGGTGACTTGTTCCTTTCTGTTTAGCATGTGATAGTCATCATGTGGTGGTGTTTGTGGCTTCATGTAGGTTTTTATCATGCTTTTCTTCTGATTATAGGTGACTGGTATGTCTGGTTGCTCCATTTCAGTGCCCTCTTTGGCCAGATGGTCAGCTTTCTCATTGCCTGGTATCCCGCAGTGGGAGGGAATCCATTGCAAAGTGACTCCATGTTGTAAGCCAATTTTTGACAAGGCATCCTTAAGGTCTGGTAGTTTGTTGCACTGAAGAGCCTCCAGTACTGATCTTGCATCTGTGAGAATTACTACAGGACATGTATCAATTCTGGAGTCTGATAGTTTTTCAACTGCAGCAATAATTGCCCTAACTTCTGCATCAAAGTTGTTGCAGTATTTACCAGTGGGTATGGAAATCTTGTCAATGGTGTTGTTTGGATATTCAATATATGCTCCTGCCCCACCATTCTTTATGGCATTATGTGCAGATCCATCTGTATACACACGTATCCAGGTGTCACATGGATATTTGTCATCTAGAACACTAAGTGTGGCTGTTGATCTTACAAGACTGCTCTGCATCTCACCATTCTGCACACCTTTCACTTCAGTCTGAATAGTTATTTGTGTATAATCTGCTTCTTTCCATGGTGTATGCTCTGGTACAGATGATAATGGAGTGACTACAGTTGGAAGGTCAGGTATCAGCTTACGCATACGCTTGGCCTGATGAATGAAGCTGCTTCTTTTAAGCCGTCCTAATGCCAAGTTATTGAATCTCTCCTTCAGGGGATGGCTTACAGAGCTAAGGAATTTTTCTCCCATGGTCATGACCTTTGTGTCTCTACGTTCCTTTAGCGGTTGAACACCAACTATTTTCTGCATTTCTACTATTGGTGTGGACCTCATGGCACCTGTGATAATCCGTAGTGACTGATTTTGAACCTTGTCTAGATTATGCAGCGTAGTGTTTGATGCTGTGCACCAAGATGTTGAGCCATATTCTAAATGTGGTAGAATACTTTGCTGATATACATTCTTGAGGATTCTTTCACTAGCTCCCCATGTAGTCCCACTCAATTTTCTTAATATGGCTAGTTTTCTTCTGGCTTTTGCTTCTGCACTGTTGATGTGTTGCTTCCAAGTCAGTTTTGAGTCAAGAGTCACTCCTAAGTAAGTGGGTTGGTTGTCCATCCTTAAGGGTATTTCATTTACAAAGATCTTACCTGCTTTCTGTTTAGATGAGAGGGTGAACAGAGTGGTGCTTGATTTCTCTGTGTTGATACTTACACACCATTTGTTTGTCCATGATGTCAAGATGTCTGCTGCTCTTTGGAGTCTCTGTGTAGCAACTGTCGCATATTCATCTGTACACCACATGACCAGATCATCTGCATACAGTGCTGCTTTGATTCCATAGGGAAGTTCCTTGACCAGGTCATTAATGAATACAAGGAATAGTGTAGGCGAAAGGACTCCTCCTTGTGGTACACCGTGTCGCAGAAGTACTTTCTGGCTTTTGTGTCCATCCATTACTACTCTAGCTCTTCTATTGTGTAAATAGGACTTTATCCAGGTGTACAGTCTTCCATTCACATTGCAGTTTCTTAGTTTCCACAACAGACCTTTTTTCCATACTTTATCAAAGGCTTTCTTCAGGTCTATCCACGCTGCTAGTACAAGGTTTTTCTCTTGGAATGCATCCTCAATCTCTTGAGAGAGATAGGTCACTTGATCTTCCGTACTGTAGTACTGCCTAAATCCTGCTTGTTGTGGAACGAGAAGGTTTTCACTTTCTAGGTACCATTTTAGCCTCAGGTCAATGATGCGTTCCATCGTTTTGCATAGGCAGCTAGTGAGACTGATTGGCCTGTAGCTGGAGGCAGTATCACTGTTTTTCCCTGGTTTTAGCAGTGGTACCATGCTTGCTTCCTTCCAGATTTGAGGTAACTTACCTGTGCTCCAGCACATATTGAAAATATCCAACAGCTTTCCCATTGCTGCCATTCCCAGGTTCTTGATCATTTCATTGGACACTCCATCTGGTCCTGGTGATTTCCTTGGTTTCAGTTTACTAACTGCTAGGTCTAACTCACTGCATGTGATTGGTGCATCCATGACCTCCACTTTTCTGACTTGTTCCTCCTCTTTCTGTGGCTTGATGCGCACTGTACGCTCCTTCTCTGGATGGATATCAATGTTGCAGTCCTGTGCAAACATGCGAGCAAAGTGATCTGCTACCTGCTTACCTGTAAGAGTTTTCCCATCCTCTATTAGTGTAATCTTTGTACTTCTTCCAGTACTCTCATCATTTAACTGTTTGATTAGTTTCCATAGTTTCCTTCCATCCTTTTCAAAGTTTAGGGACTCTGTTTTCTCTCTCCAACTTTCCCGTCTGGCTTGCAGCTTTGCTCTCTGAAATTTGGCCTTAGAATGTTGGTAATTATTGTGGTGTTCTTGGCATGGTCTATTTTCTGCTTGCTTTCGAGCTGCTTCCACGTCATCATGGAGTTTTCCCAGCTCACTAGACCAGTATGGTTTATAGTCCCTGCGAGCTCCTCTGGGAATGGTTTCACGAGCGGCCTGAAGGATACAAGCATTGAATTCCTTCACTATGCTGTTAATATCCTTACCTTCTATGGACAGCTGTCCCACCAGGATACCTGTACGATGTCTGTACATTGTCCAGTTTGCTTTTTTATAGTTCCATCTGGGGAGAGGGTTACTGGTGTTAAGGAGTTCATTTTCTATTGTCAGGAAGACTGGTCGATGGTCGCTACCTCCAAGTTGTTTTCCAACTTCACGTGTAATGTTCCACTTCAGATCTGGAGAGTGGAATGCCAGATCTGGTGTTGATTTTGTATGCCAAGCCCTTGAGTAAAATGTTGGGGCATCCATTGGCTGGTTGATCAGGAGAAGTCCATTATCATCCTGCCAGCTCTCAACTTCCTCTCCTCTCTTGTCTATGTGGTCATAGCCCCAGCTCTGGGAATGACTGTTAAAATCACCACAGACCATCAGTCTCTCTTTGTGTGGGATTGTTCCTAAAGCAAGTGGGCGGTCATTAGGACAGTAATAGTTAAGGAGGTGGAAATCTGTATTACTACTTTTTAGATGGATCATCTGGTATTCGGCTCCTTCCATGTACACTCCCACCTGACATGCGCTGATGTTATTCTTAACAAGTGTGAGTACTCCTCCTTTTCTTCTGTCCTGTCGGTCTGATCTAAAACACTGGTAGCCTCTGATTTTAAAGGCGGCATCTTTGGTTAGGTATGTCTCCTGTATGCAGCATATACTTACCTGCTCTGCAAAAAGTATGTTCTCTAGTTCAACCTTTTTGCTATAGCCATCTCTAACACTGCTGACACCCTCAGCATTCCACTGCATTATTTTAAGTTCTTGCTTTTTGGCTGTTTTCTTCTGTTGTATTTTTTGGCCAGTAGCTCTACTCTCATGTCTCCTGACTTCACAAGACGAACTGAGAGGACCTCCAGTAGCATTGGGTGGACCCTTTCGAGGCAGGGGGCCCGGCACTGCACCTGCCTGGTTAGTCTTCACAGGGCGAGCACCATGTTTGAAAACTGTAGATATAGACATTTCATTAGCGATAATGCGTGTTACCCTGATTTTTGCGATGCGCCTTTTGGCTGGGTAACTCCGACTTCAGCACCTTTCCTTGCTAGGGCAGACTGTGGTCTTGCTCGGACTGCCATGAAGACAGTGTGGCTGGCCTGGCCAAAACTTTGTTTTCCAGCCTCTGGTGGCTGTACTTAAGCCCCTTCTCCATGTCAGATGGTTTGAGACAGTTCCACAAAGACACTCTGACTCTGAGATGAGGAATCTGATGAGTGCTTCAACGATATCCATTCCCCGCCACCTATAGTCTACTGGCTCTGTTTTGTTTACATCATTCTGATAGCCATTGTTGTAAAGACCCATAGGCTTGTCACGTCCTGGATTCATTGGTTTCACACCAGACTTCCCTCATCCCCGCCAGAGATCTCCATGTCCCCATCCGTCCACCAACCTGACATTACATTTTGCAAAAATAACAATTACAATTACAATTAGTGTTGATTGCTACAAGTTTCTGGGCTACAGAGGTAGGTCAGAGTTTTTAAGCAAACAGATCTATGTTCCCTGTCTCACAAACACTATGTTAAGATAAGTGTGCTCTTAACACAGTTGTTCCCAGGGGACATCAATTCATGTAAATTTAGATATCAGTCAGTCAGTCAGTCATTTGCATGTCCCTTGTGGAACTTTGCCTCCCTAACAGCTCTCCTGTAGGCCTCTCGGTTGTAAGCAAGATGCCTGCTGCTGATGCATCCATTTGCAGATTATCAGTGATAATTTAGATATCATTTATTGCATTTATGCTAAGTATTGCTGAAAATTGGTAGCCCTGCATTCACAAGAAATTCTTCATTATATAAAACTGGTGAACCTTAATAGAATAGTTTTCATGTGAAATTTCTGTACTGATTACATTGTTTCATTATCTTCCACAGACAATGAAGTTAAGCCAAGTTTTGAGATAACTCATAGGGTAGAAATGGTAAGTAAAATATGAGATGCTTAAATAACAGACAGTACTCTGTAATGGAGTAAAGATAATTGTGTTAAGATAAATTTCAAGGTTCAAAATTCAGGCTTGGGACATTCAGTATATCTCCATATATGTTTCTCTGCATGCCACAGCATCCTCCCAAGAGTTTGTTTGCTAATAGTTCCCATCAAATGTTGGTTGTTTATGATGCGTTTTTTTGCCACACATTCGGATTTCCTGCCAGCACCTTTAATTTATTCC